>CAJGYO010000003.1:50612582-51012582 GCA_904845875.1 Miscanthus lutarioriparius | reverse complement strand
TGAGGTTGAGATTGCATTGTATCATGTGAGAGATGAGACTCACTTATGCTTTATCTATGGATCTATTGAGATATGATCTTTATTATCTGTGGCTTGTGGACTTGAGAAAATGTGTAATGAGTGCTATGTGTGGCATACATGTGTTGTATTTATTTTTCATAAGGTCTATGCATGATAGAATGAAAATATTTGATGTGATATCTTTATATTTATTCTTGTGTGATATATCTTGTCATATGCATCACAATTCTATTTTGTCACACACACATGCACCCCACGGATGCAATGATTTAGGGGGAGCCTCCTATTTGTTTTAGTATGTGCAATTGACAAGTTGAGGTCATTTTGTGAATTCCAATCACAAGCACATATTAAGGGGGAGCCTCTTATAAATCATTGAACCCAAAAGCTTAAATGTTTATATTCTTTTGTAAGCTTTAATCAAGTTGTCATCAATCACCAAAAAGGGGGAGATTGAAAGTGCATCTAGCCCTTTAGTGGGTTTTGGATGATTGAATGACAACGTGATTAAAGGTCTAACCCGTTTGCTAAGTGTGGACAGGTAATAGGTTATCTCACAGGTACTTAATGAAAGCCAAAATGATGTGTTGTTATATAAACAATCTAGTTCAAGCACACGACAACAATGCAAATGGATTTCATGCAAAGGCTTATTTGTTGTGGGATTTCTATGTGCTATGAGAAAGCAAGCTCTTAAGTATTAATTAATGAAACATGAGGGATTGCATATGGAATGATCTCATATTTGAAGCTTGCTAAATTGAAATGAAAAAGACAACAATACAAATGAATGGATGATTCAACACAAGATGTGACTTGATGGCTTGAGATGGTGAAGATAGCAAGGAAAGACTTCGAGGTACTAAGCAAGGGTGAAGGGCAAGCGATGGCTTGGCGGCCGAAGAACCTAGCTAGGGTGAAGAAGAAAGTACTTGCATTTAGTTGAGGTACTAATCAAGCTACGATGGTCATATTGATGTGAACATATTGATGTGAAGGATCAAATCACTATTGGAGTGTTTGATAGAAGTGACTTGATACATTTGGGATTATTCAAATTTGATGAATGGAATAAAGTCACGTGCTCAAGATGGCTATGCTCAAGTGAAAAAGATCAATATCAACATGTTGGCACCCTCACTTGATGAAGATTGGAATACACGGCTTCGGATAAAAAACAAGAGCAACTCAAAAGGTTTAAATCCGTTATACTTTTAAATTTGAGTAAATAGGAATGTCGTACTATTAAGAGGGATGCATCATGTTGATAGATAATGTTTCATAAGTGCTCAAGCCAACCCAAGTGAGTTTTGAGTATTTGAGGGACAAAAGAGCTAACTTTATTTTTGCTGGTCTGGCAATACCGGACGTGTCCGGTATTTACCCAGTAGTTGTAAAATTGTTGTTCTCGGGTTGGTTCGTCGGGAGTTCCGACGTAGGTCGGGAGTTCCGGCAAGGGTCGGGAGTTCCGATGTCTCGCACTTTAACTGACTTGGAGGGTTTACTGTCCTGGTCATACCGGACGTGTCCGGTATACACGACCAGAGGCCAACGGCTAGTTTTCCAAAGCCTTGAGGGTCGGGAGTTCCGGCATGCATCGGGAGTTCCGACACCTCACTAACTTTAACTCAGTTACATGGTTTTCAAATTTGCTGAGGATCGGGAGTTTCGACGTGAGTCGGGAGTTCTGGATGTCGGGAGTTCCAGCATTCATCGGGAGTTCCGACACCTCACAACTTCACTGTAACTTAGTTACCGTTGGGGCAATGTAAGTCATACCGGACGTGTCCGGTATTGCAACGGCTATAAAACGGCTAGTTTTTCAAGGGGGCTATAAATACCCCCAAGCCTCCACCTTTGGAGGCTGCTGATTCTGCTGAGATAGACACACGTTTTTGAGCCTTGCCAACTCTCCTAAACCCTCTCTTAGTGAGTGTATGATCCAAATTGCAAAATCAATTTGTGGGTTAAGAGAGAATTTAAAAAAGAGAGCAAGTCACCACTTGAGCACTTGTGCATATTGTCAATCTCGTGATTCGCATTTGTTACTCTTGGACTCTTCGGTCCTAGACGGTTAGGCGTCGCCGGAGAGCACCCGAGAGATTGTGGTGTGCCTCGGAAAGTTTATAACGGTCGATTCTGCCGCCTCGGAATCAAATTAGTGGAAGGAGGAAAAGGAGTTGGAAAAGACTCCGGCTAGAGTGACCTTCGTGGTACCCTCTAGGGCTGACCTTCGCTGGGTCGCCCGCAGCTCCCTCAACGGAGAGTAGGACTCGAACGAGTCCGAACTTCGGTAAAACAAATATCGTGTCTTAATTCGCATTTCATTTGATATTTGTGTTGCTCTAGCTATTCTGCATGTTCTCTGTGTATATTGTCATCTCCATTAGGTGCCTGTAGTTTGGTTTGAAGATAGAAATCAAAAGGAGCAAGTTTGGGGCCGATCTGCAGAAATCGTGTATACCGGACACGTCCGGTATTTCCTCCTGCACTGAAAATATTTATTCTCTGTTCTAACTTGGTGTTGCAGGGTTGTAGCTTCTAGATATATTCTTTATACCTTGTTTACTCTGTGGCTAACTTGTGAGGGGTGGTAGTACTCTTAATTTGGAGTTTCCATTTTGAAAACTTCCCTTTCTAATTGTTTCCGCATTTAAAGGTGTTAATTTTCAGAAACGCCTATTCACCCCCCTCTAGACGACATCCTAGGTCCTTTCACCCACTCCATAGCTCAGGTCTCGAGGATCTTCCTTCATCTGATATACAAAGTATCAGTCCACCACAACCACAGGGTAAATTTCCCCTAGCATTGCTGAGTACTCCCTTCGTCCAGTAAAGAATGCAATTCTAGCACAGTGTCGTGGTTTAGTATCTTAAGTTCAATCAATTATAGATAAAAAGTATCAATATTTATGATATCAAATAAATATCATTAGATTAATTATAAAATATATTTTCATAATAAATTATTTTGTAGCTATAAATATGAATAGTATTTACTAAAAATCTAGTCACACGAACTACTTTTGACAGCACGCTGACAGCACGCAACATATAGTTACATTCTTTTGTGGATGGAGTGAGTACATCCTAATGGAAACGTTCGATTCTGCAGATAGCTTGGCCTCCATTGCTGAGTACACCCTAGAATTAACCATTGCTGAGAACAGGCTCCATTAGTTTTTGTTAGATTCCGCCAGAAAACGGCACAACTGACATAGGCCCTCTTGTTTTCTAATCCATACTTTTCGGCTTGGCTTTTTAGCCGGAACAATATTTTTCTCTCACAACAAATCAGCCAAAACAGTGTTTCAGTTTGTTTTTTCAGCGAAGCGAATAAAGCCATAAGCTCATATGACTCCTATATTAGATCAAATATTATAGGGCACAATAGATATCATTTGGACAAAACAGACAACAGCCGCCATGAGTTATCAGCAATCAAGAAGCAACAGACTGCAGTAACACAAGGATTATGCACCGGTATCATCTAGCAGCAAACCTGATCAAATATTATAGGGCACTTCAAATGGAATAGATGTCGCACATCTTATAACAGTCAAACAAATAGTTGCCGAAAGATAACAGAAAAACTAACTGGAACCTGAGTTGATGTCTGGACTCTGGAGAGCCCAAACTATGGATTCATCATTCATATGATGGGCTAGTGTCTACATAGTTGACAGGACTCATGCAACAGAGATGATCCTCAGAAGATACACATAATGCTGAAATTTGTCACACCATCACCAAATCTTTACTCAACAATCTCTGGGCTACACCCAAGTTACGCGGAGTCAGCAGGCTTTGGCTCATCAGGCTTCTTGGCCGGCGTCTCAGTGCCCATCTCAGCTTTGAGATCGTTGATGCTCTGCTCAAGCTCGTCGATCTTGGTTCCCATTTCATCTAGTGCAATGTAGTTAAAGAAACCAGAATATTGTGGCACACAAGTGTATATATATAGCTAATGCCAAAATAGATTTTCAATAACTTCAGCCATTCCTATGTAAGTTTCACAAATAAGTGCTTTAAATTATTAACAAGTAAAATGGTGTGATTGGATCATACTGTGATAGTGCAACGAAAAAACAATCGTGGAACCTCAGTGCACTAGCGGACTCAAGCTTATACTACATGAATATATTAGCGATACCTTAATAAAAAGCTTCAATTTAACCATATTTGAGTTTCTCTTGAACATACTGAGTGTAACTGAACAATGGTCATCGTGCAGTTTAATAAATCATGATGATACAATTATAACAGCAAAAGTGGTATTTTCCTTCAATTCTAATGGAAAGGTTTGCATAAAAAAATCACACAATGTTACTTTTGTAAGAAGTATTCTTTTGCACGTCTCAGACTTCTGCTTTATTCTTTTATAGGCTGGAAAAAATATACTAAGAAAAACTTAACCCAAATATGATCATCATTTTTGTTATTTTGTATCGAGCATGTGCATGCTCCAAGAAAACAATAACTATGGGGCTATAAAAATTTAATATAAAACAGAAGAGCACAAAGAAAAAAGAAACACCAACAAAATAGTTATCAAGGTCAGGAGACAGATTTTCTCAAAATCTAACAAGAATATTGTATGGATAATGGTGTATTTTGTGTGTATGTATAGCTGGTTTGTTTAAGTTTCACTTATAGAACGTTATAAGCTAGCACAAACACACCCCAAAAAAAATATCGTCCATGGGCAATGATTTGTTACCTATATCAGCATCCAAAATGCATATTGGCATTACAGAAGCATGGCATCAGATATTACTATATTAGAAAACATCAAAACAATAATGGCTAAACTGGTAGAAACTATAGTCTCAGAGCTCTACTTTTCACATTTTCTTTGAAAAGACAAACAGAATAAAGATATAATAAAATAAAAGCAGATAAGGATATTCTTTGACACAATGTTCTGCGACATGGACTCGAACCTCGTTTGCTGCAATAGTCAGCGTTCAAGTGAGTGGGAGATGGTGGCAAATTATTTGAAGGAGATGCTAATGAAACCATATCTTCCAAAGGCACTCACCATCTGTCCAAGGAGGTTCTGGACCTGAAATGGAAAGCTAACAATCAGCAATTATATAGACTCCTCCAAAAGAAAAACACTTTTTGGCAGTACAAAACCAAAAAATAAAGTCGAATGTTAATATCTTAACCCTATTTTCTGGCTTTATTAATAGTTCAATTTTGTACTTCATTTTCTTATCTAAATGGTCCAAACTACACTGCCACATGATATTAGAAGCAGTGTTTAGACTTTGTTTAAGAGACCCAGAGTTTATGTTCCATCCCACTACTGTGCCAGAAAACAGTAAAATTTTACATATAAATAATGCATGCTAACAGATTTTATGATGCGTAACCGCATAAAGAATCAGAACTTACAAATGCAGTCATATCTGTTGGGTTCTGTGATGACGGCTCTGAATCCATGTTAGCCTACAATACCAGGTTCAGAAAATGAGTGAACAAACAGCAGTATACCACAGCAGACTTGCATACAAATCAAAATAAACTCTATGCATCAGGATAGCTCTTCAGTTTCCATACCAAGAAATATAAAAGGACCGGAAATAATGAAATTCAAGTCTGGTCATAATTTGTAAGACAACTGTAAAGTTACAAAGTGAACACTATATAAAACTTGTTACAGGGAATACAAAATAGTTTTAATGATGGAAACATTCAACATTCCTAACAGGCAAGTCTATAGCAAATGCCAAAACATTGCGTAGGGGAAAAAATGTAATTATACACTAGAAAAATACCCAGTAAGAAATGGCAGAGCCATGTTACGAGTGCCATTCATCAATGGGATCACAGAGATTCTTATACACATTAAACCTCCCCCTACGAGGTGTCTCCTACTTTCCATTTCTCCCTCCACTGGCTCTCAGCAAGATCAAGGCCAGAGAATTCATGGTCACATTTCAGATTTCTAGTTTCCTCTGCCCTCTTACTGCACATGATACTTGCCAAATCTTGTATTGTGCAGGACGTGCTCCGGCGCATCCTATCAGTGAGCATCTCAAGATCATCTCGCAAGCCAAGCCTGAGCAACCTATCCCTCAGCACCTGACAAGTAGCCTGGTAAGGAGGGATACCGTCATCTACCATCCTCAAAAAGTAACTGCAGGCCTCCTCTGCTCTACCCTTCTTGCAAGAGAGCCCATGGATCATAACAGCGTAAGTAGCTGCTCCTGGGTGGAAACCACGTTTTTCCATCCCATCCCAAACCTCAATTGCCCTATCAACCCTTCCTATAGCAATCAACATTTTCAGAATCATGTTGTAAGAGTGCCGATTCGGCAAACACAAGCCTTCATCCATCCTTGAAATAAGCCGTAACGCTTTGTTCACCTCTTTCAGCTTACAATGTGTATTAAGCAGAGTGTTGTAGCTCCAAACATCAGGCTTCTCCCCATGGGTTGCCATCTCATTGAGGATATTATAAGCCTCGTCAACCTCTCCCAACTCGCACAGTAACCGAATGACAGCATTATAGGTGAATACATTTGGTGTAAGGCTGCGTGCATGCATCCTATCTAGCACACGAAGAGCAGCACGAGCATCCTTTGACGCACATGCTGAACGAAGGAATGGGCCATAAGTAGCAGCATCAGGGGCAAGCCCACGGCTGCGTTGCATATCTTTTAGCTGCTCCTGTGCAAGCGCAACATCCCCTCCTCGACACAAGGCGTCAATCAACGCGTTATAGGTAGGCACATCAGGCTGGACCCCTCTCTCAATCATTTCGTCAAACAGCTTCTGAGCCTTCTCTGGCTTCGCAACAACAGCCCACCCAGAGATCAGGATGGTATATGTTTTGGCCGAGACATCAAACTGAAGTGGCGACTCCCTAAAGAATGCCTCGGCGTGTTCTACCAGGCCATTATGCGATAACGTGAAGAGCAGGGAGTGCAGATCAGCGACCGTCGGCAGGAAACCGAACCCCTCCATGGAGGAGAAAGCTCGGATGGCGTCGTCGGGGAGGCCGGCGCGGGCGTACGCGCGGAACAGCAGCGGAAACAGGTCCCGCGAGAGCGCGGGTCGCGGGAGATCGGAGAGCAGGGAGCGCAGAAGCGGGAAGAGCCGCGCCCCCGCGAGCGAGCCGGCGAGGATTAGGAGCGACTCCGGAAGGTGGGTGAACCCCGGCAGCGCCGCGGCGAAGAGGAAGAACCGGAGCGAGGGCACGGGAAGGTTGCGGCAGCGGCGCAGGACGGCGGCCGCGGCCGCGGGCGTGAGGCGTGGCGCGAATCCGTTGAGCGCGGCGCGGAGGTCGTGCCGCGGCCCGCGGAAGTCGCTGAGCACACGGCAGAGCGCGCCGACGAGCCGCGGGTCGGGGTCGGGGTCGGGGTCCGGGGCCGTGTGGGGCCGCGGATCCGGCTGTCCGGCGGGCGAGGCGGAGCAGAGGCCGCGCAGGAGGAGGAGAGAACGCGGGCTTCGCGGCGCGGCCGCAACGAGAAGCCTGGCGGCAGATTGCATCTCGCGCGATGTGGGCGCACGGAGCTGTGCAGTGGGAGCAGATTCGTGGGTGACGCGAGGATGCACGAGTTCAAGCAAAAAAAGACACGGGAGATGAAGCTGAAGAGGGGCTGCGAGGCGGCTTACCGGGGAAGCGCGGGTCGTGGAGGAGGAGGAGCTCGCCGGCGGCCGGAGGAGGAGGAGGAGATAGCGGTGAGCGTGGGTGCGGCTTAGGTAGTTTGTATACGAGGGGAAGGGGAGAGGACGCAGGAGCGGAGAGCTGAAAAAGAGGCGTAAGCGTAACGAACTATCGATGGCAAGCGGGCCCGGGTCGCGTGGGCTGCCGAAAGCGAGCTACTCCCTCCGTCCATCGTGTCGAGATTTAGAATTGCGTTTTTTTTTTCCACGGAGGGAGCAGGCAGGGTTTCGAAATTTGTTCGCGGGAAAAGAGTGCTCGCGTGGTGGGCCCTGCAAGTTGGAGCCGCCGTGGGTGTTTTGTTATGCGGGCCACTGCCGTCACGTCCGTTTTGCCAGGCCCAAGTTTGGCCCAGTTCCGCTCATTCGTGCTTCTAAACAACAACAACAACAACATTCAACCACCTGCAACAGCGGTTGCTTTGCTGTGCAGCTGTCGGTGGCACGGTGCGCCGGCCCGGCAATCAGCGGACGGCCGGGCGGAAGAACCGAGAACGTGCAAGCCGGTCGATGGATTTTGCACAAAGCAGTGGCCTGGCCGGGGCCGGGCGGAAGAACGTGCAGCCGGTAGATGGATTTTGCACGGGAGTGCGGGGCCACGACGCTCCTGCTTGCGCTCATTCTCAGGACCGGCGTGCCCCGGTTACTTTATCGATCGATTCTTTTTGTTTGTCACTTTTTTTCTTTTGTTTTCCCTTTGCTCTGTTACTAATCTGGTCATCCATTGGCCCTGTTCTGCAGCTTATTTTTCGGCGAGTCAACAGTGTTTTATTCTACAATATTTTAACACAAGCAGCAGTATAAGCCAAATTTCAACGAAACGAACAGGAACATTAAACCCTTGCGTATAGCACAGTTAAATTTAAAGCTACCTAGAAGATTTTTCTTTTCTTATATGCAGTTGTATACCCACAACTTTTAGCAACAAGGTGAATATATATCGAACATGCACGTCAGAATACAACCATTTAGGCCTTTGGTTGAGCTGTGAATTTTAAAAAAGCTGCTGTGAGCTATGGGCTGTGGAAAAGCTGCTGTGAGCTGAGAGCAGTGGGAAAAGCTGAAAGTCGTTTGGTTGGAAGAGCTGTGAAACTGCAGGTTGTGTAAGAAATGTCTATAATGCCCTTAAAGGCCTGAGAGACTATTTATATGCAAATTACTCGTAAATAACTGTTGCACTCACTTATTCGCATGTAAATAATTATTTTGGAAAGGAAAAATTAATTTATTCTAAGTTTTTTATCATTCAAAGTGATATAGGCCCCGTTCGACCGCTCGATTTTGTGGCTGAAACCGGCTGGAGCTAGTTGGGCCTCGTGGCCCAGGCGAACACCAGCTGTTCGACTGCTCTACAAGACCCGGCTACCGCCATCCTCACTCTCTCTCCTGTCTCGCATTCGGTCACGCGCTTAGGGTTCCCCCGCTCCCAGCTCTCGCCGAGGTGACTTCTTCGCCCGCGTCGTTAATCCCGCATTGCCATCGGACGCCCTCCGTCCTAAACCCCTCCCATCCCTTGGGCCTGAGAAGGAAGGCGACATCCACACGGGGCGTCTCGTCGGATTTGGTTTGGCGTCGCCTTCTCCGAGTCACCGCTTCGTCGTCGCCGTCTTGCCAAGCAGATCCAGCCGATCCGTCGCCGTCGGTGGGAGATCCGCCCTTTCAGGTACGTGGTCCACACCATGCCTTCCCCTTAATCGTTGGTCGGTGACCATCCTTGCTGTTAGGGTTTATAAATCCTTGATTCCCTACTTTTATTTCAGCTGGAACCGCGGACGCCGCCTTCCAAGGCACCGGATTCGTCACCTTCTCCTGCTTTCGCCCTCCTTGCTACGCCATTTTCGGTATGTTCCCGTCTTTTTCATCCCATTTTTGCTACACACTTCCAGATCCGCTTCGTTAGGGTTGAGGTTTCTGCTCCCAGGTGTGGAAGGCTAAGTATAGACGGATTGTTAGGGAAACATAATCCTTGCACATCCGTGACATTGAGGGTTAGCATAAACTCCATTATTTTTTATTGTTTTCATTTAGCCTTGGCTCCCCTGGTTTCTCATGTAGTTCAATGTTGGATGTGTTGCATGCCTGTAACTCTAGTAGTTCAGCTTACGGCTTATAAATAATGCATCAATGAATGAATCACATGTCTTCTTCGGGTTGTTTCAAATTTCTTATTGTTCGTCACATTACTAAATTTTAGGGTGATTTAATGATACTTGTGATGTACCTACATTTGGTTCACGCCTAAATCTCCCAGTATCTCAAAATTTCGATATATTAACCAATGTTGGATGTCACTTTGTGTTCTTCCTATACAAATACAAATCATGACATCGAGTTTATTTTGAACGTCAAGTCTACATTGGAGTTGTGCCATGTCGCTTTCTGTTTGAAAATTCTTACATACAGATACACTAGTTCATTACATTGATGAAATGCATTTTAATGTCAGTGAGTAGGTTACTTCTTTTATTACTCTTATAATATGTTGTTAGTATAATACACATACAGTTTTTATTCCGAATTTAGACATTGAGGCGGGATTACTTTGGTATACATATAGCTCTGACAGATTCGCATGTTTATCATGTAGGTGTGATCTTTCTAAGTCTATATACTGGCACCATCGTCAACAACTTCCTGCTCCCCGCCGGAAGCCACTCGGTACAACTTGCGTTCCAAGCGCGTGAAGCGAGAAATTAAGGCAAGTACACAATTTTGTCCATTGCATCGTGTTTTAGTTCACCCATGCATTCCTTTAGTTTTTTTGCGGTACCATTACTATGTCCAGCCACAAACGACAATAGCCCTTCCACGTTCCAGCAGATGCCTCCGAAGCGTGCAACTTGGAGTGAGGATGACACCAAGCTGTTGTTGGACCTTTGTCTTCAAGAGAAGGAAAAGTTTAACTTCAATCAGCAGGGTCTCACCACGACTGGCTGGAACAACAATTACACTAACTTCCCCCATTATGATAAGAAACAGTGTAACAACAAACTAGAATCCCTCAAAAAAGCTTACCTGACATGGAAAGATGAACTCACAGCCACTGGGCTTGGGAGGGACCCCCGTACAGGCGACATTGAAGCTAAACCTGAGTACTGGGAAACTCAAGCAGGTTCCCAGCCCATGACATCAATATGTTATCTTGTTAACAGTTCCGATTACATTGGTTACATTGTTTAACATTATGCACTATGCTTTTTTTTGTAGGATGATAGTCTGCCTGAGGTACGACGTGGTAGGCAACCTCGCTTCCTGGACCAACTTGAGGCACTATTTGGGGACCGCAACCGGAACACGGGCTGCTTCATGTCCGCTGGTGGTATTCGTGAATCGACGCCTCCTGCTACTTTGCGTCCAATAGACTTAGGCGGGCCATCCAGTTACCATTCTGGTTCAAAGAGGGAGCACATCACGGGATAGAGAGCGGACCCGTGAACAGGCCGAGGTTGATGAAGCTATGCAACTTTTACGAGAAGATGGTGTGCCATCCACTTCAGACATGTTCTTCTTGGCAACGGTGTTGTTCAAGGACTCAGTAACCCGGCGGGTGTTTAAGAATCTGCTGACAGCTGAAGAACGTATGGCTTGGCTGACATATCACATGAACAGGAACAACAAGTAGTTCAGCAGCTAGGATGTTGAGTTTGGTGTGAAGCAACAGTGGCATTTGAGTGTCGTCTTTTATCCTTTATATTCATTATTGTCCTAGTTATGTTGAGGTTTTTGTCTTGTAATGGGGCCCGTGGCCAAAACCATGTGTCGTATTCTTTTTCCCGAACTCGTTATAAGTTGTGTGATGTGATGTATTTGCTTGAGCTACCTGACATTATTCGGTTGTTGAAGCTAACAAATATTGCATTATTAACAGATGCTATAATTGTTCTTTATTTGAACAAATCATAACGGGGTACTTGTGTTCCAGGTACCTGTGGGACTGATTGAAGGGGTCATTAGTGATTGGCGAGCCTAAAGTTGTGTATGCAAATTGTATTCACAAGTCATGCTTAATATACTGTTGGAATTTACTTACCAACGTTGGTTTATATTTTTCCTTGGTAGCCTGTTGGAACATGGACAACAGCGATGAGGACAGTCAAAATTCAAGTGAAAACAATTTCAACGAGATGGTTACTATAGCTATGGCTGGAGGCTATGCATATATGTACATGCTGCAGCTACCACCACAAGGTAACCATGTTATCTCTGTGCCTGAGCCTATCGGAAGATAGTGGGTAGATAAGCTATTGTCAGATGCTGGTAGGTGCTTTGAAAGCTGTCGAATGCGGCCTAAAAATTTGGTTAGGTTGCATAGCATACAACGTGATAGCTATGGGCTAAAAGACAGTAGGGAGCTTGAATCCATTGAAGCTTTAGCCATGTTTCTATGGGCATGTGGTACAAATCAATGCCAGAGGCAAATGCATGAGAGATTTAGGAGGGGCTTGGGGACATGTAGCAAGGTATTTTCCCATTGTCGGGTTCATAAACCCGGGGTCCCTCGTGGACCGGCTTCCCAACAAAAACTTGTCCCAACAGACAACGTTGCGAGCAAGGTGCAACTCATGGGCCGGCCCAAATACCTAGATAACAGGCCAGAAGGACGATCCAATCTCCGACCGGAAGGCCTGGCCGAGGAGGAACGGCGCCCGCTTCCGACTTCGGCCCAGATCTCCGACTGGAGCGCTCGCTTCGGTCTCCAGCCTGCCTCCGGACGGTCTCTTCGACTGGAAGGCCTGGCCGAGGAGGAACGGCGCCCGCTTCCGACTCCGGCCCACCTCTCCGACCTGAGCGCTCGCTTCGGTCTCCAGCCCGCCTCCGGACGGTCTCTTCGATCGGAAGGCCTGGTCGAGGAGGAACGGTGCCCGCTTCTAACTTCGGCCCACCTCTCCGACCGGAGCACTCGCTTCGGTCTCTAGCCCGCCTCTGGACGGTCTCTCCGACCGGAAGGCATGGCCAAAACGCCACTTCTGACTCTAGCCCGCTTCTCCAACTAGGAAAACGCCAGACCCCTGCCTACGGCTCCTCTCCGACTGGCGCAATCAAAGCCGACTGGAACCAACTGACCGAGGACGCCCGCTCGGTAAGGACAAAGAAATAGATGGAGAAAGTAAGGCAGCGCACTCAAGTCAACCGCAATACCGAGGACCGTACCCTGTACACCTACAGGACAGTACCCTGCGACCTCCCTGACATGACAGAATGCAAGCAGTGTTGTAGGCGCCGACATTTTTTCTACAGTGTTGTGGGCGCCATCAACTCCCATACTTGACAAATACGGTAAGGCTCCCCTACGTGCCTCTGAGGCATCGACAGTGTTGTGGGCGCTGGCATTTACCGTGCCAGACGAACATGGTAAAACCCCCAGCATGCCTCTCGGTAACAACAGTATAGCAGGTACCGACATCTGCCATAACTGAAGAAGACGACACAACCTCCCACGTGCATCTGACATTCAACAGTATTGTGGGTGCCTATCATCGTCTTGTACCCGTCGGCATGGGCAGCAAGACTTAGTAGCAAACGTACTCCCTCCCTCTCACTTGTAAAGCCATCCCCTTCATCTATAAAAGGGGATGCGCTCTCTTCCAATAGATAGGTTGATTCAGATCGATCAAGTTCACTAGTACAGAACAGTAGAACCACCAGGTTCAAACCACGAGCACACGCTCGAGCACTTAGCACATAGCGGGGCTCCCGTCGCTCTCGGTCCCTCTAACCAGAGTCCAACCGGATCTCTTGTACCCCCATCTTTCTTCTTCTCGTTTGTAACCCCACTGCAAACTTTAAGCACTTGAGCTCAGGAATAAAGTCACCGACCGACTCAAACTAGACGTAGGGCACATTGCCTAAACCAGTATAAACCCTGTGTCATTGAGTGCTAGGCCACCTCCGATCACAACGTATGGCAAAACTACAAATATTTACGTGTTGGTCACTTTCTGCACCGACACCCATGTTCTGGCAGCCATGACTAGATTTGTAGATGACGTGATTAGGCCTAGGGACACTACTTATTCAGTACTGCCGGCTGAATTGTTGGAGTACACACTGTTTTTTGATGGCTGCATAGGCGCCATGGATGGCACTCACATTGATGTGATAGTTGATCAAGGAGTCCGTGATAACCACATCAATAGGAAAGGGAAGCCAACCCAAAATGTGGTTGCGGTCTGTGACTTCGACATGAGGTTCACGTATATCGGGGCGGGGACAGAGGGTTTAGCTCATGATATGTGGGTGAAAAGAAAGGCAGAAGACGATGATTCTTTCCCACGTCCACCATCAGGTTAGTTGCACTTAGTCCGATTGGTTGATGTATTGATGCAAAGGTTTCATGCTGGAGCTAATTGTATTTGAACTGATGTCTTGCTATGAATTTATGTAGGCTGCTATTACTTGGTGGACTCTGGTTACGCACTTTGCCACAGGTATCGACGTCGTATCCAAATAAGAGGTCTTGGATGAAGGAGTTCAGACTAGGGGGCTTGTGATGCGCATGAGTTATTCAACCGGCACCATTCCAAGTTACGTAATCTCATAGAAAGGACATTTGGGGCAGCGAAGGCTAAGTGGCAGATGTTGAAAGGCGTACCTCACTATCCGAGGACCAAACAAACCTAGATAATTATTGCTCTTTGTGCACTGCACAACTACGTGCATGAGTTGGAGGGTCAGCACCAACCAGTGAGGTTCAGGCTGGCGCCAGACCTTGGTCCTTTGAGTCAAGTGGCAGCTATGGCGTTGGGAGATCCTAATGATATGGAGCAGGTCCACAACCGGATAACATATGGACTTGGACTCCTTGGGAAGACAACGTAAGTGAAACAATTATGGTTGTGGATGTTATCACTGAAGTCATGCACATTTCCTTTGGCTGCCTAGTTTGGGGCTAATGAGGATATGTACACATGCAGGTGAAGGATGTGCCGACATGGTGCACGGGGAGTAGATGATGGCTGCAAGGAGATGCCTGTGATCGGTTTTTGCTTCACATGGATCTATTGATGCCCTAAGTTTAGCTCTGCTTGAAAATGCTTCTAACTTTTGTCTCCAGATTGTGTTGCTACAGGAGGCTGGACCTGTTGTTTGTAATCCTGGTACCTGTAATCCTGGTATTGTTTTGAACTTGTTGTATTGAGCTGCTGCCATGTGAAATGTATTTGAATGATGTAAGTGCTGTCAAGGAGAACATCCATGAGTTAGCATTGATATTGTTTCAATTCATTTGAATGTGGTAAGGGCTATAATGGGCTGCTGGCTTTTGTTTAATCAATATCGGTGCAGATTTGTTAGTTGTGTCTAGTAAATCCTAATAGTATTGGAAAAACAATATATGCTTACTCCTAGTTTTCATTGTGATACAGGTGAGATCTCTAATAGAGGACATCAGAGATGTCAGATTCCACAAGATTGAGACTGGATTAGAGACAATATCTGGACGCACCCATGGCGTAAAGGTAACATTTCCCCCTTAAGAACTACGGATACTAAAACAGCTATCGTTCTATCAAAGCTATTATTAAATTAGATGTAACTACCACTTCCCCAATATTTAATTGTGTTTCCTATAGTAGCTTAACGTCTTGCTTCATTGATCAGACAACAACAATATCTTATTCATCTTATTTGCATTCTTGTAGCTCAAAAATCTCTCTGCAATGGAAGTGAACATTGTCTGTCCTTTCATGGTGAGAACTTTGCAGGCAGTGAGCATGACTGCCACTTGTATTATCAAATAAATATGAGGACAACAGTAAGTGAAGGTACTGGCATTGCTTTCTTGCAATAGTACCAGCTAAGTATGTGCTAATGTCCTAATGAGCCCTGAGGTCTATCAGCTAGTATAGTGATGATGCATCATAGTTTGTCTACTCTTTAGAGGGAACCGGCACCGCTCTTCTCATCGATGCCCGAGTTTTGCTCGCTTGAAAATGCTTCTAACTTTTGTCTCAAAATGTGTGTTCTTTGCGGGGAGGTTGGACTCATTGCTTGTAATCCCGGTGTTGTATTGAACTTGTATTGAGTCAGCCGCCATGTGAAATGTATTTGAATGATGTAAGTCTTGTCATGGAGAACAACCATGAGTTAGCATTCTTTGTTGTTTCAATTCATTTGAATGTTGTAAGGGTTGTAATGGGTTGTTGCCTTGTGTTTGAATTGCAATAAATGTTGCCTTTGCCGCCATTTTTTGAATTCAAATAGTCTGCTGCTATTCTTGATTTGACTAAGCTAGGAAAGAATCCAAATTTAGTGCGGTGATTTCGTAATAGCTATCAGATACCATTAGCTAGCCGTAAATCGAGCAGCCAAACGGGGCCATAGTCCACATAAATAGAACCAAAAGATAAGGGATCATCCAATTATGTCATCTCTGAACATAACTATCCTCCTCTCGCACTAACCAAAGCATCAGCTATTCTACTACGAATGGTATTCATGGTATCCTCATTCTCCACATCTTCACTCTCATCTCCATGTGTTTGTGTTGTGCCTCTTGTCTCTTGTACCAAATATTCCTTATCAGCATCACATCTCTTGAACTCCTTATCACATAAATTGCTGTCACAGATAAAATTATGCAATGCCAAATAAGCAATGATGATATGCTCCTGAGTACGAGTTGAGAAACTTGGTATGCCCTTCAAAATACGCCACTTCTCCTTCAATACTCTGAAAGACCGCTCAATGACATTTTGAAGGGATGAATGCAAGAAATTGAACACCTCATACTTCTCTTGGGGTGGTCCAGAATGATTATGAAATTCTGGTATATGGTATGTGCTTCCTTTGAAAGGGGCCAGATACCCTATTCGGTTTGGAAAACGAGATAATATTTTCCTACAAAATCAAATCAGTATAAACAAATAATAATACAAGCACTTTAGTGCTACCTTAGTAAGGATATGTGTATACCTTTAGGAGGCACGAGAAACGAAGGAAAATTTGCCAATGCATGATTGAGGATACGTGTGTCATGTGCACAATCAGGCCAACCAGCAACCGCAAAGATAAACCTCATGTCAAAGTCAGAAACAGCTAGCACATTCTGAGATGTATATCCATGATGGCATGTGTAATTAACCATATCTCGGCTGGCACAACCACTAGAACATGTGAACCGTCTATTGCTCCAATAGCGCCTTTGAAGTAAGGCCAGAAACATTCATCTTTGATTCTTTCATGTTCTGTAGAAAAACTAGCATCTCCCGGCTTAATATTGTCCTTAGCTAACTTGCGCAAGCACTTAAGTACCTCGTGAAACTTAATGTGAACTGTCCACGGTGACCGAAAGTGAAGTGATTTTCAACTTGTGAAAATGATTGTGGGCCTCAGACAATCCACGGGAACATTGCTAATGACCCAATTGATGAAACATTGTTAGTGGAGGTCAAACCGTAAGTAGATACTAGCAACTCATGTAGTGCCATGAAGACCTCAGTGCTCATTCAAAACATCTTATAGAAGTACCTTGGACGAGCAAAGCACCTCATCACCTATTGAATTCCAGTTTCTAGTGTTTCCCTGTATTCACCTTTGTCAAAATAACACTTAGTGTATTGTGCACCCATTTGACCAATAACAGCAACATGCTGGGAAAGCTCAGCTAGGAGTACTAGTCCCTTCTATCCTTCTTTGGCTACACCTTCAAAGTTATCATCCATCTACAAAGGATATTAAATTTTATTAATTCAATTGATCTAGGATACATCAGTATATGCATAAGGATATAATCTGACATAAGGAAATAATCTGACAAAAGGAAATAATCTCACATAAGGATATAATCTGACACAAAGAAATAATCTCACACAAAGAAATAATCTCACAAATAGTCTCAGCACAAGCAATGTGGCAAAACCGTCTAGTCTAATGCCTCCTAGGAGTACTTGTCTTCCATTAGACACTAAGTACCCAAGAGAGGACGCTAAACTACGCAGTTCTATCGAGCACACCCCAAGAGAGAACTTAAAAATCCATATTTTTTCATCAGGATCATAAATGAGAGAATAAAGCATACAACATTCTTAAGTTATTTCTTACATTACTTTATTATAGTACCAGAATATTATCTCAATTTATTATAATAGCGGAATATAACAATGTTATCAGAGTTATAGAGGAAGCAGGATTAATTTAGTGACATGGTGGAGCATTAACATAGTGGACATTTTTATACAAGAGATGCTAGCAGATTTTACATCTTTTCTTATAAAAACCTTTCGCGAGGGTCATAAATAAACACTACGGTCGTAGCATGAAAGGAATCCTCTTTGAGCCCACCAGGAGGTTTTCACACACAAGACTCAACTCTAAGTATCCTCCGACCACCTGTAACAGGGGAATAAAACCCTGAGTACTCGATTGTACTCAGCAAGACTTACCCGACAGGAGGAAAATAAAAGACTCCAAAGATATGCAAGGTTATCTGGCTTGTGGGTTATTGCATCTGCAGAAGCATTACTAAACATGCGTTCTTATATTCAATTTTATTAGCAACCATCATTAGTTCATTAACTAACCATTCTATGTAAGCACCTATGCTACTTTCAAGCATGTATTAAGCAATCAGAACTATTTTACCATCTTTCATATTCTAGTTCTTACTACGCTGCTAGACCATAGCCAAGTCGTACTGCATCACACAGCGATTCACGAACCAATATATCCTAGCTAGGTACCCCAAAACACATGCCCCGCTTGTACCCTAGGCACAAGTAAGACCAACCCACCACTCTCCTATCAAGGGGTCCAGGTCCTCGTCCAAACTTGGACTCTAAGCCCCCACTCCTGAGTCTCAGACTTAGTGTGGTGCTTAGACCTCCACCATCCCTGCCTCCAATCAGTCGGTCCGGAAAGAGCCGAAACCCACGACAAGAGAGCAATGAGCCTTCCCGCTCCCATAAGTAAGTATGTGCTCAGGATAATAAGTCTGTGACCTGACTACCATCCATAGCAACGGACGTTCCTCAATCGACACAGGCAGAACAAGTGCAATCTGAGCCTCGCTTGAATGCCAAACCAAGTCCAGATCTAAAGTACCATTCTACCCCATCTCCAATTATCATTTATATATATTCCCAGTGATAGTAATATAATAACAACAATAATATCTTTTCTATCTCTCGCGAGTGACAGGTAATCACTCGACTTCTATCGGATCCTATAATATAGCAATCTACACGATCCTAACATACTAGTAGGACTCATAGGATAAGGATATACATATATATATGTAAGTGGTTTTCATTCAACTCCTTAAAACTTAATGCACAAGCATAAGATAAAGTGCAGAATGATAGGGGTTATGCACCGGGGCTTGCCTGAGTAAGATATAACCAAAAGTTTGCATTCCATCATAGTGACACGATCATCAAGGCATCATTTTTCCCATTACTTGATCAACTCCATGATCCATCGTTGTTTTATTATGATATACGTGGATACAACGCAGAGATCTTAATTAATCAATCAGAATCGCAACCCTTAAATATATGATTACGCTTCACAAGCTAACGAGCTAGATTTAATAAGTAACATCTTTGGTCTCTGTATCCACATCGTCAAGTAAGGCTTTGTCTCCAAAAAATATTCTAGTTTTAAAATCCCAAGGTGCTTTGGCATTTTATTGATTAAATATATATTTTGAACTATGGCTCATTTAACTATCTTAGCAAACTAATTATTATGGATCTACAAAAATTACAGTGAACACCTAATAATGTTAGGGATTTACTGTGAAAGTTTCAGAGCCAACACTATCACCAATTTATCACAAAAAATCCTTCAAATTTATATCTTACAATATTAAGCATCTCAAATTAATTATATAACTCCTAAAAGTATTATAAAACTATGTGAACGAAATATACTAGCAGATATATCACAATTTTAGGAACCTAACAAAATTTATTTCACGATTTTTGGACATTCGTACGAATTTTTATTAAATATACAAATCTAACTCAGAATTGAAATAGAAAAGCTTTACTAATTCAGCTAGAAAAAGAAAAAGACCAAAACAGCCCAACGTGGCCCAACTCGGGCTTGGCCTGCGCGCGAAGACGGCCCACGCGGGGAGCCCACAGGCACGCTGACGCTCTTGCAGAAAAGCCCTTGGCTTTTGGATAAACAACCCGCGGTCCACCCTACTATTCCTAGAGACAACCCTTATGCATAAAGGCCCTCGCATTTCCTCTTCTTTACAACGGATAGGTCCCCGACACCCTCGCGCTCACCGGCGCGGCATCGACCAGCATAGGGTGGTCACACCGGTCGACTGGGGACCTCCACGCCTCACCTAGAGGGTCGATGCTCACCTAGGGGTCGACGCGTGGCACCGGGCCACGGTTCGGAGGCCAGAGACGAGGTACGACGGCTTTCCCACGGCGTCGGGCAACCTACAGAGGTGGCGGCCGTGTTCCGGTGAGCTGCTACACTCGCGGGGCAATAGCGATAGCGAGTGAGTATCAGGGACTCACCATGGTCCTGGCGATGGTTCGGCCGAAGACACCCCGAGCAAGGCTGGCCGCGTACACGTGGCGAGCTCGGCGATGAGCCACGACAGACATGAATGCGTCAGCAGCATTGGGACAACGGTAGGGGTACGGCTCAGGTACGCATGGTGAGGAGGGGTTTGAGGCGAGTCTAACGGTGCAGCCAATTTGGCTGCAGACGGTCCGATGGGAGCTGTCCACGGTGATGGGTGGCTCGGCCTTAACGACACGGTGGCAGCGCAAAGCTCCAAAATTGGAGCTCGGCCGGGTGCCAATCAAGGCTGGGTGAGGACAGCCGGCTAGGCGGTTTGATGGCGGCGCTATAGACTCCACGACGCGACCCGAGATGACCTTTCCCTACGACACTTAAAGTCGTGGCTCAGTCGGGCATGGTGGGAGAGAGAGGAGAGGGGAGGGGAATACTGGAACTCGACGCGACGTTGGCTTGGCGGGACGCGACCAACGTGACCAGGGTGACACGCGCTCTGGCGCCAAAGCCAAAACATGCGCGTGCAGGCGGTGGGGTAGCACGGCGTGAATGCGGCTACAGCTCCATTAATGGCGGAGCGTCGCGCATGGTGACAGGGAAGGAGAGGCAAGCCCACATTCACAACACAACGGGGGAAGGGTCACAACAGCTCAGTAGTGCGAGGCAGAGGCAGCGCAGTAGCGACATCACAGAGCTAGGCAGGGGAGCAGTGTGTAGGGCGACAGCGGCAGCGGGGCACCGTGGCCCGTGGCCGATTGGTAGCAGGCGCTGTGGCCAGAGCGGCCAAGGCACAACCGAGCCACGCCCAGGCCGAGACGGCCTCGATCGGCTAACGCGCGGCAGTGCGCGTGCACGTGGTGCACCCAAGCACGGCGACGCTGAATTCCCGCACGAGGTGACCGCGCACACAGGGACAGCCAGCCCAAGACATGCGACGTGCACAATTTTTAAAGCGTGTGTAGCAACTAATCCATGCGAGTTGAGACTAAACCACCTTTGCTACATCACGGAGAACACATTAGTCTATCGAAAAGAGATTATAGGTGACACCATTTTCTAACTAATTTTCTCAGAATAAATCCTTAAACATAGCCATGCCATTTTGTTTTTCAGACTTAGGAAATTGACTAAGTCTTGGCTGATGTTTGTTTCAAATTCGATTTCCATGCTATTAGAAATATTAGCTAGCGTTATTATCTTGTTAAAACAAAAGTTGCACTATCTTCTACAAAATGTGTACTTCAAACTTTATTAAGGTGTCACATATATGTTCTATAGCATTTTTATTTAATAAAAATTGGTTTTAGACCCTACTTGATATACATGAGCTATTGCATCAACATTGATTTAACATTTTTATTGATTATTTTAGGCTACAAGAATTTATCAACACCTTCTATCACATGCATTATTACACAAACACGATGCTCGTGACATGATTTAGTAGTTGATTTATGACGTAATACTGAGGGTGTTACAAGCAAATAGTCTCAGCACAAGCAAATTATTTGTTACAGCCGTACAACTAATAGTTTTCACAATAGAAATTAAAATTGGTTCACACGACAACAATAAAAATTAAAATTGGTTCACACGACAGCAATAAAAATAAAAATTGGTTCACTGCCGCCTCATCATCTCCTTTTCAGCATGCTCCCTCTAATTCACATCTAGCCATCCTTTATTTGTTTTGATATGACCGAAGACCTCTCTAAATTCAGGTTTCGTGATTAGCATGGTGGTAGTGTGCATTAGAGCAGTTCCTTCTTCCACCCCACACTCTTGGACCATCTTCATAGCCTTTCCAATAGTGTGGATTAAATTAGTTGGAGGAGCTGATAATGCAGATACACTTGAGGAGATCTTGTCTGCTACACTTTCTATCTTCAAACATGTGTTTTTGTACCTGCGAAAAATGGACTCTTCTCTTCTTTGTCTTCAGTACAAGAGCTTTTACGTTTCTTTTTTCCTGGTTTCTTCAAAGCGGCTACATTATCATTATCCGGAGGTTTTGGTACCTCGGCCACGTCCTCAACACTTGCCTCATCAGAGGATATATCTCCAGGATAGGATGAAGTGGCCCCAATCACATGTACCTTGCAAAAAATTAGATCAAGATCATCAAGGTACTTCGGTCCTTGTTTTCCGAACATCACATGGTTGCATTTTAGTCCTTTCTTACGGTTATCGCATCTCTGAAATTGAATAAAAAATTTTAGCAAGACACACCATATCAAGGTATGAAAAAAATATCAATAGTGAGAGTTCAGTTCTTACAACAAGGTGTTCGGTCCACCATTCCTGAGGGCAATCAACAGCTCCCTTTGCCGCGTCCCATCCAAGTCCGGTGGCATAATTCTTGGACTCCATGAACCATCCATATTCCTTTTTTATGTTGTCTAATTTGTTCTTCAATTATATCTTTGTTCGCTTGTCACTGGTTCTTTCTTCAAACTTAGATACAAGATTTTCCTAACCAATACTAGTGAAAAGTCCCAGGGGCCTATTCCCAACTTCTATCTCCCATTTGTAGATATCAATCAAATGCTTCGAAAAGAAATCACTCTAATTTGCCTTGTCACCCATTCTTGAATCAAACAAAGCAATTTTTTGAGACTTTCTAAATTACCATAATACCATGCCATCATTTATAACATACACACAGCACACTGTGCTGAATAAATAACATGCATCGAACCATTTATCGGATATTGAGGTACCTACGTTGCAGATCCGGTCACTGGAGGCATAGATCGATGAAGCTGACGTCGTTGAAAGGGGCGCCGACCGTAGGTGCTATGGCTGGGCGCAGTTCACTCGCGAGCTGGGCAGGGCCGAACCAGAGCGGAGAGGAGCGAAGAGGACCAATCCCACGCCGTAGCAGAGAGGAGGGATGGGGCGGGGCCGGCGAGGAGCTGGGTAGGGCCGGCGTGCCCGCCGGCAGGGATTCGTGTTGGACCAGAGAGGCTGGGACGGGGCGGGCCGGCGATTCTCGGCAGCGGAGAGGACTGGGACGATGCTGGAGAGGACCGGGTGGCGCTGGAGGAGGCCAGGGCACGGTCGGCGAGATGCGCTGCCGCCAAACCCTATCTCCGCCTAGGCGTCGCCACTTGCGGACGGACGGGCTCGGAGTCGCACGGAAGGGAAGAGAAGGGAAAAGAACGAAACGTTTTCTTCATAACCGATGGCAGTGCGGGTAATTTCGTTGAAAGTAACCCCCAGCCGGTGAAAGCAGCGTCTCCCCGGCTGTGAAAACTGAACTACGTGAAAGCTGGCTTTTCCGAAAACTATTGGGCCAGCAGGTGCCCTTTGGGTGGCTTTTGGGCTTTTGAGAGCAAAAGCTGAAGACAAAAGCTAAATCAAACACCCCCTTAGTCTGAAACCATCTTATCCATTAACTATCTAAATAAATAAACTTTTTTCAAGCCATTGGTTTCTCCTCAGCACTTCTACTTCTCAAAGATTCAAGATCATATATCCCTTTCGTCGCATACCCATTTCAGATTGAGTCCCCCAAAAATCCTGTCAAGTATAAAACTAATAATACAAAAAAAGTCAGGTGATTCAACCTCAATAAAGGTTTAATTACCTGCTTTTTTGAGTTTTCTCCTAGGATGGAATGCATTCTCAAACTGATATATCTTGATAATGTGCAAACAATGAGTTTCCTTTTTTAGGAAAAAAAATGAGCCGAGCAAATGGAGACAAATAATGTCACCCAACTTCAGCCAATCAGCCTGTTCGCTTGTTGATTTCAGTCTGGACTTATCAGCCAATCAACAATATTTTTCTCTCACAACAAATCAGCACCGGCTAAGCTTATTAAGCCAGAAACCGACCCGCGAAAAGGCCGAATGCCATAGATAGATCCTGTCCGTCGAAGCTTTTTCTTTGGCAACCTGTCCGTTGAAACTTAACCACCTCATTTCTCTTTCCCCAAAACCCGTCCGCATCCGCACCCGCATCCCCACAGCCTTGAGCCCTTGACTGTCTGGAACAGCGGCATCAGCTGGATCGGTCCTCGATCCCGTGCCTTCCATGGGCGCCTCCACTCCTCGCCACCATTCCAGCTCCCCCTTCCAGCGATCCCTCCTCTCCAGGCGGATCATCACGTTCGCGCTATACGCCCTGGTCCCGCTCGCCCTCCTCCACTACCTCCTCTCCTTCCCTCCATCTCCAGCCCCGACAACCTCCTCGCCGTCACCGCCGCAGGGGCCCAAAATCGCTGCCGCTGCGGGCGCCGCCGGTGGAGCAGCAAGAAAGATCGCGGCGCCAAGGTGCGACTACTCGGATGGGGCGTGGGAGCGGAGCGAGGCGGGCCCGCTGTACAACGGCACGAGCTGCGGCGAGACGATCAAGGCCGCCCAGAACTGCGAGGCGCACGGGCGGCCCGACACGGGGTACCTCCGGTGGCGGTGGCGGCCGCGCGGGTGCGCGCTCCCACCGTTCGACCCCGCCGAGTTCCTGCGCCTCGTCCGCGGCCGCCACGTCGCCTTCGTGGGCGACTCGCTGGCGCGGAACCAGTGCGAGTCCCTCGTCTGCCTTCTCAGCTCCGCGTTCCCGGCCCAGCTGGTGCGCGGTGCCGGCGGTGGGGACGGGGACGGCGACGGCGACGAGCTCCGCAAGTTCCGGCGCTGGGCGTTCCCGTCGCACAACGCCACGTTGTCCGTGTTCTGGTCGCCGTTCCTGGTGAACGGCACGGAGAAGGCCAAGGGAGCAGCGGTAGGGAAAGGGCTGGACCACAACCGGCTGTACCTGGACCAGCCCAACGAGCGGTGGGCGGCGGAGGTCCCCGGCATCGACGTGGTGGTGCTCTCGGCGGGGCACTGGTTCCTGCACTCGGCGCTCTTCTACGACCGCGGCGCGGTGGTCGGGTGCCACCACTGCCCGGAGCCCAACCGCACGGAGACGGGCTTCTTCGGCGCGTTCCGCCTCGCCGTCCGCGGCGCGCTCCGCGAGGTCGTCCTCCGCGGCGCCAGGGCGCAGCGGCGGCAGGGCGGCAGCGGGGCGCCGAAGCTGGCCGTGCTGACGACCTTCTCGCCCGCGCACTTCGAGGGGGACTGGGACAGCCCCACCGCGTGCGCGCGCACGGAGCCGTACGCGCCGGGGGAGCGGGCGATGGAGTACATGGACGGCGAGATGCTCCGCGCCGGGGCCGAGGAGGTGGCGGCGGCGGCGGCGGACGCGCGGGCGCGCGGGGCCGGGCTGACGGTGGAGGCGCTGCAGGTGACGCGGATGGCCGGGCTGCGCGCGGACGGGCACCCGGGCGCGTACATGCACCCGTTCCCGTTCGCCGGCGGCGCGAGGGAGCGGGTGCCCAACGACTGCGTGCACTGGTGCCTGCCCGGGCCCATCGACACGTGGAACGAGATCCTGCTGCAGATCGTCAAGCGGTGGGCCGACGGGGTCGACGCCGACGCCTCGTCGTCGTCGTCGCCGTGAAAGATGAAAGACACCTTCACCACAGCCACAGGAGGAGACTGAAAGGCAGTCTGGATTTTGGAGTTTGGTTCAAATTAGTATAGACTGTTCGAACTAGAATGTTTAGACCTTAAAATTCTTTCGAGCGATTCCAGGTGAAACGGCATCGGTGAGAGGAGTTGATGAGATAGTGTTTTTTTTTTCTCAAATACGTAAAAGATTTACGTATTATTGTGACGAGAAAAACATGGTTTCAGGTTGAACGATTGCAAGAGAAAAATACTTTTCTGGCTTAAAAAAGAATAAGCCAAACGAACCGGTTTTTATGAACAGCCGAACGGCACGATAGTGTTGCTGTAACAAATGTTCTTGGATTACTTTGACGTTCCTCTGCGCTTGTACCTAAGTACTGCTACTAGGAATTACTGAATCATAGTATAATATACTGTACTCCGTACTCCGTATTTAACTTGGTAGTACAATGGCACCGTGATTACCGGAGACCCACGCGGGGCGCGGCGACGTGCCCGTCACTCGCTCTCCCTGTCTCCCACTCTCCCGAGATCCCGAAACGGGCCTAGACCTGCGGCGTCAGGTGCGGATCGCGGCGAGCGAGGTGCCGTCGCCATTTCCTGTTTCCGTTGCAGTAAATACAAATGACATGCACTCCTCTGTAGGGATCGGTGAAAAGTCAAAACGGTGCGTCGGTGCGAGGGAAGGGGAAGGGATCACAGGTAGGCATCGGAGCGGGTACGCCTACGCCACCTCGCCTGCCCAGCGCCCGGCACATGGCTGCTCGATCGAGGTCTGAGGGAAGGCCGAGGCCGAGATCGCCTGATCGAGGTCCTTGATGATCGTACTCCTCGCGGCACCGGCACCTCTCTGGTTTTCCTTTTCTTTTCTGGAGTAGACTGTTTCATCCGGTTTTATTCGCTTTTTCTGGAGTAGCGGTCTTTTAAGAAACGACTTTGACCACTACTTTTTTGCTATAAAATATTTATAAAATATAGGGAGGATTGAAACTACATTTTGAGATGAATCTACTTACATCACTTTCATATTTTCAAACTCAACCCAAAAGAAGTTATTTGTAGTCAAAGTTTAAAATGTTTGACTTAAGCTAACCTCAAAAAAACTGTGCAACCATATGTAGTAGTAAAACTTGAAGTAAACGGAAGGGATTTTACAGTTAACAGACGTGCTGCTAAAGCTCTCGTGAGCTAGCTAACTGTGCAACCATTCATCTTTTCCAGGTGATCTGCACCTCCTGCAGTACTGTGGGAGTTACCAGGTCAGTATCCTCCTACGAAACATAATGCAATGCCATGTAACCTTGTAGTTTTGAATCCACATGAATAAAATGCAGCATGAACTTGTAGCTTTGGATCCACCACACAAATTTGTAAGTACGACTCATGCGTGAAACAAGAGTGAAAATCTAGGCATATTTTCTCTAATTAGAAATATAAAGTCTAATAGGATATTAACTACAGAATGCCCCCCTTTAAATAGCAATATCTCAAAAGTATATTATTAAATCAAATTGATTATAATATGAAAATACTTTCGTAATGAACCTAATTAGGATGACTTTATGTCGCCAATATATATACCAGTACTACTACTCCTAACAAAAGACATGCTCAACTTGCTCCCAGCCTCAGCTAAGAGAGTAGGAGACCCCAAAACCTTAGGATTAAGCCTATCCCAACGACGTCACTTAAAATATAAGATCTATTCTATATTTTGGTTAGCGCTACAGGTAAAATATTTAATATTTATTTTTGTCTTCTCCAGCAACCGGATTTAAAAGAGAACTATTTCTGCATATAAGTCTCCAGAAGAGAGGATACTCGTATTTAGGTTGTACCTCTGTTGTAACAAAAAAAATAAATCTCACATATAGGTATTATGTTGCAGGCTGATTTGTCCCTGTTCGGTTTACCCCATATTTAGCTTGTTTTTTCAGTCAAAATAGTATTTTTCTCTCACAACAATTTAATCAGAATCGTATTTTTCAACCATTTCAGCCCAGATTCAGCAGGCCCGAACGGGCATATTACCCTCCCGGTCTATTTTGGGTTTGGGTCCGGCGGAGACAGTCTTATTACTCGA
The DNA here is from genome assembly GCA_904845875.1 of Miscanthus lutarioriparius. Taxonomy (NCBI): domain Eukaryota; kingdom Viridiplantae; phylum Streptophyta; class Magnoliopsida; order Poales; family Poaceae; genus Miscanthus; species Miscanthus lutarioriparius. The sequence goes on along the minus strand of CAJGYO010000003.1, from coordinate 50,984,868 downwards.
GCCTTCTCCCTTTCAACCACCGTCAACCTCGCACACTGCTGCTCTGGTAAGCTGGATCCATCTCCATGGGTGCCTCCAGTACTTGTCCTTGCCACCACTTCAGCTCCTCCTCCATCCTCACCAAGCGGACCATCGCCTTCGCGCTCTACGCCCTCGTTCCCCTCGCCCTCCTCCACTACCTCCTCTCTCTTCCTCCCACTTCCCCCCCTCCTCCCACCACCACCGGCGTCCCCTCCACCCCATCACCAACGCAGCAGGCGGAGGCTCCGGCAGCGCGGTGCGATTACTCGGACGGGGAGTGGGTGCGGACCACGGAAGGCCCTCGGTACAATGGGTCGAGCTGCGGCGAGACGATCAAGGCCGGCCAGAACTGCGAGGCGCACGGGCGGCCGGACACGGGGTACATCTACTGGCGGTGGCGCCCGCGCGGGTGCGCGCTGCCGCCGTTCGACCCCGCCGAGTTCCTGAGCGCGGTGCGCGGTCGCCACGTGGCCTTCGTGGGCGACTCGCTCGCGCGGAACCAGTGCGAGTCCCTGGTGTGCCTGCTCACCTCCGCGTTCCCGGCGCAGCTGGTGCGCGGCGCCGGCGGCGGCGACGGGGACGGGGACGGCGACGAGCTCCGCAAGTTCCGGCGCTGGGCGTTCCCGTCGCACAACGCGACGGTGTCCGTGTTCTGGTCACCGTTCCTGGTGAACGGCACGGAGAGGCCCAAATCGCCGGCAGCGGCGGCGGGAGGGCTGGACCACAACCGGATCTACTTCGACCAGCCCGACGAGCGGTGGGCGGCGGAGGTCCCGGGATTCGACGTGGTGGTGCTGTCGGCGGGGCAGTGGTACCTGAACTCGGCCATGTTCTACGACCGTGGCGCCGTCATCGGCTGCCACCGCTGCCCGGAGCGCAACCGCACGGAGACGGGCTTCTTCGGCGTGTTCCGCCTCGCCGTCCGCAACGCGCTCTGCGAGGTCATTACCCGCATCGCCGCCACGTCCTCCTCCTCCTCCTCGTCCTCCTCGCCCGCCCGCCCCCGGCTGGCTGTGGTGACGACGTTCTCGCCGGCGCACTTTGAGGGGGAGTGGGACAGCCCGACCGCGTGCGTGCGCACTGAGCCGTACGCGCGCGGGGAGCGGGAGATGGAGTACATGGACCTGGAGATGCTGCGCGCCGGGGTGGAGGAGGCCGCGGCGGCGGGCGCGGACGCGAGGGCGCGCGGGGCGGGCCTGGCGGTGGAGGCGCTGCAGGTGACGCGGCTGGCGGCGATGCGCCCGGACGGGCACCCAGGCCTGTACACCCGGGCGTTCCCTTTCGCGGAGGGGACGAGGGATCGGATGCCCAACGACTGTGTGCACTGGTGCCTGCCCGGGCCCATCGACACGTGGAACGAGATCCTGCTGCAGGTCGTCAAGCGATGGGCCGACGGCGTCGGTTCCGACGCCTCGTCGCCATCGCCATGAACTATTCTTGTCCCACGAGAGGCTCGAAGCTACTGATCGAGTGGCCGTTTGGATGGGCGATTTTGGTCCAAATCCTTTGAAATGGGTTCGAATTGTTGGATAGGCGATTTTGGTTCAAATCCTTGGAAATGGCTTCGAATTAGAATTACTCCTATACTACATCGTAAAGATTTGTACAGTCGACCTCGTTCAAACGCTCACGCTTAAGTTGGGCTTGTAAGGGCAGTCTCTGTGCTAGTTTCTATATCTATTAATTTTGTGCTAGTTTCTATATATATTAATTTTAATAGACACCACATATATAAACCATTGTCTTAATAGATAGTTTACACCGAACAATTTTTTATTTAATCACATATATTCTCTCTTTGTTCTCTATCAATCACATCTCTTCATGTTTTGATTTTTTTATACACATGGTTTCTAACTTAGACTCGATTTATATGAATTTTACTCTCTCTCCAATAACTATCTTGCTACATCAGTAAAACGCTTAAATGACAGCATAATTAATGGTTAATGTCCATGAAAACTACGGTGGTTTTTTATTAGGATTGCCTTGCTACCGGTAACAGGTGTCTTTCGCTTGTGTTTTAACGAAACGAAGACTGAAAGTCTGGAACCAGCTTTAACTAGTCAGCTTAGTCAGAATGTGACAATGACCTGAAATATGGCCAGAACCTGCGGCGTAAGGTGAGGATCGCTGTGCTGTGCTTACCTTTTCTTCGATGATCGACGCTCACTATGCGCCACCACCAATGACCTTTTGCCCAGTTATCAGGGGGCTGTTCCATCTTCAGCCCCAACAATGCTCATTTTCGTGATCTTTGCACTTGCAGAGCCTGGAGTCCCTGGACACAAGCAGTCAGTTTTATGCTCAGCCCAGCTTACACTAGTCTAAAACACACTGGCTGTCAGCAAGAGTCACTCAACGTCATCATAAATTAAAAGGACGAGTGATTCGTTATGGACTGTCACAATGAAAAATCTGCAGGAAGAGAGTCTGCAAAAAAAAAAAAAAAAACGATCATCAGGCCACCAGACTTGGGGCACCATACCAAATTACAAGAAATGTGACTTGGGAATTCTATATACAGAATTGGGTCGTCTGCCAAGGAGGTAAGGACGAACACCTGCATTGCAGCCTATTTCCAAAAATGGCTACAAAAGAAGGCATCAAGACATAGATGAGTCATGTAAACAAATCAGTTGAGCGAACGAATGAAGACAGCACAACTGGTTTTCAGGGCACATGAACACAACTGACAGTTCATTACAGTAAACTCGAGGACAAGTGATACTATGTGAAGAGTCTACAATGGAGGGAGAGGACATCAAATACATTATCAACCAAAAGATTAAAGAAATCATTAAACAAAATACTGTATGTGTTAGGACACAGTATGGTCCAGCCTTCTCCCAAATGTAGCTCCTCTGAAGAAGGCAAATTGTACGACTATGATGTCCTTGTTAAGTATGATTGTCCATCCATGATCTAGATATGGTACAAAATACAACAGGGCCTGAAAGATAGCCATGCATTAGATTAACCCGGAAGATCACTTCCATAGAACTGCATGATAGAATTATTGCTTGAAAGTGCCCTGGCTGATCAAGCACACAAACTTTACCATTTGAGTGGTGAAGAACATTAAATGTGTACTGTTAAACATAATCTGAAAATAGAATATCAACAGAAAAGTCCTTGTCTCACATTTTGACCACTGGAACATTAGTGTTGTAAATTCATTAGTTGTTTTAAAGACTACAACAAGGAAAAATGACATAAAATGATCTTGCGATACGTAATTCACCCATGCACCCCTTGCCTCCATCTGAGAAATCCAAATCCTTCCATGTTTAGTTTTCAAAGTTCAAGTGCACATTCTAGGACGACAAGCAAAAAAGAAAGGAAGGGAATACATAATTTGCTTGCATAATCATACTACCTTTGACATTGCATTACATATATCAATTACTAGTATACTTTGATTCAAAGCAAACAGCCACATCATATCTACAAGGATGACATGTACAATGTCAGTTTGTTATTTGCCAACGTCTAACCTCTAAAAATGTGAAGATACAATATTAAAGGCCATGACAGGCAATATACTTTGTTTGGTGGTAGAATGCTACAATTTTTTGTGCTTAGAAATTTGGATTTAGGGTGTTACTTGACAATTTGGTATTAAGACTTCAAATTTGTTTCTTGATACACGAGATCGTAATTATATTATAAACCTAAGGGAATCAAATGACACATTAGTTATTAGGACTATGCTCGCTTTCTCAGTGACTATTTTGACTCCTTTTGATGTAGAGGTCAACTAGGCCAAGAGTTACTACAAAACATGCTTGGGTCCAATTTCCTAGCTCAATAATCACTGAAAAACTATATAACTACAAGGTATGGAACTGCAACGAGAAGAAATATACTCACAGGACCCAATGCTCATCATTACAATTTTGCGATTGTTTCTTATACTTTTCCTATTTTTCATCCATTTGTTATTGATATGTTAAGAAAAAAAATCCTTCCCTCCCATAGATGCCATTCTCGACATAACCCTTTCCCTCCACTCCACTGCAGCTCCAGTGTTCAGCCATTGCATCAGTACTATCAGAACCCACCAATGCCACCATCCAACTCTCCTGTGCTAAGATCCCATGGGCATGGCCACAATTCTCCCAACTCCAGCAGTGCCCACAAAATCCCAGTCAAAGTGTGTGGGTGACAGGGTGAGACTGTGATTTGATTTGTAGTGGTTCTCATTCTCATCATTTGAAAAAGAGCCAAGATAAACAGAACCAATCTTAGATTCTGCAGAAATGTTATAATGCAATCTTGATCCAGCTACCACCGTCCCAACTTTAGTAGCGACCACTGCCGCATACAAAGATGCGAACAACTCCACATATCATGTCGCAGCCAACCTGCATCAGCGATGATATTACACTCCTGCTGCTACTAACTACCAGACAATTGCTTGGATCCTTGGGATGAAAATGGATGTGAGCAGCGGCATACGGTATAGTAAGCTAAAACATGGATTGGCCTTGGAAACAGTGGGAGGTGGAGGTGGGCACTGTGGCAACATGAGCCGGAAGAGAGCATGGATGTCAGTCTTTTCTGAAAATTCAGATGAACAGTTGTGACCAAAATAAAATGGACCTAACAGAAGATTTTAAACAAGAGACATGAAAATAATAGGCACATGAATTGAAAAATAGGTGTCTCTTAAGGGCATAAACAAAATTATCCCTTACCAGAATGTCAGTCACGGTTTCAGAGAGCAGTGACCAGCTCATATTTCCCAGGAATGAAAAAAGCAAAGTTCTATTTAGGTGTAAACTTTCCATGGGTGGTAGGCAGATGGCAGAAAATCAGGCAATAAGAAGATCATCTTGGTATAAAACAGGGGGCTCACTGCACACTTCGATGGTACTTCAATTGTCTCAAGTTCACATTTTTTTATCAAGATAGATGTCTATGTGCAGGAGTTTGAATTTGATCAGCCCACTTGACTAGCGTTACAAATTACCTCACTGCCATTTTTTTTTTACTTTATCGCATGGAATTAAATATCAAGCAGTTTTCCAATTTACTAACAGATTGCTTGGACCGAATTATTGACATTTTTGTTTGGAAGAATTCAAATATTTGGGACACTACACATGCACCTGGAATTATATCTTACCCTAGTGGAGTGCTGTGCGCCTGTGCCAACAGATTGAAACCATCAGTGTACAGACTCAATGTTTATGAACCTGAGATATTTTGAAGGAAGAAGGTATCTATTTTTTCCCTTTCCTTACGACAAACTAGCACTATAAACATATTGTATGTCCTTATAATATCATAAAACCAATGCAGTTAAGCAGTGTATCTGTTAGAGCAAACTGGCGACTGTAAGTGATATACAATTGTGCAAGTCAGTAAATATCATTTGTTACTCCCTTCGTTGCAAGCTACAAATGTAATGCAGGAGTTAAGGAATGCTTCTTGTAAAGCATTTAGGAGCAGATTTTGTTACCATCGCTAAGATAAAAGGAACTAGTAGCAGGCTGCTTAACTAAGGATTCTTCCACTCCTGATTAGTCCACTCTAATTCAAGCGCCGTCAAGCAATCTCATCAAGCTCCTAGTTGATTGCATACTACCATGTCAATTGCTAAATTGGCAAAGAATCAGTATCAAGTTAAGGAATGCTTCTTGTAAAGCATTTAGGAGTAGATTTTGTTACCACCCATAAGATAAAAGGAACTAGCAGCAAGTTGCTTAACTAGGATTCTTCCACTCCTGATTAGTCCACTCTAATTCAATTGTCGTCAAGCAATCTCATCAAGCTCCTAGTTGATTGCATACTAGCATACTACCCATGTCAATTGTTAAATCGGTTTAGTATCAAGTTTAGAGGCTCCTATCAAATCAGAGCACTAAATGTAAGTAGATCACAGGATTTGGAACTGAGAAGTGAGATCAAGATCCAGTCGAAGAGTATCTCACCTCTCAGTCGGCTCCAGCACTGCCGCTGCCGCCAAGCGGGTAGGACACGACCTCCCTAACGGTGGGCCCGACCTCAACGAGCGCGATGTCCATCCCGTACCCGGAGACGGGGAGCAGCTTGAGCTCTCGGAGCACGCAGAAGGCCTCGGCCATGCGGCCGCGGGGCACGTCGACGGCGACGGCGCACCGCGGTAGCCAGTGGTCGGGCCGGAAGGCGTCGGGGACCTCGACGCTAGCGTCCTTCCGCAGCAGCTCGCAGAGCTGCGCGTGAAGGCCGAGCAGGGCGGCGGACGGAGTGGGCGCGAGGAAGAGGACGTTGTCGTGCGGGGAGGAGGAGGCGGAGGCCGGGAGCGCGGCGAGCGAGGAGAGCGCGAGCGGGAGCGGGTCGAGGCGCGACGCGAGCGCGCGGAGCGAGGGCGCGAGGCGGAGGAGCGGGTCCCCGCCGGCGCCGGTGCCAGGCGGCGGGAGCGCGGCGGCGGGGAGGTGGAGCAGCGGGAGGTGCGGGCGGGCGGCGGCGTCGATGAGGCGGCTGCCGAGCTGCCGCCGCGCCAGCGCGTTCCACGCCTTGAGCACCTGGTTCTCCAGCGCCGGGTCGAAGTAGAGCTCCACGGCGTAGTAGAATCCGGTCGCGAAGGCGGGCTGAGGAGGAGGAGGCGCGGCTGCCGCGGAGGCCCGGGGCGTGCCCGGAGGGGTCGTGGAGATGGCGGGGACCGAGGGGCAGCCGCCGCCGCCGGCCCCGGCTGCGGAGGGCACGGTGCCTTGCGCCATCGGGACGATGGATTCCGATTTCCGACAGGAGGCGAGGGGGGCGGCGGTGGGGAGGGGGCTGGGTTTTTTCGACACGACGAACCGAGCGAGGAATTTGGAGGAGAGAGATCTCGTCACGAATCGAGTCGAGTCGGGGGCAGCTGAGTCGGAGGACTCACGCTTTGGCCTCGCTCTGCTATGGACTACTATGGTCCAGTGGGGAGTCACTGAGAGGTGGGTCCGCATGGTTGTGGTGAACTGGTGGTAAACCACGGTACCACCCGCTGAACACAAAGAAATTGACGTGTTTCTAATTTTGATGATAGCGTAGCAATATTGAAAGCTGAGATAGTTTCCATTAAAGGATTCCCTGTTCACTTGTCTTATAATTCATATTTTTTAACTTATCTTTTCAGTCGGAATAATATTTTTCTTTCACAACAAATTAATCGGAACAGTCAGAGCATGTGCAGCAACAACTCAACAACACGTCAATGTACGGAGTACACTACTTCTGCAGTGGTCCAAAGTCCAAACACATGCCACATCATCGTAATTTATATGTTCGGCTCCTGATGTAACTTGAAAAACGGCTGGAAATTTTGGTATGGCAAAATAATGGCACCAATCTGGCAATTTCTAAATGAAGCGAAGTATGCAAATCAAGTGCATTTGTTGCCATAGTTTGGGTGCGAAACCTACCATGGCCATCTAGCGCCTGATTGGTTTCTCGCTAAGGTAAGGTGTCTCGAGTTAAAAATGGCAACCTGGCTAGTTCTGCGATGATCTCTGCTATGATCCAGTAGCCAGAAATCGATTAGAATCAATACACGCGTGAAAGAAAGAAAAAAATGATGCATCGATCCAAATCGCAGAAACGCAACTTTGCCAACCAGAGGAACTGAAAGACGACCATCTCGATTCTTCATCTTTTAACGGCCACAAGAACGAACCCCGCGCCTCCAAGAACAAGAGCAAGATTGAGATCAAGCATAAACCCTCGACCTCAGCTCATCCGAGCCAACGATCCAGCCCGCGGTTGTCGACGACGCGCCTCGGGCCACGGCAGCCGCAGCCGCCGACATCCCTGAGGGCGGAGCCGGCGCCGCGGCCGCGACGCACTGCCCCATGGGGGTGGAGGCACCGCTGGTCAGGGTGCTGCGGCCGCGGGCGGCGTCAAGGCTGGCGACGTCGTCATTCTTGACGATGACGATCTCCTCCAGCTGGATGTGTTAGACCTAAAGCAGGATCTCTAGGCATAAATCTAGCGAGTTCTCTATACTGTGAATGCGATATCGAGAGTAGAGGGACAGAGAGGAATAGAAGAAGAACGTGTCGAACCTGACATCGTAGAGGGAGATGGTCCAGAAGCCGCCATCTTGTTCGTCGGTGAAGTCTGCGCACGGGCAGCGACGTTCGGGGAAGAGGTCAGTGAAGTTGTCGACGTCGGTGGAGCGGGGCGGCGCGGCTGGTGGCTTCCCGTCACTGGCTGCGCCCCTCTCTGATCGGGATTAGGGTTTAGATTTCGGTGGGAAGCTCGGCTCAGGCGAACCTCGTACTCAGAGCCGCCGGGCCCCACCTCTATATATAGTGCAGTGTGACAAGGGCCCTCCAGCCATAGTAGGCTAGGCGCCCCTGATCAGGGCGCGGATCAAAGGTCCAACTGGGCCGTTGGGTCCAATTTAGGATTATAGATCAATCTAACAATCTCCCCATTGATCTCCTACCATTTTTCAATTTCATACCATTCACTTTTGTTCATTCCATTACAGATTAGCGTATAGAGCATGTTTTATCGTCACGGTCAATTGCCGATAGATTTAACAACTACAACACACCACTCTGTTCTGAAATAGATACTTAACTTTGGGCCTTCTTTTGTCCAGGAATTATAGGCTTTTCCTTAAACCCATGCCGGCTATATGTTCTCTGAACACATTGGGTGGTAAGCCTTTTGTAAGCAGATCCGCGGACATCTTTTCGGTACTTATATGCTCAAGACTTATGACATGATCACAGACTTTATCTTTCACAACATAATACTTTATGTTAATGTGTTTGGCAGCACCACTTGACTTATTATTGTGAGCATACTGTACTGCCGGATTATTATCGCAGTATAACTTAAGTGGTCTATAGATGTCGTCAACCACCTTTAAACCGGGTATAAACTTTTTTAGCCAGTTCACCTGCCCTGTTGCCTCATAACACGCTACAAACTCGACATATATTGTGGACGATGTAGTGGCGGTTTGTTTTGAGCTTTTCCATAAAATAGCTCCCCCTGCGAGAGTGAATACATATCCAGACGTGAATTTTCTATCATCTCTCGCATAATCAGAATCTGAATATCCCACTATATATAGTGAATCTGATCTTCTATACGTCATCATGAGGTTTTTTGTTCCTTGCAAATAACGCAAGACTTTCTTTACTAATTTTCAGGGTTCTGTTCCAGGATTGCTATGGAATCTGCCAAGTAACCCGGTAACAAATGACAAGTCAGGACGTGTACATACTTGAGCATATTGCAAGCTTTCGACAGCTGAAGCATATGAAACCGTTTTCATTTGATCGATCTCATACTGATTCCTAGAGCATTGAAAATCCCCATATCTATCGCCCTTGACTATAGGAGCAGGTGAGAGACTACATTTGTGCATATTGAATTTCTTTAAGATCTTTTCTATGTATGCCTTTTATAACAGTCCTAATACCCCTTTACTTCTATCTCGGTGAATCTCGATCCCTAGAACGAACGAAGCTTCACCAAGATCTTTCATATCAAATTTTGAGGACAAAAGCTTCTTTGTCTCCAGTAGTTGACTGACATCACTACTAGCAAGTAAGATATCATCTACATACAGGACAAGAAAGATAAACTTCCCATTCTTAAACTTTGCATAGACACAATTGTCCTCTACATTCTCTTTAAACCCAAAATTCCTTATTGTCTGATCAAACTTCAAGTACCACTGTCTTTAAGCTTGTTTTAATCTATAAATAGATTTCTTTAGGCGGCATCCCATTCGTTCTTTTCTTTCCATGACAAAAACCTTTTGGTTGTGCCATGTAAACATTTTTCTCCAAGTCCCCGTTGAGTCATCTTTACATCAATCTGATGTAATTCTAAATTGTAATGTGCCACTAATGCCATTATGATTCTGAAGGAATCCTTACATGAGACTGGAGAAAAGGTCTCATTGTAATCAATGCCTTCTCTTTGCGTAAAGCCTTTTGCCACAAGTCGTGCTTTATATCTCTCTATATTCCCTTGAGAGTCAAGTATTATTTTGTAGACCCATTTACAGCTTACTGTTTTGGCTTATTTAGGAATTATTTCTAAGTCCCAAACTTTATTGGCATTCATAGATTTCATTTCATCTTTCATGGCCTCAAGCCACTTTGATAAATGATCACTTCTCATGGCTTCTTCAAATGAGGTAGGATCATCCTCCATTTGAAATTTCTCAGTGTTGTATACTTCATAGTCAGCAGGAATAGCTGATTTTCTAACTCTTTGAGACCTTCTAGAGACCTCCACATTTGGCATATCTTCTGTTTGAGGCTGTTGTTGCTCCCCCTCATGTGTGGAAATAGGTTCTACAGGATCCTGAAGAACAGGTTCCTCATCATCATTCATTGTTGCCACAGACGGAATAACAACAGGTGCTGGCACCATAGTATCTTGTACTGTCGGTGCAGCGACAGCAGGTAGTGAGAAAAATGGCTCAGGAATCATCGGAGTTGGCGCATACACCCGCTTCTCTTTAAGGTCAATTTCTCGAGCTACCATGCCCCCCTCATCATTTCATCCTCTAGGAAGACAGCGTGTCTTGTTTCCACAAACTATGTATGTCTGTCTAGACAGTAGAAATGAAAACCTTTTGACTTTTCTGGGTAGCCAATGAAATGGTAACTTACTATTTTGGGATCTAGCTTTCTAATGTTTGGGTTAAATACTTTAGCCTCAGCAGGACTCCCCCACACACGTAAGTGGTTTAGTGAGGGTACTCTTCTAGTCCACAACTCGTACGGTGTTTTGGGCACCGACTTACTTGGTACTCTATTGAGAATATGAATGGCGGTTTTTAACGTCTCCATCCACAGGCTCAACGGTAAGGTGGAGTAACTTATCATACTGTGCACCATATTCAACAGGGTATGATTGCGTCTTTCAGCTACTCTATTCTGCTGAGGTTCACCCGGTGTAGAATATTGGGCTACTATATAATTCTCCTGTAAGAACCTTGCAAAAGGTCTAGGAACATGGCCATATGGGGTATGCCGACCGTAGTACTCCCCCCCATGGTCGGACCTGACTATCTTAATCTTCAAATTGTGTTGGTTTTGAACTTCTGCCTTAAATATCTTAAATTTATCAAATGCTTCTGTTCTTTCTTTGATTGGATAAATGTAGTCATAACGGAAGTAATCATCTGTGAATGTTATGAATGAATTATAACTGTCGGGGACCTAATACCGGGGTCCCCAAGGAGGTGGAACTAATAACCATCGAACGTTAAAAGCTCATGAATGGACAAGAGCACGGCTGCACTTCTTGCCCGAACGATGGGAGTTTTGTTCCGCCTCACCCGAAAGCCCGTGGACCCGCTCCACCTTGCCCGATGGCTAGAGGACGACTCCGCCTCACCCGACAGCTGGAGCACGACTCACCCGACCCCCAAGGGATACACTCTCTTCCTCGCCCAACCCCCGAGGGCTGGGCTTGGCCTCACCCAACGCCCGAGGGCCGGCTTTACCTCATCCAAACGACCGATGACGGATCTCGCCTCACCCGATATTCGGAGGCTGGCTCCATCTCACCTGACAAACCGTGCCCTGCGAACCCTCATGATGACAGCTACAGGGTAAGACAAGACGTTCGGGTCAACCACAGCGTCAGACGCCATGCCCTACACCACAGCGTCAGACGTCGTGCCCTACACCCCTACAAGGAAGTACCGTCAGGATGTGACAGGACAAGCGCTGGGACCTCCCCCCAGGCGTGGCAGAGCCTGAACAGTGTTGCGGGTGCCTGCTCTCCGCCCTACGGTATCATAGGCGCCGCCCTCTGCCTCCGGACGAAGGACCCGACACGGACATACGACAACCACGACGTCCCAAGGGCCAACCAACAGTCACCATGCCGTCCGACCCCCACGGGGTCGGGCTCATAATCCTATCCGACACTGCCGCTGCTGGCGGGATGGGACGCCCACTTGCTAAAAAGGCGAGCATGGCCTACGAAGATCGACGAATATGCTACTTCTGACACAGTCTGCCATGATAGGCAGGGCAGGCGTGGGGAAGAAGGAAGACTCGGGTCTCTCAAAGGACCTTCTACGCTCTTAGTATTTTTTCTTTTCCCCCATCTGTAAACGCCTACGCCCCCCCTTGTCTATAAAAGGGAGGGCGGGGCTCCCCACTAAGGGGATGGACGCAGGACGAGCTAGCACGCGCATACGCACCATACAACCTAGCAGCAACAGAGCTCTTGGCGTTCTTTCCACTACTCCATCAAGGACTTGGGATCTCTCCCTCTCCCAACCATTTGTACCCCCTACTACGAACCTCATTCGGTGCTAATAACACGAGCAACAATGGACTGGACATAGAGACATTCAACCCGAACCAGTATAAACCTTGTGTCCATTAGTGCACCATCCGGGCCTAACGCGCATCAAGTATAAATTTACTAGCCGGTGTTTGTTCGAAACACCGACAGTTGGCGCGCCAGGTAGGGGCCTTTGCGTGTTCCAAACCAGACCACGGATGGCTAACCACAACATCAGCTGGGTCCTAGGCGCACACGTGCATTTCGGGAACCTGGATTTCATCATCACGGTGGGAGGAGAGTTGGTATGGGCGCACACCGCCATCCGATCTCTTCCCCCCAATGGCCTTGACCATGAGAGGCTTGGGCGCCAGCTCGGCGCCTCCCTTGGACCACGGTAGTCTAGGGAGAACCAGCATTGCCTCACCCTCGCCAACGACGACAGCATGGCGCGACCTTCCGGGGAGAGACACCTCTCTCCGAAATGCCACGTGCGGAGCGCCCCGACAGCGTTTCCGTTCAGTCTCCGCAACGCCGCGGCAACCGCTAGCCACCTTATGGCACTACACATGGTTCAACCGCCCACGGACAACGAGTTCGTGGGGGTAATTGAACACGACATGGAGTCTCTCCACAAGCTCCTCACTGAGGGGCCCGGATCGTCCTCTAGCTCTGACTCCAGCAGGGGGAGCCATCACCCTTCCTGGGGATGCTTCATGGTGGAAACCCTCGAGGGGCACGTCGAAAGTGTCTCCGAGGAGGAAACCACCCCAGCGGGCAACCCCGACGGCAGGCCCGAAGAGGAGACAACGGCCCCATCTCGCTTAAGGATGGAGCAGCTAAAAGCCTAGAAGCGAGAGATCGATGAGGCCGGACAAGGGCTCGTGCGCGAGTACGCGGAGATCAACCACGAGATCGAACGCCGCCAAAGCGGCGAGCGCGCGCGCCACTGCCCGAAATGTACACCAAAGGATCCTCACCGACGATGGGACCCTCCCTCACTTTGCCCGAGCAAGCCAAAACATCGCCGCCGTGATGGCCTTACTTCACGGCCTTCCAGAGGCCGCGACGTCTGAGGATCGCCGGGCCCACCGAGAAATCCACACGTTGCTCGAACGTGCGGCGGCACAGCAGGCGGAGAGCTCGATGTCTTGGCGACGCGAACTCAACACCAGCCAGCGCATGCCTCCAGTGTGTCCCGCCAAGGATGCGTCAGTCCACCAGACACCACCAGGCGGCAGGCAGCTCACTGCTGTCCCGGTGCATGAACGCCTCGGTCGCAATCGCGACGCGCGCAGCACCATCGACGCCCGCAGACGCGCCTACAACGACTCGAGAGAAGGAGCCAGACGCGGCTACCACCCTCGACGCGGTGGACGCTACGACAGTAGTGAGGACCAAAGCCCGAGCCCCGGCCTGCTGGGCCCCTAGGCCTTTGGTCGGCACGTCCTCAACGCCGCTTTCCGACCAAGGTACCGACCGCCTACCAACATTCCAAAATATTCTAGGGAAACAAACCCCGAGCATTGGCTCGAGGACTATCGGCTTGCCTGTCAAGCCGGTGGCGTGAATGATGATGATTTTATTATTCGCAATCTTCCACTGTTCTTGGCCGATTCGGCACGAGCATGGTTGGAGCACCTACTGTCCAACGCCATTCAAAGTTGGGCGGATTTGAGGGAAATCTTTGTGGGCAACTTCCAGGGCACATACAAGCGCCCTGGAAACCCATGGGACCTCAAGAACTGCCACCAGAAGGCCGACAAAACTCTCTATGAGTACATCCGATGCTTCTCGCGGCAATGCAACGAGCTCCCTAACATCGCCGACGCTGACGTGATAGGAGCTTTCCTATCCGAGACGACCTACGAGTCCTTGGTTCACAAACTGGGATGCAAGAGCCCACGGACCACCAAGGAACTCCTGGACATCGCCACCAGCCACGCCTCAGGAGAGGAGGCGGTCGGAGCAATCTTCGATCGTCTCAAAGGCAAGACAAAACGGGACGAGGGTGCCGACAAAGGAGCCTCCAACCGTCCCGCCAAGAAGAAGAACAAGAAGCAACGACATGACGACTCGCTTGCAGCCGCTGCCGACCATAAGGGTGGTCGGAAGCCCACGGAGGGCACTCCGAATCACTTCGAAAAAATGCTCAAGGGGTTGTGCCCGAACCATGCCTTCCCTGTGAAACACCTGCTCAAAGACTACGGTCTCATGCACAAGTTCTTACTCAGGAGCACCAACAAAGGGGAGCAGGGAAAGGCACCTGCCCCCACCACAGACGAGGAGGAGGAGAAGGACGAAGCCTTCCCGACACCGAACGACGCCCTTATGATCTTCGGAGGATCGACGGCCTACGACTCCAAGCGACGTCAGAAGGTCACGCGCCGCGAGGTCTATACAGCCAGACCGGCCACGCCTGCCTTCCTCTGGTGGTCAGAATCCGCCATAACCTTCGACCAGACCGACCATCCGGATGCCGTCCCACACCCGGGAAGGTACCCGCTTGTTGTGGACCCGATCGTCGGCCCAAAGCCACTCACGAAAGTACTGATGGACGAGGGCAGCGGCCTCAACATCATGTACGCCAAAACGCTCGACGAGATGGGTGTCGACCGGACAAACCTTCGCCCCATCCGAGCGCCTTTTCATGGCGTCGTGCCTAGCAAATAGGCCGTACCGCTCGGCAGATCGATATGCCCGTCACTTTTTGGGGATCGGTCCAATTACAGGACTGAGACCCTCACTTTCGACGTGGTAGCGTTCCCCAAAACTTTCCATGCCATCTTAGGACGACCATGCTACACGAAGTTCATGGCCGTTCCCAACTATACATACCTCAAACTGAAGCAGTCGGGACCCCACGGGGTCATCACCGTCGGCACCACCTTCCAGCGGGCCTACGAATGCGAGGTCGAGTGCTGCGGCCATGCCACAGCAATCGTTGCCTCTGGGGAGCTCGCCACCCTCAGGGAAAAGGTCACCGAAGAGGCGCCCGACGCCAAAAGGTCGACCGGGTCATTCAAATCGGCAGAGGGCTCCAAAGAGGTCATCATAGACCCCAGCAGCTCCGAGGGAAAAACGGTGCGCATTGGCACCACGCTCTCCCCTGAATAGGAAAGCGCGCTCGTCGACTTCCTCCGTGACAACAGAGACATCTTTGCGTGGAAACCCTCGGATATGCCAGGCATTCCGAGGGAGGTCACCGAGCACACCCTAAAAATCCATCCAGGCTCCAAACCGGTGAAACAACGCCTGCGCCGCTTCGACGAGGAGAAGCGCAGGGCCATCGGCGAAGAGATAGCCAAACTATTGGCCGCCAGATTCATCAAGGAGGTACACCAACCAGAGTGGCTGGCAAACCCCATTCTTGTACGAAAGAAAAGCGGGAAATGGAGGATGTGTGTTGACTATACCGGTCTCAACAAAGCGTGCCCGAAGGATCCGTTTCTTTTGCTGCGCATAGATCAAATAGTCGACTCCACCGCAGGGTGCGAAACCCTCTGCTTCCTCGATGCATACTCCGGCTACCATCAAATTGCGATGAAGGAGTCTGACCAACTCGCGACCTCTTTCATCATTCCCTTCGGATCATTCTGCTACGTTTCAATGCCGTTCGGTTTGAAAAACGCCGGGGCGACATACCAGCGATGTATGCTTAGATGCTTCGGAGACCTCATCGGGTGAACCGTTGAGGCCTACATCGACGACATCGTAGTGAAGTCCATGCGGGTTGACCACCTCATTGCTGATCTCGAGCAAACCTTTGCGAAACTCCGGGCAAATGGTATCAAACTCAACCCCGACAAGTGCGTTTTCGGGGTCCCGAGGGGCATGCTGCTCGGCTTCATCGTCTCCGAGCGCGGCATCGAAGCCAACCCGGACAAAATTTCGGCCATCATGAAGATGGGCCCAATCTAGAACGTAAAGGGGGTCCAGCGGATCACAGGGTGCCTTGCCGCTCTCAGCCGATTCATCTCACGCCTCGGCGAACGAGGTCTCCCCCTTTACCGCCTTCTGAAAAAGGCCGACCTCTTCGAGTGGATACCCGAGGCCTAGGAGGCACTTGACATGCTCAAGTTGCTTCTGATGAAGGCCCCGATCTTAGTCCCCCAAACGACAGAGAGGCACTCCTGCTATACATATCGGCCACCACATAGGTGGTTAGCGCCGCCCTGGTAGTAGAACGGAAAGAAGAGGAGCACACACTCAAGGTGCAGCGCCCCGTGTACTTCATCAGCGAGGTACTATCCGACTCCAAAACCTGCTACTCCCAGATCCAGAAGCTCATGTACGCCATCCTCATCACCAAAAGGAAGTTATGTCACTACTTCGAGTCACACCCCGTGACAGTCGTAACATCATTTCCCCTCGGCGAGGTCGTCCGGAGCCAAGATGCCACAGGAAGAACCGCAAAGTGGGCACTTGAGCTGATGGATCAAGGCATCACATATGCCTCCCGAACAGCGATCAAGTCCCAGGCGTTGGCTGACTTCATCGCGGAGTGGACCGAAATCCAAACACCACCGGCGGTCGTCGATCAAGAGTACTGGACAATGTACTTCGACGGGTCACTGATGAAGAAGGGCGCCGGTGCGGGGCTGGTCTTCGTATCACCCCTCGGGGTCCGAATGAGGTATATGGTTCGTCTCCATTTCCCCTCGTCAAATAATGAGGCTGAGTATGAAGCGCTCGTCAACGGCCTATGAATCGCCATCGAGCTGGGCATCCGACGCCTCGACATTCGAGACGACTCCTAGCTAATCGTCAATCAAGTCATGAAGGAGTCGAGCTGCCATGACACCAAGATGGCCACGTACTGCCAAGAGGTCTGACGGCTAGAGGACAGGTTCGACGGACTGGAACTCAATCACGTCCCAAGGCACCTCAATGAAGCAGCCGACGCGCTTGCAAAAGCAGCGTCTGGCCGAGAGCCGATGCCCATGGGAGTCTTCGCCAGTGACTAGCACAAACCCTCGGTATGCTATGAAGGGTCGAAGCGGGCCAACGACGGCTCATCCGATCCAGCCTCGGGGTCTGACCAACCAACGGCTCCGTCCGACCCTGAGGTCATGGAGCTTGAAGAAGGCCTGACGCCCGACCCTCCGAACAACTAGAGAACACTCTACCTCGACTACCTCCTCCACGACACTCTGCCAATGGATAAGGTGGAAGCTCGATGGCTGGCACGCCACGCTATGTCCTTCGTTCTTGTAGAGGGCGAACTCTACAAACGGAGCCACACCGAGATCTTGTAGCTCTATATCCCTAGCGAACAGGGAAAACTCCTGCTGAGCAACATCCACGGTGGGGTCTGCGGTCACCATGCCGCGCCAAGAACCTTGGTTGGAAATGCATTCCGACAGGGCTTCTACTGGCCCACTGCAGTAGCCGACGCCGAGCAAATCGTACGCACCTGCGAAAGGGTGTCAGTACTACGCATGGCAAACTCACCTCCCGGGCCAAGCACTCTAGATGATCCCCATCACGTGGCCCTTCACGGTCTGGGGGCTCGACCTGGTTGGGCCATTCAAAAAGGCCGGGGGCTTCACCCACCTACTTGTCACCATAGACAAGTTTACAAAATGGATCAAAGCTCGGTCAATCTCCACGATCAAGTCTGAGCAGGCTGTGCTGTTCTTCCTCGACATCATCCATCGTTTTGGAGTCCCAAACTCCATCATCACAGACAACGGCACGCAATTCATCGGTAGGAAATTCATTCGATTCTGCGATGAACAACACATCCGAATCGATTGGGCAGCCGTCGCACACCCTCGGACGAACGGGCAGGTCGAGCGCGCTAACGGCATGCTCCTACAGGGCCTCAAGCCTAGGATCTTCAACCGGTTGAACAAGTTCGGCGCACGCTGGATCGCTGAGCTCCCCGTGGTACTCTGGAGCCTAAGAACAACTCCCAGCCGGGCCACCGGCTACACGCCTTTCTTCATGGTCTACGGAGCCAAGGCCGTCCTCCCGACAGACCTTGACTACGGAGCACCAAGGGTCAGAGCATACAACGAGGAGGGAGCCGAGGCATCCCACCAAGATGCCATGGACCAGCTAGACGAAGCCCACAACATCGCCCTCCTCCATTCGGCCAAGTACCAACAGGCGCTACGATGGTACCATGGACGATGGGTACGCGACCGAGCCTTCAACGTCGGGGACCTCATTCTCCGCCTTGTGTAGAGCAACAAGGACCGTCACAAGCTCTCACCGCCCTGGGAAGGTCCGTATGTCATCATGGAAGTACTTCGGCCAGGTGCCTACAAGTTGAAAACCATCAACGGCGAGGTCTTCACCAACGCCTGGAACATCGAACAGCTACGTCGCTTCTACCCCTAAATAAACGCATACTTGGTCCTTATCAGTTTTTGTCTTTACAAATCCCCGATCATTAGTGACATCCGACCCCAGCAAAATGCAAGGGGTCAGACCTCGCTCGGGGGCTGGAACAAACAATATAAGTATGTTTACCTTACAAACACCCCATGTGTCAAAACTCTCTCTCTCTCTCTCTCTAAGTTCTCCATTTTTTCTCATAAACGTCTCCCAAAAACTAGGACTTCGGGAACCGATTCTGAGTATAACTGGTAGGACTACGGGAAACCCACGCCCCAGCGGCTATGGCCTCCTTGCTCACCAGCGTGATCAAAATCATTTCACCCATACCCCAAGTTTTTGCGAGGTGGACCATGAGAAGAATCGGAAGGCACCAAAAACCTCTTCCAAAAAAGAGGAAACTAAAAAATGGTTTGCCACAACAAAAGACAAAGATTTGTTCATTTTTGCACAAATTCACCGCTTACAAAACAATCTCATCACGAAAAGGGCTAATGTACTCTTAAAATTCAAAAGACTATCCACTCGGGGGCTCCCCCACAAAACTTTTTCGATTACAATCTCTACCTAGCTCAACTATAACTGCTACTACGGTCGCAGTGCCAACCTCTTCAGGCACAAGCACCAGAAGGAGCTCTTCGTCGCCGCCAAGGGCATGTACATGGGCCAGTTCATCTACTGCAGCCGCCACGTCACGCTCCCCATCGACGATGCCCTACCGCTCTGCAGGACCTTCGAAGGCGCCATCATCTACAACGTCGAGCACCATGCCGGCGACTGTGGTACCCCTCCGCTGGGGCATCCAGGGACTACGCCATCATCATCAGCCACAACCCCGACAACGGCGCCCAAACAGGAGGCGCCTCCCGCCGTGGGGAGGCCGCAACGAATGACGGCGAGGCTGACGACGCCCGGCACCCTCCAGTACTCCTCCTCCTTTGGCGGCAGCGAGCTCTTCTTGGCAAAGGTGGCCCACACCACCTCATCTATGTTGGATGACCTCCAGCTCGACATCATGCTCCGGATTCACGAGCGGATCTGTGAGTCTCTCTCTGGCATCACTCTCTCTCTCTCACTCGGGGATCCGGCCTGGCTGGCCTTAGTAGCCAGAACACCCCAGTATTTTTTTCGGTGGAGAGGAAAAGGGAGAAGAGGTAGTGGCCCAAGAGGCGGCGGTGAGTAGTAGGTTAAGAACACCCCCACCCCCTCCCTATTTAAGGAAGAGGCGTGGCGGATATGGAAGGACGAAAGCCAGGTAAAAGCGGGGGAAACAAAAACTCTCCGCCTCCCCCTATTCAATGCACATAAACAAATCATAAAATGACAGAACCCAAGGGAGAACCGCTTCTTTCAATCATCCGCCCTTTGAACAAGCTCAGGGACGAGCTTCGATCATAATGTTGATGAGACACGAAAGGCGTCTTCCTCGAGTTTTGATCATGTGGCATGGCATGGCTCCACCACCTTTAGGGCATCACCACCTTGGTGCGAGAGCAGGCACAACCAAGACACGCGACTCTCCGCTTCACCAGGCAGGACCGCAGAATGACCCAATGACGGACCCTCCGTCCAAAGGAAGCCCAGCAGGCCTCCTGGGCCAATCGGCCGGCCTAGGTAAAACGACAAACGAAACGAAAAACCACCAGACAAATCCATGAAAACTGCGAAGAAGACGCGTATCGAAATCACGAAAAAAAGCACCGACACTTGTTCACGTATTACATCGAAAAGGGTTCATAAAATTTCTCGGATCGAATCTAAACTACTTCCATGAAGGAGAACCGCTTCTTTCAATCATCGTCGCCAGTCCCGCACAAGAGGTGTCACCGCCTTCTCCATCATGACCAATCCCGGGTCTTCACGGGTCTTCATCGGGCACACAGTCGGCGAAGCCTTGTCTCATCACCTTTAAGTTGATCTCCGATCATAATGAGAATGGGCGATAGCAAAGGCTTGGGTGATCCCGGTCAAAATAGAAAAGGAAAAAAGGCGTCTTCCTCGAGTTAGTTCCCGGATCCCCCGCTTCAAATGCCGTGATACCTGCGGCATGAGCATGGCGGCAGCAGGGCTAGTCTCCACCGGCTCCACCACCTTTAGGGCATCAAGGACCACCCCGACCGTAGCTTGTAGAAGGTCGTGCTCGTCGCTCTCAGTCTGAAGGGTCCTTCGCACATGGGCGAGCTCCTTTTCTAGCTTGACAGAGACGTTCTCGGCGCTCAACCTTCGGCTCACCGCATCACTAAGATCCACCTAGAGGGAGTGGACCACCTCGATGTCCTCGTCCGCCTTCCATTGAAGGGCCGTGGCCCTACAATTCTCGGCCGAGTTTCACTGTCCGAGATCCCGTCCTCCTTGATGGAATCCTCCGGCTCCTTGTCTGGGACCTCGGCAGCCCGCTGCGCGTCCCCTCGAGCGGCATGGGCATTCTTCTCGCGAAGCAGCTCATCCCACTCCTTGAGAATCGTAAGCTTCTTGTCCTCTTGCCCCCTCTCTTCAGCTTCACCTTAAAACCCTTGTGAGTGCCATCCCTTGTTAGAAGTCGCCCGGATGCATGTCCGCGAACATCCCATGAATCTCCTCACGCGTCTTCCGCGATCCGCCCTCCCGCTCTGGAAGTATCACAGATCAAAATGGGGATCAACATTACAACAAAGCGCCGCATATGTTAAACCCCATTGGGAGTTAGATGCTGAGTTCCACCTCACAATAATCAAAGAGCCCAGAAGGCAGCCATACATGACATACCCGCAGCAGGGGCTTCCTCGAAAAGGCGATCCCACTCCGCCTTCTACTCGTGGAGGAATCGGGATTTATTCTGACTACGAGCAACGAGAATCTGAAGAAGAAGAACACGCATCGTAAATACGAAAACACAAAAACGCGAAGAAAGAAGAAAACCGAAGCGAATACGGGTAGTAGGAACAACGATCTAGGAGAACGTCCCACAGGGGGGGCTCCTTTAGCTTGGTCCAGAGCCTCCAATCATGGTCAAGATCCCGGGGTCGTCAAGAAGCCCTCCCGCGCCCATGGTCGGCGGAAAAATGATCGTCGACAAGAGCGAGAAAAGTGCCGACGTCGAATCTCGAGCGGCCATCCACTAAAGCGGCGGGTCCCGAATTGCAGGGGCTCGGGGAGGCGCCTCCCAACAAAGGGGCCGGAGCGGCTCCTGTTGGGGACGATCGGGTGGCACCATGTTAAAAGCCCGAGCGACCCTCCGCCACGTCCGCCTCCATCCGATCCGCCTCGACGGTGGAGGATGACTCCCGCCACGGCCGGGGCAGCGGGCCCGAGGGCGCTTCCACCTCATCAAGCGACCAGATGAAGATCTCGCCTCACCGCCCTCCCTCGGGACGCCATCACAACAACATCCAGCTCCATGCGTCGGACGCATCGTGCCTGCACCCTGCAAGGAATACCGTTAGGATGTGATAGGACAAGCGCCTGGGACCTCCCAGGCGTGGCGAGCTCTGAGCTTGGTGCGGCGCCGCCCTCGTCGAAGGACCCGACACGGACATCACGACAACCACCACTTCTACAGGTCTAAAAAGGCTGGGCATGGTGGTACTTGACATAGTTGCCATGATAGGCGGGGCGGGGTTTGGAAGAAGGAAGACTCAGTCTCTGCGACCCTCTCTTAGGCACCACCTATAAAAGGGAAGGCGGCTCCCCACGATACAGGACCCTCGCACACGCACCATACAACCTGTCTGCGAGCTCTTGGCGTTCTTTCCACTACTCCAAGATGCTGGCCCTACAAGGCATTCCGTGCTAACACGACGAGGTGCGAGGGCATTACCATAGGCACCCGCATCAAGATATCGGCCTAACACGGCCCACCGACAATAACATCCACACTCTTTATAGGAAAGCGGACCATCGGCATCCTGTGAATAATCTATAAAATTCTGCACTCGTTTGAATGGCGAGGCTCTTTCTTGGGCACATTATTCCTAGAACTCTAATGGAGGGGGTGGCCCGTCGTTCTCCCCCTCAAAAACCTACACAAAGGTAAAAGGCATTAGGTCAAAATAGAAAAGGAAAAATAATGCATAAAATCATTAAAAGTCCAATATTATTATTAACAACGTTATCGAAAATAACAACATCATAATCATATCAAAATCTCTTTTCTCCAATTAAATATCACGTTGGTTCAAAATAACCGGAGAATAAACTATTTCTTTTAGCTCGTCGGAAAACGTGAAAAAATTAATTATCTATTTTTAGAAGCATTAAACTTTTCTCAACTATCTCTCGGGAAAATTATCCCGTCTGGTTCAAACTTTTTATGAGACCCTTTCCTTTGACTTTGATTAGATATTAAACTAGATAAATATCATCAAAAATTGCTTCTTGAAAAAAGAAAACTTAAACTTGTAGTTGAAAAAAAGTGTCAAATTTTTTCATGTGACCCAAACGAGTTGAGAAATTGGTTTTAGCTTGGATGCCAAATTGCTCATCCTTAGTAATTCTCTTATGCCATCATTTCTAGAGCTCTGTCACCGGCCTATTTCATTTTCACCGGTGGCGGCTCTTTATTCTATCGAGGTACCTGTGTGTCAACTCTGGGATTGAGCCCACAATTGCGGGCTCAATCGTGTTCTTTATCATAGCCAAACATTTTGGTTGGCGGTGACCCACTTCCTATGCTCAAGGTCATAGGACACATTTTGAGATTCAAATCCCTCTCTCTAAGCAAGCGGCATCGGCCCACCAGGCTCGGGCCGAAACCTCGCCAAGTGAAGGTCAGATGAATCTCATCCACCTTTCATCCAGATCCAACGTCGCTTTGGCACAATTCATATAGAGTGAGAACATCGATATAACAACAAGCCTTGATTCCAACGCAATTTGTTTATACATTAAATCTACATCCTAGGGAAATAAAAAAATGCATAAAATCCTAACCCATTCTCTGGAAAATAACAACATCATAATCATATCTCTCTTTCTCTCTCTTCGGTTCACTCCGTTTCTCCTCAAAGACAAAAAATTAATTATCATTTTTAGAAGCATTAAACTTTTCTCAACTAACGAAAATTAAGTTGGTTCAAAGATGGCGCTAGATAAATATCATCAAAATTGCTTGGTCCCGTCATGTGACCCAAGCGAGTTGCGCGGCCCCCTAGTGGGTGAGCAAGCCGCCATCGAGCGATGAATCTCATCAGGCGGCGATGTCCCGATCCCTCCAAAACCCTAGACCCTAACCCATTCCTGCCACTTCTCTCTCTCTCTTCTGCCTCTCGTTCTCTCCTCGGCCACTGCTGACAGGCAAGCGCAAAGAAAGGAGTGTCCGTCTTGGCGGCGATGGTGAGCAAGCGCCATCAGCCGCAAGGCTCGATGTCACGATCCCCTCAAAACCCGCTCCCAGCCACTTCTCCTCCGCTACATCTCGGTCGAGTGACGCGCAGGTGATGTGATGGCACTCCGCCCCCCACGCGCTCCCGACAAAGCATCAGTGCCTGCAGCACCCGCCTTGTGGCAAAGAGGTAGGCCTCTTCCCCTTCCCCTTTTCTTTTCTTTGATTTTCCTTTCTTCTCTTCTCAGATCTATCTGATTTAGGGTTGGGGATGGGGTTAGGATCGAGATTAGGGTTTGGTTTGGGTTAGGGTTTCGTTCACTGTTCTTCTTCCCCGAGTTTGAGTCACAGGTTAGGGTTCGGCTTTGCGTGCCAAGACCCCTTTCTTTTCTCTGTTCTTCACCTGATTAGGGTTAGGGTTCGGTGACCCTCTTCTCTTCCCAGATTCGGACAGATCTGATCTCTTTCTTACCCCTGACATGATCTACATCTAGACAGAGGGTTCTAATAGGCTAGATCTACACCTAGTTAGGCTCTGGTACCATTGTTAGACCTAAAACAGGATCTCTAGGCATAAATATGGCGAGTTCTCTATACTGTGAATGCGATATCGAGAGTAGAGGGACAGAGAGGAATAGAAGAAGAATGTGTCAAACTTGACACCGTAGAGGGAGATGGTTCAAAAGCCACCATCTCGTTCGTCGGTGAAGTCTGCGCACGAGCAGCGACGTTTGGGGAAGAGGTCAATGAAGTCATCGACGTCGGTGGAGCGGGGCGGCGTGGCTGGTGGCTTCCCGTCACTGGCTGCGCCCCTCTCTGATAGGGATTAGGGTTTAGGTTTCGATGGGGAGATCAGCTCAAGCGAACCTCGTACTCAGAGCCGCCGGCCCCCACCTCTATATATAGCGTAGTATGATAGGGGCCCTCCAGCCATAGTGGGCTAGGCGCCCCCGATCAGGGCGCAGATCAAAGGCCCAACTGGGCCGTTGGGCCCAGTTTGGGATTAGAGATCAATCTAACAAGATGCTCAGGTACGTCGCGTCCTCCTCCACCACCTTACACTTCCCCTTCCCCTTGGTCGCCGACGCGGGAGCGGGAACAGGGGCGACCGCTGCTCGGTGGCCGATGACCATGGCGGCGAACCTCTCCATGCGGGCCAAGAAGGCAAGAGCTCGATCACGTACGCCCTCCCCCTCCCTCCCTCCCTTCAACGGCCCGTGAGTCGGCTCGAGGATGTCATTGAAGTGCGCGGAGGCGTTCTTGCTCGGTGGGGTGCCGCTGCGCTGCGTGATGATGGCGCGGTTGCTTCGATTTTGCCTTGTCTGTTCCATCTCATTATATGTTTCATCGTTGTCAGCATCATTGCCTGCATAACTAGTTTCATCACTTGAGTTTTCATGCACAATGTCCTCTCCACATAATCCTATTGTAAGGATATTTCTGTTTTCCCAACTTGACAGCTTGCATTGCAGTACTCAACATTTCTTTCATCTACATAACTAATTGTCTCCACATAGGATAGACCTTGTCCTAGGTGACCATCTTGATTACTGACTAGGCATAATGCACCACTGGTGAAACCAAGTAGTAACTCTTGTAGGCTTGTATAATGCCTAGTACCTCCAGAACAAGACATTTCCTATTAGTTCTTCGGGCTAACAATATTTTTCTTTTGCGTGTCAGGTTTAATCAAAATCTCCATATTGTATATTTGCTTGACAGTAGCAGATTTTTTCTAGGCTTACTTGAAAATTTTGATTATTTTTGTACATCCATTTAGAATGCTCCTTGCTAAAGCTAACATTTTTATCATGAAACAATCCAAGGTGAACAATCTAAACGACTACCAAGATCTCTACTATCACACAAAGCTAATCCTTTACAGATCTAAATTAATAATAAGAAATAGATTCATATCTAAAAAGATGGGCGTAATAAAATTTATACCTTCTAGCAAGCTATTTCCTACTGGAATCGACATTCGAATGTTGTGTGCATCTAGTGTGGTGCTGCGTCCAAGTAGACAAGGCATCTCAACCTGTAGATAAGATGGTATTTATAGAATCGGAAAGAAGTTCTGCAACCAAAGTATTCCAAATAAACATTACTCAAGTGGACACTTACAATGTTCCCCAATTTGGCCACTGTAGCCCTCGACCCTCCAGCGTCGTTTCTACTATGCTCTGCCATGGAACGGACCACGACCTCCTCTAGTTCGGTGGCCCTATGGGCATCGCTAATCTGCTTGTGTGTAGTCTTCTCCGCTGTAGCAGCTAGCCACAGAGGAGGCGGCGAAGCTTGCGCCTGCAGTGTACCTCCATCCACTTCGATTTCAGTGGCCATCTTCACTCCCTCCGCACCCATTTCCAGACTCTCGAGCTCGCAAGTGTCGATTGTGACTGTAATCGGGGATCTGCAAATGTTCTTTGCAGCTGTAGCTTCCTCTCCTCTTCTAGCTTCCTCTCCTCTTTTCTCCATACTCATGTTCTTTTGAAAGGAGGAATGGGTGGTGACACGACTTAAGGCTCGGCTGGTATCAGAGCCGGCTAATAAGTTCAAGCGAACAGGCTTTTAACTTTTCCCCTTACCATGCTGTGTGCTGCACTGGATGCACATTTCCCATTATGCCCTTGAATGCTAAATCGGATTGTTTTGTAAGCTGATTCCCAAACGAGTGCGAATCTTAACGCAGGGACACTTTAAAGGCCAAGATAGACCTGCCGGCCACAGATACAAATGGGAAATCCACTCTCGTCTGTGACCTGATGCATGATTGGTAGAAGAGCCCCTGCCCATGAACCAGGTTCTGAGCAAAGAGCTCTGACACTATGTCCTTAATATTGGTTGCATTGGCCTTGTTAATTAGTCCATTAATGTTCTTCTCGAGAGCATCCCAGATATGTCGCTGGTCCATTGGGCTTGCACAGTCATCCCAACGCCTCGAGCTCCCAACACGATGGCAGCGATCGTCAGGGCACAATTCCCGCTCCAAGCGGGAGCTCCGGTGGCAGCGCTTACCGAACTAGTCATCGCTCTAATCATCCGAAACCCCAGCCCACATCGGTAGGCGACCATCCTCCCTCTTGTTGTCGGAAATCCTAGAACATATTCTTCTCCTGCGGTCGCCATCCTCTCCCCCATCGGAAGCCATAGAGTGTCGGGGAGTATCTGTTATCCTCCGGGGGACTGGGGTCGTGGCCACGGTTGGGGTTGAGTGCCAAAGCCCTGGACCTACGACGGCGATTGACATCGGTCGGGGAAGGCACTGGTATGCAACGGCGGTCAACCTCGGCACCAGATGAGCGAAAGGTGGACGCACGGCAAGGATACTCTTCGTCACCGTCGCAGTGATGGCAGTGGGGCAAAGAGGCGACCATAGACCTCACGCATGTTTGGCAATTCTCTCTCTAAAAAAACAATGTGTGATTCTGTCAAGCGGGTCAAACATTTGTAGATCAAACCTTAAAAATGTTAAAATTTGCTGCCGGGCACTATTAAAAAAATTTCTTTTCCTATAAGTGCCACTTAAAATACTCCAATCTTTGCCACAAACTATATTACAAATAAATCTAAAAATCTATGTATATTTACCAAAAAAATGCTTTCGCTCAATAATAACATTTTCATCTTAAATATGGACGACAATGCCCCCTACTCATCATAAAAAAGAATCAGCATGAACAATTGAACACGGTATGCAACCGTCGAGAACCCATGAAAGATTGACATGCTCATGAGGAAGACCGAAATCATGGAAGCTCCATATGCATCGCTAGCTCTGGAGTGACCACTCCTATTGCCAGTTGCCGATTTGGAGTGAGCGTGGTGGGGCATTGGAGACGGGCACCATCGCAGGGAGCGAGCACTACTGTTGGCACCGCGGGCAAGTGTCACTATGGACGTTGCCGGTAGAGAACATGATGGCATAGGGAGCATGCTTTCTACAATTCTTTTTTGTTGAGTGGCAAAGGCAACGTCAAGGCCGGTGAGAGGAGGCAAATGTGAAGGGTACATTTGTCAATTCCCATATTTTTTTATTAAAATTGAATATAATAATTGGTCCATTATCATATACCATATTAACACTGATTTGTGATTCTTTTGCTAGAGAGTATAGACACTCTTTTTAGTGGCCCGTGGCAAAAGCCATGTTGAATGTTGTCTGCCGACCAATTTTTTCCTTAAAAAGGGTAATATGGGAGGCTAGCCTACTTGTGGACTCGTTACTTCGCGCTCAAACTAGACATTCGTGCTCGATTGGTTCCGTCTAGCCACGCAGAGGTAGATAGAAGAGGCCAACTTGTTTGTGGTGCTTGGGATTTGTGCCTCCGCCGAGTGCCATCACGTGCTCCGGTCCTAGGGCATAGCCCTAGTAATGGTTTGGTGTGAAATGGTTTTAGTGGACTGTTTACTAGCTTGGACTGCTTTGGTTTGGTGGAGAATGGACTTAGATTATTGGTGTGATGGTGTAGTTCGGACTCTCGCTAAGGATCCATGGGTTCAAATTGGAACTACGGGCCCAAAACTGTGAGCTAAAACAGTAGGCGGAACTATGTATTGAAACCATGGATCAAAACGCTAGGCAACCAAAAGCAGCAGTAGTTGTCTAGCTCCCGCGTCCAGCCCTGTCAAAAACCCTTACCTTTGTTTTGATCGCACCTCCGCCTCGGTCGTCATCGCTACCTCGACTTTGACTTCTCTTTCACACTTGTTCTCTCCCATCCATACCAACCTCGTACTCTCAGTTGTTCTCTACTCTGTCCCCTCCTATCTCCTCCATGGATTTGGTGCCTACAGGTGAAGCACTCCAATATTAGCACACTATGGAGCTCAACAATCCACTAGTGATCCATAGACACGAGCGTTCCCCCGGCCTATATATGGCGGGCGAGCCCCTGATCAACACAACTCATAGCATCTAGGCAAACCCTAGTGCTCAGCATACAACTCACAAAAAGCAATTCAACGACCACCATACACTGGACGTAGGGCACTCCTACATGAACTAGTATAATCTCTAGTGTCGTATGCTACCATCCCAATTTGCTACACGTTACACGGCTCAGGATGAGGCATCATTGGGGTCAACAATTTAACTCTTTGTTATGTGTGCAATTTAACTATTATATGTGGACTATGATTGTTTTTTAACTCTTTATTATGTGTGCAATTTAAGGACCTCAATGCCATAGCGTGAAATTTAAGGGCTAGTCATGTATTTCACTGTAGTCTCTATTCCCTCCGCCATAGCCTACTTTTCATTTGAAGGCTCCCCTATTTTTAAGAACTTTGTTTTCTAGGTTGCACTCCAGCGATGATCCTCAAAATAGAGCCATCAAACTCATTCCAATGAAGAATATGACACATGTGACCCGCTCATCATTGACTTTCTTAGGCAAAACACTGGAAATGGGGGCAATGATGGAGTCAAACCGTCGGCAGAGTTGTAGGTGGAGAGGAGTTGCGGTCTCGGGGGAGTCATGGTCGCGACCGCGTGGGGGAGTCACGCGTGCTGGGGAAGTCACCGGGGGGCGTGCTAAGGAGGAGTTGCACGGAACCCCAGCCACGCCAGGGGAGTCATGCGTGACCATGCAGGGGAGTCACGCACGACGGGGGAAGACGCAAGCAGGAGAAGGCATGTCGATCGGGGGTAGGTGGGAGAGGCATCGGGCTGTCACGCGTCTACGAAGGCAGGCGACAGAGGGGGCGGTGAAAGGTCCTAATGGCTAGAGGGGGGTGAATAGCCTATTGTAGGGTACCGAGACGCCTAAGAGGGGGGGTGAATTAGGCAACTTAAAATTCTAACTCTAAACTATGGCCTCTTTTTGTAACCTTAGCAAAACTTATGCAAAGATAAACTATCTAAATGTGCAACTACGGTTTTGCTAGTGTGTTGCTATCTCTATCACAAAAGGAGTAATACAATCAATGTAAATGCGGAAGCTAAAGAGCAAGGTAGAGATATGCAAACTCCCGTCGACGGCTCCGGTATTTTTACCGAGGTATCGAGAAGCGCGCAAGCTTCCCCCTAGTCCTCCTTGGAGCCCCTCGCAAGGAATCCCTCGCAAGGGCCAAGCTCCTGGTCGGGTAACTCCGTGGATAGCCTCGGGCCTTCCCCACATGCAAGTGGGTCTCCGACGTGCCTTCCGACAAGCCTCTCCCGGATGCTCCCCGCCATCTTCACTATCAAGCTTCCGGCCAAAACGCCACGGGCCTTGTTCCCTCTGGTACACGGTGGCGGCCACACCACAAACGCGGTTGGTGTGATCTAGCAAGACTACAAGCCCCTCTGATATACAACAATGGTGCGCGCAAGCACCGAGTGGTAAGAGGTATGCAAACCTCACTAAACACTAGGTCTAAACCTAGAGCAAGCGCATAAGCGGTGGTCTAATCAACCTAAGCACTTCGCAAAGCACCTACGCTAATCACCTAATGAAACATCGAGCACTATGCAAGTGTAGATCACTAAAATGGTGTATCAACATCCTAGATATGTTTCCTCAGCTCCACATACCTCAAATGGCCGATTGGTGGGTCTATTTATAAGCCCCACTGAGAAAGTAGTCGTTGGGGATGAAATCTCGCTTTTCTGCTACTAACCGGATGCTGATCACGTCCTGACCGGACGTGTCCGGTCGTCCTGACCGTTGGAGCCACGATCAACTGATCGAACGCTGCCAGCGTCCGGTTACTTGCCACCGGACGCCGGTCTGGAACCTCTCTGTACTTGATTGGACGCTGCTGTCCTGCGTCCGGTCGGTTTGCCTCCAGCGTCCGGTCGCTGCTGCTGTTGCCGAGCCTCTGATCGGAGCGTCCGGTCGCTTTTCGTCAGCGTCCGGTCCAGCATCCGGTCGCTGCTGTGAGTTCGTTTCTTCGCGATCTTGCGTGCGACTTGGTTCCTATCTTAATGCTTGGACTTTGCTTGATATCTTGGGTCTTCTCTTGTGCTCCTAAGGTCTTGCTTGAGGTGTTGATCATCGGATCATCACGTCGCCTTTGTCCAAGTCACGTCTTGCATCCTATTGAACTACAAAAACAATCACTTGCAAATTCATTAGTCCAATTTGGTTGTGTTGGTCATCAAGCACTAAAATCCAAAGTAAATGGGCCTAGGGTCTATTTTCCTTACAATCTCCCCATTTTTGGTGATTGATGACAACACGACCAAAGCAAGCAAATAATAAAATTTTGAAATATAAAAACTACCTACTTGCTAGGATGCTATGCAAGGGGCAAGATTATATGATGCTAAAAAATACTTGTAAGATTATATAAAAACTTATCTTGCCCTTGAAATGTCCCCATGTGGTATTATGGATTTAAGTCTTGCTTCCTACAAATTCTCCCCATTCCATAATCCACTATCCTTCCTTTCTCGGACCATTACTACAAATTAATGCTTGCTTTTGGTCTTCTAAATTCTCCCCCTTTGGAATCAAACACCAAAAAGGAAGACATTAGTAGCACAAGGGAGGGTCAAACCTTGTGATCTTTTGTAGGTAGAGTGAAATAGATCACAAAATTTGACTCTCACATTATGTAGACTAAGCTCCCCCTAAATATATGCATACATATGGTAGAAGACAAAGCATATGCATAATTGGTAAATTCTAGTTGCTATGATCTCTATTTCACACAAGGGCTAAGTCACTACTTTCTAAGTTAGTGAACTCTCAAAGACTAACTAAAGAGTTTCACCAACCAAACTTAGTGAACAAACATGTGGATAATTGAGCTTCACTAGCATTAACATCAACCAAGTATAGATTCTCATATCTAAAACCTTTGAAGATCAAATTAGAGTCATCTACACTTATGATCTCTATATCATCTACTCTAAATATGTACTTAAATCCAAGATCACACAATTGAGAGAAAACCTTTGACTACCCAAGTACTTTAGCAAGCGGGCCTCACCACCATAGGCATTGCCTAGGGCACGAGTGAGCTCATTTACCTCCTTCTTGAGGGTCTCATTCTCAACCATTAGTATGACATCACAAGTGAAACCATCACTACTTGATGAGGTAGAAGTGAAAGTGCTACAAGAGGGGTTCGTGAAAGCAACAACAATAGGCTTATAGAAAGATTCATCAATAATATCACAAGTTAAGCATATGTCACAGTTACAATATCCTTTTCTTTCTCATTTTTCTCAAGAAGAGTGGAATGAGCTTTTTCAAGCTTCTTATGAGCTTTACCAAGCTTCTCATGGACTTCCTCTAGCCTCTCATGGGATGTATTGAGCTCATCAAAGGCTTGCTTAAGGGCTTTAAGCTCTTTTTCAAGTCTTTGTATTCCATTCTCTTAATGTCATAATGAGTTTTAGCATCTTCTAACATGTCGAATAGTTCATCTTTAGTTGGTTTATCATCATCATCACTATCACTTTCATTTTCACCATTGTTCTCATCACACTTATCATCGGATTGTACCTTAGTGGCCTTAGCCATGAAGCATGTCGATGGAGTGTCGAAGAGAGAAGGCTTCTCATTAATAGCAATGCTTGCAAGAGCCTTCTTCTTGGTGGTCTTGTCATCATCACTTGAGGAAGCATCACTATCCCAAGTGACCACATATGAACCACCCTTCTTTTTGTTCTTGAAGGTCATCTTATCTTTCTTTTTCTTTATTCTCCTTCTTTTCCTTCTTCTTGCTTTTCTTATTGTCATCATCATTGTCACTATTGTATGGACAATCGGCAATGAGATGATCCTTGCTATTGCACTTGAAGCATCTTATTGGTTCATCCTTGCTCCTTGATGATAACTTCTTCCTTCTAGCACGATAGTCCTTCTTCATCATGAATTTGGTAAATCTCTTCATAAAGAGAGCCATCTTCTCATCATCGCCTTCATCAAAGCTTGAGAACTCATCTTCACTTGATGTTTCTTGCTTTGCCTTGCCCTTGGAGGAGGATGCGGCTTTGAATGCCACACTCTTCTTCTTCTCATCCTTCTTGTCATCTTTCTTCTCCTTGTTATTTTCTTCTTTCTCATCATCATCTCTATATGTGTCATCGGCCATTATATCTCCCAACACTTGGATTGGTGTCATGGTGTCCAAACCACTCCTCACTAGAATAGTGACCAATGTGCCAAACCTTAATGGTAAGCATCTCAAGAACTTGTGGGAGAAGTCCTTGTCCTTCACCTCTTCTCCAAGCGCTTTGAGATTATTGATAAGCACTTGTAGCCTATGAAACATCTTCGGCACACTTTCATCTTCCTTCATCTTGAAGCTTGAAAACTTCTCCTTGAGAATGTATGCCTTGACGCCCTTCACCGCTTGAGTGCCCTCAAATGATTCTTCCAACTTCTTCCATGCCTCAAGAGCCATCTCAATGTTCTTGATTTGCTCAAATGTCCTCTCATCTAAAGCATCATGAATGGCACTAAGAGCAATGTCATTGTTTTGGAGCAACACTTCTTCGACCGTGGTGGGATTTTCCGCATCGGCAATCTCAATCTTGGTCTCCACCACTTTCCACACCTTTGAAAGGTCCTAAATGGCTAGAGGGGGTGAATAGCCTAATAAAAATTCTATAAAATACTAGAGCAAAATGATTAGTATGACAAAAGGCGATAGCGAATTTTGCTCTAGCTCTACTAAGTGATGCAAGCCAGTTATACAATCAATTCTAGTGAATTATAATCTCTATGGCACATAAAGGTCTAGGTTGCTATTTCTACACTAGTTAGCTAGCTAAAGAAAGAAACAAAAAGTTACAACTGTGCTAAACAACTAACAAGAAAACTGGTTACGACTAGGTACGACTGGTTCTAACTAGCTGCAACTGGTTTGGACTAAGTTAAACAACCAGCGAGAAAACTAGTTACAACTGGTTTCAACTAAGTTAAATAACTAGTGAGAAAACTGATTACAACTTAGTTACAACGGGTTTCAACTAGCTGCTACCACAAGACAAGTATATTGAAATGTAAATACGAGTGATGGATAAGATTACCAATCCCGGCAAGCCATGATCAATAAATCAAGTAGTGAAAACCAAATGATCCAAGGAGACAAATGACACGATGATTTTTCTCCTAAGGTTCACGTGCTTGCCGGCATGCTCGTCCCTGCTGTGTCAACCACACGCTTGGTGGTTTGGTGGCTAATAGGTGATTCACATATCTAGCCCAACAAATGGGCGCCGCAAGAACCTACTCACAAGTGAGGGTAACTCAATGACACGAGCAATTCACAAGAGTACCTTTTACGATCTCCCGCGGGAAAAAGGTCCAGAACCTCTCACAAATATAATCCTTGATTGGGGGCGGACACAATCACCAAATCCCCTACCAATCAGCAAATCACCAACCGTCTAGATGACGGTAATTACCAAGAGTAACAAGAAATCCACAATGACAAGAATCACCTAGTGCCACGAAATATGCAGTCATAAATGCACACACTAGGGTTTCTCCCAAATCCTCTCAAGATAAGCACCACGTTTGGAGAAGGAGAGGAGAGGGAGAAGATGCTCCTGAAGCTCTTAAGATCAATCACTAGAACTCGATCTCTCATTTGGGAGTGAGAGGAGAATGAGAGAGCTTGTTCTTCTCTGTTTTCTCACAGATGCAAGAATGAGGAATGGGAGCCAGCTAGAGAGGGGGAAGGGCAAGGTCACTTGCTTATCCCTTCGGCCAGGCGCAGCCAGCCCGGCTCCCCAACGGGTCGCACCAGACCGCAACGCTCCAACCGGCAACGGCACCCAGCCAACGGGCAGAAGCCAGGCGCTTCTGCTTCTCTCGGGCGTGGGTCCCAGCGGACCCCACGCGGCTCCTTCTCTCGCACGGCTCAAGGAGCGGCGGCAGCGGCTTGCGGGCCAACCCCGCGTGCCCCTCTCAGCGAAACAGCGACGTTGCGCTGGCTGATCCCGTGAGCGAGCGCGTCCTCAGGCACAGTCGCACGCTGGTCTTTCTCTCGGTCAACGGGAGCGCGAAACAGCGACGTTGCGCTGGCTGATCCCGTGAGCGAGCGCGTCCTCAGGCACAGTCGCACGCTGGTCTTTCTCTCGGTCAACGGGAGCGGCCGCAGCAGCAAGTGCTCTCTCACAGACCAAAGAAATAGCATGCAAGCGGGCCGCATGCTGAAATTCAGAACCCACGCACAGCTTTGTTGACGATTTCTCTCTCTTTTCATTGAATTAATTAAGGCGCGGGACCCCTACAAGTCCAACCTTAGAAAAATTATACGGATGCAAGCATGCAACGAACACAGCTAGTTCCAGTTTTTCAGCAGTTCATTAAACAGAGTCTGACTTACACGCTTGTTGCCTTAAAAAAATCATATCAGCTCCTTTTTTTTGGACTTGTTAATTATTGGCCAACATGCAGATACCGTAAGCGCGGACGCGCGTGTAGCGCAGTGGCAAAGCTCCGGTGGTGGGAGCTGGCCGGCCGACCCTGGTTCTGCACCGCTTGCTTCGTGCAAGTAAATAATTTCCAAACGCCTGTCTCCCTCACGTGATGCTATAATAAGATCGTAACGTGTTCGACGCATATAAAATCAGTCAATTTTGATGATCTCAAGAAGGACACGATCAATTTTAGTACCTCTGTTCAACCCATTTTAAATGCTAACTTCACCAAAATATATTAAACACTTAAGTTAGCTTTTCATAAAATATTTTTCACGGGCTTTTCTAATGTATCTTACCACGTCACTAAGCGCAAAGATAAATGCAAATGAGACTCACACTTAGTGACACTAGATAACCATTACAATTAAAGATTTCTCCTCTTTATAGTACGATTATCTATCCTAAATTCAATCACACCCTCTATGGTGTCTTGAGTGGCAAAACAAAATGGTTCTATCAAATATACCTTTGTCTTGAGCCTATTTTATTTTTCTCTTTCTTCTTTTATAAGTTGGAGCACTTGATCACAATCTTTTGACCATCTCCATCACCATGACCATCGTCTAGCTCCATCACCTGGTGTGTACCAGCCTAGCTTTGTATTTCACTCATAACAAAGGTTAGTACACTTATGTTTCATCAATTATCCAAAATCAAAGTAGAGCTTTCAACATTTCTATTGATTGACTTGATATAGGTGGTCATCTTTGCCTTTCAATATGGATAATTTGTGTCATCAAATTAGAGTGGTTTTTTGGTGTTGTTGATTTGAACCATTTTGACATCGTAGGTTGTTAAGCCTCAAATCACCGTGACCATGGCTCCGATACCACTTGAAATGTCTTAATAGCTAGAGAGGGGTGAATAGCCTATAAAAATTCTACAACAACACTTAAACCAAGTGGTTAGACAATTAAGTGGCGAAACGAATATTACGCTAGCCTACTAAAAATACAAGCCACGTATTCACAATTCTAGTTAATGTGATCTCTATTTCACACAAGGGCTAAGTCACTACTTTCTAAGTTAGTAAACTCTCAAAGACTAACTAAAGAGTTTCACCAACCAAACTAATAAGACATAAGCTAGCTCTTAAAACTAGTTACACTAAAGAGCTTAGCTACACTAGAAAATAAATACAAGAGAGATAGTGAGGATTATACCGTCGTGGCAAGAGACAATCAATCAATCACAATGAATACCAATGAAATCCTTGGAGACAAGATGACACAATTATTTTTTACCGAGGTTCACTTACTTGCCAACAAGCTACGTTCCCGTTGTAGCGATTCACCCACTTGGAGGTTCACGCGTTAATAGGCATCACACGCCTAACACGCAATCGGGTGCCGCACAACCAACACAAGATGGGGATCCACAAGCTACGAGCAATCCACTAGAGTACCTTTTGGCTCTCCGCCGGAGAAAAGTCAAGAACCCCTCACAATCTCCACGATCGGAGCCAAAGACAAGCACCTTCCTCCACTCGATGATCATCGCTGCACCAAGCCGTCTACGTGGCGGCAACCACCAAGAGTAACAAGCAAATTCCGCAGCGAAACACAATCTCCAAGTGCCTCTAGATGCAATCACTTAAAGCAATGCACTTGGATGCTCTCCAATCTCACCATATGATGAATCAAGCAAGCAAGATGAGTTAGAGAGGAATGACTAGGCTCACTAGAGTGTGTTCTCAATAGAAATGGCCAAAAGAGTGAGCCTAAGCCGACCAAACACCTTAAATAGGCACCCCCAAGAAATAGAGCCGTTAGGGTCAAGGTAGGGTGCCCCTACGTGCTGACCGGACGTGCCAGTCGGGTTGACTAGACACACCAGGCCTAGCGTCCGGTCATGAGATGTCCTCCACATGTGATGAGATCCTTGGTCCCGATCTTCATGACGTAGGTTCTTGATCTTGACAACTAGCTAATGAACAACCGATAACTTACTGCAAGCAGCGATAACTAGTGCAACCTGACGACACGCACAAGGAGCTAACCACCATCTCTATACGGCAGCCTAAACCAAGGATTTGCCCAACCACACTCTCAAAGAATCCAACCTACGCAACCTGGAATTGATGGACTAGGAGCACGGATTGGATGCCGATGACGCGGCCGCTTCTGTAATCTCCGCAAAGGAAAACACAAGAGCAAGGGGTAGAGATCTCTCTCTGGTTTTGTTAGCACACAGCTGAACAAAGGGGTTTGTATTCTGATCATCCAAAGTATTCGTTTGCTTGGAAGCATAGGGATATTTATATTAGGAACAACCCTCCTTGATAGGTATGAACATGAAAAGGAAATGAAAAGATAGAGTATGTGAAAAGGCTTCCACAAAATGGATTTCCAAGAGTCTTCACGCGGCTGTTTCCCTCTAGAGAAGTCTCCACTAAAAGAGTTGTAACTCCCTAGTGGGAAGTCAAAATGACGAGCCATTTATTGGGTGTGAAAGTAGACTCAATAATCTTTCCAGCCATGTGCAGCAAGCACCACGAAACATTGTAGAGTGGTATAGTTTTACACGGGAAGTTGTACCAACATTCTGTTTCGAGAAACTGTTGACCTTCTGAGCAGTCTTGACTAATATGTACATAACTCCTTATTGTGACGTCCAAATGAGGTGGGGCTTGTTGCACTGGAAAATAGACTTGATAAGCTTTCCAAAATGTCCTCATGTGCCAACTTCTTCCTGGGTTCGGTCGTCCATCCGTGCTACTTCTTCCTGGGTTCGGTCGTCCATCCGTGCTACTTCTTCCTGGGTTCGGTCGTCCATCCGTGCTACTTTTTCGACGGGGCAATTTTGTAGCACCGTGTCTTCCATGTCTTCATGTGCATACCTAAGCAACATCAAGATAGAACTTTTTGGTAGTATAACATTCTTAGAAGTGTTGAAATTATAATCAGTTAGGAATGAATTCACCTGCTCTTGTAGTTTCTTGGCATGACTTCGTGTAAGCGGTCCTTGATTTGTATTCTTGATGTTGGATGGTGAGTTGTTGATACTTGAGCTAGCATGTACCATTCGGATGTCCTCATCAACGTGTCCCCGCAATCCAGACTCCACCGCGTGATCCCAACGGTCAGTAACCCTCGCGCACGTGCGTTAAGTAATGACTGGATGCACCGCGGTAGGACCGGACGCGCTAGAGCAGCGTCCGCTCACGCGCGCGCCTGTACCACCGCGCCATCGATTGGACCCACCATGGAGCGGCCGGACGTGCAGCCACCTAGAGTCCAATCGACTCCAGAGAGGGTCTAGAGCCGGCAAAAAACTATCAGACGCGTCAGATCAAGGCTGATCGGACCCAGGCAGAGTTCGGTCCTCTCTAGCTCCTGTACACCATCCCTCCATGTCCGGTCCCTTACTTGGACCAGAGTTCGGTCACATGCCCGAGCGCGCCCTTTTCTGCGCGCCACTGACCGGACGCAGGCACCGAGTCCGATCACTCCTAGGGCAGTGTCCGGTCACTACAAGATGCCTCCTCCACTTCTCAAAGTTCACCACCCTTGCTCAAATGTGTCAACCACCAAGTGTATCACTATTGTGCACGTGTGTTAGCATTTTTCACAAGCATTTTCAAGGGTGTTAGCACTGACTAGAATCTAAATGTTTATGCAATGAATTATAACATCTAGTGGCACTTTGATAATCGCATTTCATGACAAGTTTCACCCCTCTTAATAGTACGGCTATCTATCATAAATGTGATCACACTCACTACGTGTCTCGATCACCAAAACAAAATGTCCCTATCAAATATACCTTTGCCTTAAGCCCATTTTGTTTTTCTCTTTCTTCTTTTCCAAGTTCGGAGCTTGATCATCTCCATGGCCTCCACCATTATTATGATCTTTATTCATTTGCTCTATCACTTGGTGTGTACTAACCTATCTTATAATCACTTAGAGCCAAAGGTTAGTACCTAGGGTTTCATCAATTCACCAAAACCAAACTAGAGCTTTTAGGCGGGCGGCGGCATGTCGGGCTCAGGAGAGTAGTTCTGGACGGGACTAGGAGATAAACAACATCATTTGGAAAGTAGGGGCTCCCTCCAGAGTCCCAGGAACTAGGGCCGGATGGAGGATTTGGGTGCCCACTCAAATTTGAGGGCTATAGCTGGGCCTACTGCAGTGTGTTTTTGGACTAGACACCTATATTTAGCTATACGGAGGATCAAGTAGGCGACCTACTAGAGTTGCTCTAAGAGGAGTGTAATTATATATGTTTGGACTAAATTATTTTTTGAGTTTGATTAAATAAAAATCAATATCAACATTTATATGTCTAAATAGATTCCCTATAAAAATATATTATTTGATTAATAATGTAATGATATTTAGTTCATATAATACGTAACGTTAGTACCTTTTTATATGAATGTCGTTAAATTTTGACAAAAAAGCTAAAATAGGTTAAGCTAATCTAAAAGCCGCTTTTAACAAACAACTTTTGAAAAGGGGACGTGCTAGTGCCCGGACGTCCGACAAGATAGGATTCCGTTGGACGTCCGTTTCCCCAGCGCGCCTGCAGAGCCTGCCCCCTATCCGCTAATTCGCCCAGTCCGCATGCGCATTTTGCTATCGTCGCGTCTGTACGAATTGCTCGCAATCTGCCCTGTTCCACTTGATTCGACCCGCCCCCATCCGCACACCCTGTCCCCATCCGTTCACCGCGCCTGATCGCTGATGAAAGGATCAAGATGCCCAAGAGGGGGGGTGAATTGGGCTAATTCTAAATTTCTTTGCAATAATTAAACTCTATGGTTAGCCTAATTAACCCCTTGTGCCTAGAAAGTGTTTCTATTGATCTAACGCACAAAAGTTTTGTAACCTAAGTTCCAATCCTACTCTAGCATGGCAATTCTAGAAATGTAAATGACAGGAATTGAATTCCTCAAAGTAAATGCTCAAAGTAAAGAGAGAAGGAGGAACGCTGCGATGTTTTGCCGAGGTATCGGAGAGTCGCCACTCCCCACTAGTCCTCGTTGGAGCACCTGCACAAGGGTGTAGCTCCCCCTTGATCCGCGCAAGGATCAAGTGCTCTCTACGGGTTGATTCTTTGACACTCCGTCGCAATGAATCACCCACAACCGCTCACAACTTGAGTTGGGTCATCCACAAGCTTCGCCGGATGATTACAAAGCTCCCAATCACCAGCAAGCCGTCTAGGTGATGGTGATCACCAAGAGTAACAAGCACGAACTCTCACTTGACCACGACAAGCCTAATGAGAAGGGTGGATGCACACTTTGCTACTCTTGATCTCACTAATGAGGACTCTCTTCGGGATTCTCAAATCTCAATCACCTCACTAGGACCTTGCTCTTCTTGGCACTCTCAAAGGTGTTTCTCAGCTGTTGAAATGAGCAAAAGTACCCCCACACATGAGTGGAGGGAGTATTTATAACACCGGCTGAAAAATGAACCGTTATGTGCCTCTGCGGGGTGACCGGACGCTCCGGTCATGTTGACCGGATGCTCCGATCAGTTCACCCCGAACTCCAGTGATAAAATAGTGTCTGGTCGTGATTTTCTCTCTCTAGAACCTTACTAGAGTCGACTGGACGCTGGCCCTCAGCGTCCGGTCACTTCACCTCTCAGCATTCGGTCGCACCAGACGATAACACCTTGGGTCAAATGAACTGACCAGACTCTACGCCAGTGTCCGGTCACACCGAAGTCGGCGTCCGGTCAGTATTTGACCCTCCATTCACTTCTAACTCTCAATCATGCGTGAACGAAGTTTGCTCCAATGGATCTAAGGGCTATTTTGGAGCTACCTAGTGCTAGATTTAGCAAGTGTGCACCACACCTAACTCACTAGACTCACCTAGGTCAAGCTACCCGTCCATTCCCCCCTTAATAGTATGACCAAAGGAAAAATAAAGTCCTAAACTACTCTAAGTGTCTCTTCAACTCCAATCGACACTTAGAACTAGTCCATCCTTAACCTTGTCGTCCATCCTTTGAAAACCGAAATGATTTCCATCGTAGGGGCATGACCACCATGATTGCCAAATCGATCTCCATTACCATGACCTAACTTAATTGCCTCTACAAAACACACGTTAGTCATAGTAATCACGTATTGTCATTAATCACCGAAGCCCAACTAGGGGCCTAGATGCTTTCAATCTCCCCCTTTTTGGTGATTGATGACAATACCACCTTGAGTATGTGAAAGAGATGAGGTTTTTAACATGCTTGGTTCATATAAGCTTTTGGCAATAAGAACAAAAGTGTTAGGCAAGTTTATATGACCCAAGCCAACATGATGTACTCAAAAGATATGAAATAAGCATGAGTACAAGTAATAAAGCTCATTTGCATTGGAGTAAAGCGCAGAAGCAAAAGCAAATGAGCATAGCACAAGTGATATGACATAAAAATAATTCAAGGTAGGGAGCACACATGTCACAAATCACGATCACGTAGATATCACTATCACATAAATATAGTTTTATGCATAAAAGTAAACACACGAATGCATAATAGTGTATCACACATAAAACTCCAAATGTAATAGATAAGCTAATAGATAAACTAAGCTCCCTCTAGATATGTCGCTCCCCCTAAGACTAACATACTCGAACCCTCTCCCCCTTTGGCGTCAAACACCAAAACCTAAGGGTCGGTCGACGGGCAATGAGAGCGATTGACGAGCCGCACTAAGGTACGAAGAGCGAGCTGAACTCGAGTGCCATCATCATCTAACCTCGAGCTCGAAGCGATCGACCCTCTATAGCTGGGAAGCGATTTCAAGCGATCTGGGTTGGATCAGGGACTGGAGCTGCTATAGACTGTGCTGGTATGACTGTAGTAGGCGGCTCTGATGATGCCACTGAGGAAGGGAGCGTCTCTATAGTCCTGGTAATAGGTGCAACTATAGAAGGACCTGGGACATGTAGATATGGCGGAGTAGGCTGCCCTGTCAACTCACTAAATGTTGCTCCAAGGCTCTTAGATACTGAAGTATCTGGCACTAGCAGCGGGGACATCTGAGCCAGTGTGAAGCCCGTCTGAAGAGGTGTGAACTGTGGGGCTAGCACTGGTGAAGCAAACCACTGGGACACCTGCTCTATAGGTGAAGCAAACTGTGCTGGTGGCTATCCCTGACTCTGAAGCCCACTGGGCTATACAGCTGGAGTCATAGAAGTGGTGACAGGTTGACCAAGCTAGGGCGAAGACTATGGCGGTGGAGCCCCAATAGCTGTCACAACATGCTGCATAAACCCAAGTAGCTACTGCTGCATGAGGAGCTGCTGCTGCTGTATAGCCTGCGTTTGTTGCTGCATAGCCAGCTGCTGTCGCTAGAACTCGTCCTGCCGAGTCTAGAACTGTGCAAAAGTGGCAGCGGTCACCTGAGCCTGGCGAGCCTGATCCTGCCTCATCCGCTCAAGGATAGCAAGTAGAGCGGGGGCTGTCTGCGGTGCAGGTGGAGCTGAACTAGAGCTACCGGCCTTATGGTCTTGTCGACATGCAGGCATCTAAGGGATATCGCGGTAGTCCTCATCTGAGCTGTCACTAGGGTCGCTCTCGACCATCCCCTCCTGCTGAGCATCTAACTACTCCTCCTCAGTAGCTGCTATGCCCCTGATAGTATCATCCTACTAGGCAACAGTCTCTGGCACCTCTAGATGATGGTGTGGCTGGCTAGGTGCACTTGGTGTACTATGGCGGATCATCTGAGTCAGGTTGTATGTAGGAAACTCTGTAGTAGCACCACTATACTTGGCTAGCATCTCAGGTGGCCTCATTGTAACTGCTCTGTGTATAAGAAATGTAATCCAGTGAGCATAGGGCAACTGATAGTGACCTCTGAACCCCTCAGCAATAGTATCCTCCATCTCTGACAGAAGAAGATCACAAATATCAAATACCATCTGCTGCATCAGAGAGTTGAGAAGCCATAACTAAATGCGATTCAAGCCCTCGCGATACCCCATCATCGAAATCAGGGTCCTCCTCATAATAGCATCCAACACTCTAGCTGTAGGAGTGAGATCACTGGGAGTCCTGCTCGACCCCTCGCCAAAGGGCTCTTTGAAGCAGTGGCAGACTAGATCTGTAGGAGGCACCATACCACCATGAGGGCATCTAGGAGGCGTTGTCTGTCCATAACAAACCTCATATAACCTAACGGGCTGCTCCTAAAGCCTGAGTATCTCCCTGACCCTAGAGCTCAATAGCCTGTAATCTCTGCCTCTGAATGTAAAGTGTGTAAATCTATGGTGCGGGTCAATCCAGAGAGTAGCATAGAACTCACGGACCCATGATAGAACATATAAGCCGGTCCGTCTGAGTAGATCTGTCAGCCCTGGTAGATATGCTAGATAGGGGCGAATATGCTCTCCAGCTGCTTCAACTATGGACTCAATGTTGCACACCCTCTGTGACCTGAATAGTGCCCCACTGTTAAGATATGCATCATAGAAGTCTTCCTGCAGTGGTGTGTAGAAGCCCTCTGATGCATGCTCATCCTGCCTTGGCGAAAACCACTGATCAAAGCCCACAAATCTGAGCTGCTACACCTGCTTGGCCGTGGTGGCCCTCAAGTCCAAGTGAGTCAATGGAGGCGGACCCTATGGTCTAGGAGGCGGACGAGAACCCCTCCGCTGTGTCTCTGGCCTTGGTGTGACTAGAGCACGGGTATGACTAGAGCGGCATAACTGTGGCTGAGGTGCCTGCTCTGTCTCCTTGGCCTGCTCTCCCTCCTGAGTCTGCTCTGCTGGCTGTGGCTACTGTTGTGACTCCCCCTGAGGCTGACTCTCATCAATAACAACATGTCATCCTCCAATCATGAGAGTCCCAGCTGGACCACCATGACGATGCTCAACCTGCTCAAGTGCAGCCCTCGCTGATGGTGAAAGCTGATCTGCGATCTGGACTCCACTCCTAGCACCTCCTGCCTCTGCATGCTCTGCAACTGTTGCAACTGCGGCTGCTCTAGCTGTATCTACATCTAGATACTTCCGCTTCTTTGTTGCAAGCTTCTTCGTCGCCTTGCTTTTTGGATCAGCAGGCAAGCGAGGCGGACGCCTTGGATCCTCATCACCTGGACCACCTCCGGTGTTCTTGACATGAGCCATCTGATGGAGCTGAAAAATAACAACTGCCACTGACAAAGATCAACTGTCAACTGTCACTTCTGAGGCTTGGCCTCGATCCGTACTCGCGAGCTTGGCCCTGAGTTGACTGACAACTGCAAATTGAACCACAACGGCACCGACTCGCTACACGATAGAATAGATAGGATATACAAATAATTTTAATTATTCATCTAGAGATACGAAACCCTAAGAAAGCAAGCAATTAGGTATGAAATTGGAAACGAGGACTTGCTACCTGACGAACCGGCGAATCAACGAGAAGAGAAGCGAATCGGGGAACCACCGAAAATCCTAGGGTTAGGGTTGTGCTGGTCGACGAGGATCGGTGGTAG
Source organism: Miscanthus lutarioriparius (assembly GCA_904845875.1). Classification (NCBI taxonomy): domain Eukaryota; kingdom Viridiplantae; phylum Streptophyta; class Magnoliopsida; order Poales; family Poaceae; genus Miscanthus; species Miscanthus lutarioriparius. The sequence continues at coordinate 50,940,145 of CAJGYO010000003.1, read as the reverse complement.
GGACTCTGGCGAGGCTCTGGTGGCGGCGCTGGCAATGCTAGTGGCGCTAGGGCATGAGTTTCGGCGCGGTGACTAGCGCTGGTGGCGGGGCCGAGCAGCAGCATGACAGCGCTGGATTACTCTGCGCGATGCTCTGTGGTGCGAGCAGAGAGCAGTAGTGCAGCAGCACGGCGGTGGCAAGCAGCGGGCGTGATGTAATGTGGCAAAGACGGCAGAAAGCAGAAGATTTGGCGGCAAGACGGGCATAGGGAGTCGCGGCGGTGCTGCGACGGCTAGGGCAAGAGCGGTGATGTCAGCGCAATGCTGGATAGAGATTAGGTCAACGCGCGGAGATTATATGGTGGCTCCCACGGAGTAGAAAAGGAATGGATGAAAAATCCTAAACCGCGACATTTTCATCGACCGGACGCTCCGTGGGCAGAGGTCCATCGCCACTCGAATCGCGGATCGGACGAGTCCGAGGTCCAAACCGAATCACGACGGACGACGAGTCCGATCCCAACCGAGTCCGGCCGAGCCGAGTCCGGTCGATCCTGTCTTCATCGTCTTCGCTTGACCGAATGCTGGATCGCCTTCTGACCGGACGCTGGGAGAACACAATTTCAGCGTCCGGTCACTCTTTTCTCGAAAGCAAAGAGTTCACCTCCTATGAATCGACCGGACGACTGACTTCAGAGTCCGAGTCAGGCAAAGGTGTCCGGTCACTCTTTTTCCAGCAAATCTTCAAAGTTCTTCGTGCTGCCTGTTCCCAATCAAGTCCCAATTTCAATAAGATCCAAATAAACACCAATTAGGACTGATGTGAGTGACCTCTCTCAAACCCTCATGTTTTTCAAAAATATTTTGCCTTAGGTTATAATTCTTTTTAAGAAAATAGGCAATAAGAGGGCAATTGAAGATAAACAACAAAGCAATATTCATGCATATGCAATGCAATACTTGAAAGTAAATCTTGTTGCTTGTCAAGTTTGATCCAACGTTAAGCTTCTTCACACGCTTTACGGCAGTTATCTTAACCATGTTAGACAAACCCTATATGCTTTACCAAACATTAAACATGTTGTATATTACAATGCAATGCAAGGGACAACACAAGCTCATCTTTTAGTAAAGTTGCTAAAATCAAGAACATTGAGCTCATTCCGCAATCTACAAAATGTTGCCTCATCTAGCGGTTTAGTGAAGATATCCGCCAATTGATCCTCGGTCCTTACATCTTCTAGTGAAATATCAGTCTTAGCAACATGATCTCTGAGAAAGTGATGGCGGATATCTATGTGCTTGGTACAAGAGTGTTGAACCGGATTATTTGCAAGTTTTACCGCACTTTCATTGTCGCACAAAAGAGGTACCTTTTCTAGAACTACACCATAGTCTAGCAAAGTTTGTTTCATATAAAGTATTTGTGCACAACAAGCACCCGTGGCAATGTATTCGCTTCGGCGGTGGACAAGGCCACACTATTTTATTTCTTGGAGGACCAAGACACAAGTGATCTACCAAGCAAATGGCACCCTCCGGATGTGCTTTTTCTATCAACTTTGCACCCGGCATAATCCGAATCGAAATAGTCAATTAATTCAAATCTAGCTCCTTTGGAATACCAAAGGCCAATGCTTTGTCTGTGCTTAAGATACCTAAGGATTCTTTTAACGGCAATCAAATGAGTTTCCTTAGGATTAGCTTGAAATCTAGCACACATACACACACTAAACATGATGTCGGGCCTAGATGCGGTTAAATATAACAAGCTACCAATCATAGAGCGGTAGAGAGTTTGATCAACCATGTTACCTCTCTCATCTAGGTCGAGATGTCCATTAGTTGGCATTGGTGTCTTGATTGGCTTACATTCATCCATCTTGAATCTTTTGAGAAGATCATTAGTATATTTCTCTTGAGAGATGAAAAACTCTTCTCTCATTTGCTTGATTTGAAAACCAAGAAAGAATGTAAGCTATCCAATCATTGACATCTCAAACTCCTTCGACATCAATTCATCAAATTCTTTGCAAAAATCTTCATTTGATGATCCAAAGATGATACCATCAGCATACACTTGACAAATGAAGATATGTCCATCAAGCTTCTTGTGAATAGTGTGGTGTCCACCTTCCCAATGGTGAAGCCCTTCTTAATGAGGAAGTCCCAAAGGCACTCATACCAAGCTCTTGGGGCTTGCTTAAGCCCATATAATACCTTGGACAACCTATAAACATGATTAGGATATCTAGGGTCTTCAAACCGGGAGGTTGATCAACATAGACTAGTTCATTAATAAAGCCATTTAAAAATGCACTTTTCACATCCATTTGATATAATTTCATTTCATGATGTAATGCATATGCAAGGAGGATACGAATGGCTTCTAGTCTTGCAACCGGTGCAAAGGTCTCTCCAAAATCCAAACCTTCAACTTGAGGGAACCCCTTTGCAACTAGTTTTGCCTTGTTCCTCACAACTACGCCTTGATCATCTTGCTTGTTTCGGAACACCCACTTTGTTCCAATGACTCTTGCATCTTTTGGTCGCTCTTCAAGAGTCCAAACTTCATTACGAGTGAAGTTGTTCAACTCTTCATGCATGGCATTTATCCAATCCTGGATCTTGAAGAGCTTCTTCTACCTTAGTAGGCTCAAAGCAAGAGACAAAAGAGTGATGAGCAATAAATGAAGCAAGTTTTTGTGAGCGAGTCATTACACCCTTTGATGGACTCCCTATGATGAGATCTTATGGATGATCTTGTAGTAGAGGTGTATTTCTTCTATTGACCACTTGAGGAGGAGGTTGTGGAGCATCAACATCTTGTGCTTGTACCACCATTTGATCATGGGAGACATGAGTGTCTTTATTTTCTACTCTCCTATCTTTTTCATCATCTTGTGGACACATTTGATGAAGAGGGTGGATCAATCACTTGTACATCATCTTTAGGCTTGATGTCTCCAACCGAAATATTCTTCATAGCCTCCCTCAATGGTTCATCATCTACATCATCAAGATTCTCATATGCTCCTTGGGAGCCGTTAGATTCATCAAATTTCATATCATATGTTTCTTCAACCAAGCCGGTGGCATGATTAAATACTCTATATGCTTTGGACTTTGATGAGTAACTAACAAGAAAGCCAATATCACAACATCTTTGAAACTTCCCTAGGTGTTGCCGCTTCTTGTAGATATAGCATTTGCAACCAAACACCCTAAAGAAGAAGACGTTCAGCTTCTTCCCATTGAGCAACTCATAAGGTGTCTTGCTAAGGAACTTTTGAAGGAATAGGCGGTTGGATGTATAGCATGCGGTGTTGATAGCTTCCGCCCATAGAGCTTCGGGGGTGTTGTACTCATCAAGCATTGTTCTTGCAAGAGTGATCAATGTCCGGTTCTTCCTCTCAACTACACCATTTTGTTGAGGAATATATGTTGCGGAGACCTCATGTTTGATTCTAACTTCATCACAATAGGCTTCTATATTTGTGTTGTCAAATTCCTTCCCATTGTCACTTCTAATCTTCTTGAGCTTCACTTCAAATTCATTTTGTGCTCTCTTGACAAACTTCTTGAAGCATGATGCAACTTCGGATTTGTCATGAAGAAAGAATACCCATGTGTATCTTGAATAGTCATCAACAATCACAAGACAATAAAGATTTCCTCCCAAACTCTTGTATGTTGTTGGTCCAAATAAGTCCATGTGAAGGAGTTCTAGCACTCTTGTGGTTGACATGAAAGCTTTGGTTGGATGAGTATTTGCAACTTGCTTGCCGGCTTGACATGCACTACAAAGCTTGTTCTTTTCAAACTTCACATCCTTCAACCCTCTCACCAAATCATTTTTCATTAGCTTCTTGAGTGAGCTCATCCCAACATGAGCAAGTCTTCTATGCCATAGCCACCCAAGTGTTGTTTTGGTGAATAGGCATGTCTTCAAATTTGCATCTTCGGAGGTGAAGTCCACTAGATATAGGTTGTTGTATCTAAATCCTTTGAATATCACTTGATCATCATCATTCTTAGATACAACAACTTCCTTCTCGGTAAACAAGTATTGGAAGCCAAGATCACACAATTGTCCAACGGATAGCAAGTTGAAGCTCGATGAAGCAACATATAGCATATTTGAGATTGAATGATCATTTGATATTGCCACTTTGCCCAATCCTTTAACCTTGCCCTTTGAATTATCTCCAAATGTGATTCTTTCTTGTCCATATACTTCTTCATCTAATGAGGTGAACATACGAGAATCACCGGTCATATGTTGTGTGCAACCACTATCAATAACCCAATGACTTCCACCGGTCTTGTAGTTCACCTACACACAAGAGATCAAGCTTTAGGAACCCAAACTTGTTGAGGGCCCTTCACCTTCTCAATAAGTGACTTTGCTACTCAAATTTTCTTAGGCCTATTCTTGTTGGGAGGTCCTAAGAACATGACTTTCATTTTCCCACCAGAATCCTTTTTAAGCATGTAGTGAGCATTGAAGGCAAAAGGTCTAGCATGCTTGGGCAAGGGTTGTGGTGGTAGAGTTTGGCACTCATGGGCAAAGTGGCCTTCTTGTCCACACTCAAAACATCTCTTTGGCTTTGGCTTTGACTTGTGTTGTTGTTGAGCTTGGCCTTCTTCTCTTGATTTTCCAAGTACCCAATGTCATTTCTATCCATCTTCGTGACGGTATTCATAAGTAGCTCACTTTGAAGATGCTTGCCTCTAGTGAACTTGCTCAATCCAATCTTGAGGTGCTCTTTCTCCAACTTGAGCTTCTTGTTCTCTTCCTTGAGTGCATCATTGTTTTTCTCTTCCTTGAGCTTTTTATTTTCTTCTTTGAGCTTCTCATTCTCAAGCATCAACTCACCATCATGATCAAGAATTTCTAGCACAATAGTGTTGTGGCTTTTGATCTCTTCAAGATCTTTCTTGAGCTTTTCATTGTCATTCTTGAGCTTGACAAACTCATCATAATCATTGGCCTCAACCACTTGCTTGCCTTTGCTACTAGAACTTTGCTCAATGCTCTCAATGATCAAATCATCACATGATGTAGCTATATCAATCTTAACAATATTGTTAGTAGCATCATGTGGCTCATTAGATAAATATTCTTGAGCAATGACAAGATTATCATGATTAATCTTAAGAGTGGTATATTCTTCTTTTAGCTTATTGTGGCTAGTGATGAGCTCTTTATGCATCCCCTCAAGTTTATCATATTTTTCTTTAAGCACTTTCTTAAAAGATTTGAGCTCCTTGAGTTTAGATGATATAGCATCATTTGCTTCTCTAAGCTCAACATTAGCCTTTTCCGCTACATCACATTTAGCTAAAAGAGAATCATTCGTAGCTTCTAGCTTGTCATTTTAGCTCTAGTCTTTCTAATGATCCTAGTGTATTTGTTTAGCAATTTGACAAGTTCATCATATGAAGGTGATTCAAATTCATCATCATCACTATCACAATCACAATCATCATTGTTAGCTTGATCATCACTACTACTATCATCATCATTTGATACCTTTCGTTCACCCTTGGCCATAAGACATAGGTGTGTAGAGGATGATAGCGGTGGTGTTGGTGAAGATAATGATGAGTCAATCACAATGGCAGCCACCTTCTCATTATCACTATCATCATCGGATGAGCAACTTGATGAATCAATGTTCGTGAGCCAATCACCGATGATGTTTGCCTTTTCACTCTTCTTTTTCTTGTGGAAATCCTTCTTCTTGCCATCTCTCTTCTTGTATGGCTTGTTTTTCTTCTTCTCATCTTCTTCTTCATTGCTTGAGTCATCTTTCTTGCCCTTGTACTTGTTCTTGCACTTGTCTTTCTTGGGCTTGGTGCATTGGTGTGCTAGATAACCAAGTTCTCCATAATTGTAGCAATCCATCTCGGAGATTGGCTTCCTTCTAGAGCTTGTGAAGAACTTCTTCTTGCCATCAAACTTGATGCCACTCTTGTTAAACTTCTTTAGCATCTTGACAGTTCTTTTCACCATGAGAGCAAGGCTTACATCATCAACTTCATCATCACTTGAGCTCTCATACTCAAGCCTTGCTTTGCCCTTCTCTTGACTAGCTTTGAATGCTAAGTCCTTGTCTTTCTTCTTAGTAGAGGATGAGCCATCTTGTGGTGTGATGTGCATGTACATCTCATGAGCATTGATCTTTCCTAAGATTTGTGTCGGTGTAGCGGTGGAAAGATCGCCTTGATGAAGCACGGTCACAATGTGCCCATATTTGTCAATGGGGAGGACACTCGAGATCTTTCTTACAACATCGGATGGTTGCATTTGAGTGAGTCTAAGCCCATTGACTTTCTCTACAAGAACATTCAAGCATGAGTACATTTCATTAGCACATTCTTTAGGAAGCATCTCAAAAGAGTTAAGCTTTTTTATGACAAGGTGATAGCGTTCCTCACGCTCACTCTTTGTTCCCTCATGGAGCGCACAAACGTTCGACCATAGTGTATGGGCGTCTTTGTGGTTCCTCACCCGGTTGAACACATCTTTGCAAATGCCTCTAAAAATGGTGTTTCGAGCCTTTGCATTCTATTTTTCATAATTCACCTCATCGCCTTGTAGGTGTGTAGCATCCTTAGGTTTTGGGAAGCCTTGTGAGGCGGCTCTAAGTATTCCAACATCTAAAGCTTCTAAGTACGCCTCCATGCGGATTTTCCAATAAGGAAAATCATCCCCCTCAAAGATAGGAGGGGGTCCATCCCCATGAGACATCTTTTTCTAGGCGGTTAAGCCTAACTACGTGAGCACGAGGCTCCGATACCAATTGAAAGGATCAATATGCCCAAGAGGAGGGTGAATTGGGTTAATTCTAAATTTCTTTGCAATAATTAAACTCTATGGTTAGCCCAATTAACCCCTTGTGTCTAGAAAGTGTTTCTATTGATCTAACGCATAAAAGTTTTGCAACCTAAGTTCCAATCCTACTCTAGTATGGCAATTCTAGGAATGTAAATGACAAGAATTAAATTGCTCAAAGTAAATGCTCAAAGTAAAGAGAGAAGGAGGAACGCGGCGATGTTTTGCCGAGGTATCGGAGAGTCGCCACTCTCCACTAGTCCTTGTTGGAGCACCCGCACAAGGGTGTAGCTCTGCCTTGATCCGCGCAAGGATCAAGTGCTCTCTACAGGTTGATTCTTTGACACTCCATCGTGGTAAATCACCCACAACCGCTCACAACTTGAGTTGGGTCATCCATAAGCTCCGTCAGATGATCACTAAGCTCCCAATCACCACGAAGCCGTCTAGGTGATGGCGATCACCAAGAGTAACAAGCACGAACTCTCACTTGACCACGACAAGCCTAATGAGAAGGGTGGATGCACACTTTGCTACTCTTGATCTCACTAATTAGGGCTCTCTTTGGAATTCTCAAATCTCAATAACCTCACTAGGACCTTACTCTTCTTAGCACTCTCAAAGGTGTTTCTTAGCTGTTGGAATGAGCAAAAGTACCCCCACACACGAGTGGAGGGGATATTTATAACACCGGCTGAAAAACGAACCGTTATGTGCCTCTGCGTGGTGATCGGACGCTCCGGTCAGTTCACCCTGAACTCCAATGTTAAAGTAGTGACTGGACGCTGGACAGCGTCCGGTCAGCACTGACCGAACACGTCCGGTCGTGATTTTCCCTCTCTGGAACCTTACTGGAGTCAACCGAACACAGGCCCTCAGCGTCCGGTCACTTCACCTCTCAGCGTCCGATCGCACCAGATGATAACACCTTGGTCAAATGAACTGACCGGACTCTGCGCCAGCATCCGGTCACACCGAAGCTAGCGTCCAGTCAGTATTTGTCCCTCCATTCACTTCCAACTCTCAATCATGCGTGAATGAAGTTTGCTCCAATGGATCTAAGGACTATTTTGGAGCTACCTAGTGCTAGATTTAGCAAGTGTGCACTACACCTAACTCACTAGACTCACCTAGGTCAAGCTACCCGTCCATACCCCCTTAATAGTACGGCCAAAGGAAAAATAAAGTCCTAAACTACTCTAAGTGTCTCTTCAACTACAATCGACACTTAGAACTAGTCCATCCTTAACCTTGTCGTCCATCCTTTGAAAACCGAAACGATTTCCATCGTAGGGGCATGACCACCATAATTGCCCAATCGATCTCCATTACCATGACCTAACTTAATTGCCTCTGCAAAACACACGTTAGTCACAGTAATCACGTATTGTCATTAATCACCGAAACCCAACTAGGGGCCTAGATGCTTTCAATCTCTCCCTTTTTGGTGATTGATGACAATACCACCTCGAGTATGTGAAAGAGATGAGGTTTTTAACATGCTTGGTTCATATAAGCTTTTGGCAATAAGAACAAAAGTGTTAGGCAAGCTTATATGACCCAAGCCAACATGATGTACTCAAAAGATATGAAATAAGCATGAGTACAAGTAATAAAGCTCATTTGCATCGGAGTAAAGCGCGGAAGCAAAAGCAAATAAGCATAGCACAAGTGATATGACATAAAAATAATTCAAAGTAGAGAGCACATATGTCACATATCATGATCACGTAGATATCACTATCACATAAATATAGTTGGATGCATAAAAGTAAACACACGAATGCATAATAGTGTATCACACATAAAACTCCAAATGTAATAGATAAACTAAGCTCCCTCTAGATATGTCGCTCCCCCTAAGACTAACATACTCGAACCCTCTCCCCCTTTGGCGTCAAACACCAAAACCTAAGGGTCGGTCGGCGGGGCTGCAGCGGACGAGCCGGGCACTGAGGTACGAGGAGCGAGCTGGAACTGAGTGCCATCATCATCTGACCCTAAGCTCTGAGCAGTCTGACCCTCTGTAGCTGGAAGCGATGCTGAAGCAGTCTGGGTCGGATCAAGGACTGGAGCTGCTGTAGACTGTGCTGGTATGACTGTAGTAGGCGGCTCTGATGATGCCACTGAGGAAGGGAGCGTCTCTGTAGACTATGCATCAGGGGTAAAACCTTGTAGTGAGTGTTACTAGAACTAAAAAAAGTGTTACAGCAGACAATCACTGTAACACTAGGCAAATGTTCTGATAGATAAATAAATATGTTACAAACTATGCATTCTACAATAATGTGAAATGTTACTAGAGCAAAAAAAAGTGTTACTACAAAAATTATTGTAACACGAGACAAATATTCCTGTAGACAAGTAAATGTGTTACAATAAACCAGTCTATAGTAACATGGCCAATTGGAACAAAACAAAAAATATGTTACTAAGAGAGCTAGTGACACTTTTTCCAACCTATTGTAACACAAGTTGGTGTTACTGTATCCCTGCGCTGTAGATTTAGCAAGTGTGCACCACACCTAACCCACTAGACTCACCTAGGTCAAGCTAACCGTCCATACCCCCTTTAATAGTACGCCCAAAGGAAAAACAAAGTCCTAAACTACTCTAAGTGTCTCTTCAATTCCAATCGACACTTAGAACTAGTCCATCCTTAACCTTGTCATCCATCCTTTGAAAACCGAAACGATTTCCATCGTAGGGGCATGACCACCATGATTGCCCAATCGATCTCCATTACTATGACCTAACTTAATTGCCTCTACAAAACACACGTTAGTCACAGTAATCACGTATTGTCATTAATCACCGAAACTCAACTAGGGGCCTAGATGCTTTCAGCCGACCCCCAACACGTGAAACATGTGCAAATGAAACACTTGAATGCAACTTATGTGTGGAACCATGTCCATCGTCAAATAGAACACTTGCAACTTGCAATATCGCGCCCCATTCCTGCAACATATGTGTCAAACGCCATGTAGATCAAAACGCTTGCCACCATCATTCCCCACTCCCAACGACATCCAAAATAATATAAAACATGTGCAACATGAAACACTTGAATGCAACTTATGTCTGAAACAGATGAAATATCTGGAACATACACTTGCAACATATATGTAAAAACATATGCAGCAACCAAATAGAACACTTGCAACTTGCAATATGAAAACACTTGCCGCAACAGAAGACTGTGACAAATGAAACATTTAAAACATACTGTTGCAACATATGTGTCAAACATATGCAACATGTAGATCAAAACGCTTGCAACATACGTTTGAAGATGAAACATTTTGAACAAACTCTAGCAACATGTCTCTAAAACACTTGCAACGTATGCAACATGTGCAACATACCTCTGAAACATTTAAAAGAAACATATATTTGCAACATGAAGTTAGAAGGGAGTTAGGGAAGAGTTGGTGTCGTCAACCGACCGGACGCTGGATCTGAATGCCGACGATCGATAAGTTGGAGAGTGACCGGACGCCACGCTGCGTCCGATCGCGTCGAGGTGGGAGCTTGAAACGACCGGGTTGCTGCGGCCCGGACACAAAGCGTCCGATCGCCGGATGACCGTTGAGATCCGTTTGAAGGGAGGGCACCACGACCGGACGCCGAGCGATCCAACCGAGCGACAAATGAAGGGGTAACGGCTAGTTTAGCCTTTGGGGCTATAAATAGAAGTGGCCCTCGGCCCGGTCTTGAGCACCTCAAGGGACTTAGTGTCCATGCTTGTGAGTGCTTGGGAGCCTCCCACACACATACTTGATAGCGATCATCCGATTGTGTGAGTGAGCCATTCCAAAGATTGCATCGTGAGGTTGCATCGAGTGGCACTAGGTGATCGTGTTGCAAGTCGGTGGTGCTTGTTACTCTGGAGGTTGCCACCTCCTTGGTCTCCGTCAAGCGCCAAGAAGAAGCTTGGCTCGGAGAAGTGCTTGTGAGGGGCATTGTGCTCAGCCCAGCAACTCTAGTAAAGCGTGTCATTGAGCTACCCTCACCAAAGGGGTAGGTTCTTCATTGGCTTCGACGTGGAGGAGCGCAGCACACTCACCAACATCAAAGCACGCAGCGTTGGCAAACAGGGGCATCGTGTCAAGCATCCCCATTACACAAGCTTGCAATTACTTATATATATCTTAAGCTTGTGTAGTTGCTCTTGTAATTAGATAGCTTGTGTAGCTAGCTAATTACCTTCATGCTTGTGTAGCATAGAAGTAGCGGCGTGGCTAATTTGGTTTTAGTAACCTTGTTAGTCACATTGCTTAGTTTGTGTAGCTAAGTATTTGCGCTCTCTAATTAGGCATTGGTTGCCTTGTTATTGAGTATTGCTAGTGAGCTTAGTTTGTGCTTTTGCTTACTAGCATGTATAGGAGCTCCCTTGTTACTTAAAGTACTAGTGGCATAGGTTTGTGTGACCTTGCTCCTAGAATTGTTTAGGAGAGCTCTAGCTAGCCCGGCACCTTAGTTGCTTTATTAGTATCTTTGCAAGGTGCTAGTGAACATATATAGAGGGGTGTAGTCTTGGCTAGGGAGGAGGAAGCCGACGCGATTAAGTTTTAGAAAAGACTATTCACCCCCTCTAGGAAAGGATAAGGATGAGTGATTTTTTTAATAAACTCGTGGGCAAAGCTAGCGGTAGGGTAAAAGCGTAAGTGACGAGGCGGTGGGCCTGCCGGAGGGTCCGACGATTTGCTCATGTCCGTTGTAAGATGCGTAGCATTACCATTTGAAAAGTAACTTTTGGAAGTCTTCGCCCCAACAAACATGCCTATGCAATGTGAGCAGTGAACTCCAGTCAGCTCGGTGACAAATCACAAATACAAATACATTACTAGGAAATTCTTGATTTTGAAATCTCTCCTTAATTAATCTCAAATGGAATTTGCGGTCCCAAACAGAGCCCTTATTGCTTGGTATCCACATTTTGTTTATTACGAAATGCACTTCGCATTTGTAGACCAAAGTACATACATTCCTATCGCAAAGAGTAGTAGTAATAACTATATAAGCCTGTACAAGTATCGTGATCATGAGACCATCCCTTTTAACAATCCGTTTCATCAACCAAACAAAAGCTGCAGACCTGCTGCAATTGCGATCCAGCAGCTGCATGCGCCCCGTCTCAAAAGTCAAAACCCACGCGCGGTTTGCACCCTCCAGATCCGAACCGGCTCTGAGGAGTGAGTCGTGAGTGATCGTATCATATCTTCATGTTGGCGTACATGATGAACTGGAGCTCCTTGACGCAGTCCTGCATGGCGGGGCGGCCGGCGCTGTCGAAGCAGACGCAGCGCGCGGCGAGCGCGGCGAACATGGACACGGACTCCACCGTGTAGGAGCCCTTGGGCATGTCCCGGTCCACCACCTTGCGCAGCTTCTTGCGGTCGCCCACCACCTGGTGGATGCCCACGATGAGGTTCTGCTCCTGCGGGCCCTGGCTCAGGTCGATGGCTCGTCGCCCCGTCAGCAGTTCCAGCAGCACCACGCCGAACGCGTACACGTCGCTCTGCAGCGTCAGCTTCCCTGTCTGGAAACAAACTAAACTCTGATTTTGCAGTGGCATGGCAATGGCATGCAGGAACCTGATGAGCTGAGCTCAATGCGAAGGATCATTCTTGATTCATGATCGAGACCATACCAGCGCGTATTCGGGGTCGAAGTAGCCGAACGTGCCCAGCACCCTGGTGGTGGTGTGCAGGTCCTGGTCCTGCTGCAGTAGCTTGGCAAGCCCGAAGTCCGAGATCTGGATCCGGCCGGCCGGCGTGCAGTGAAATGCAGAGCAGAGGTGGTGAGTTTTCATGCTTCCGTTTGAGCAGCAGAGCAGAGCAGAGATTGCCGTGGCCGGAACTGCTACCTTTGCCTCGTAGTGCTCGGTGAGGAGGATGTTGCTGGACTTGAAGTCCCTGTGGACGACGGGGACGCCGACGGCCGTGCTGGAGTGCAGGTAGGCCAGCGCCCGCGCCGCGCCCAGCGCGATCCGCAGGCGCAGTGGCCAGTCCATCCTCACCTCCCCAATGCCTGATGAATGAAGAAAAAGAATGTCAGACTCAGAGTGTCACCTCTGAACATCATCCTGCCACCTCTGAATAGTGAATACTGTGGTGTCACCATACCATTGAGGATGTCCTGGAGGTTGCCTCTGGGCATGAACTCGTAGACGACGAACCGGTGCTTGCCGTCGGCGCAGTAGCCGATGAGCGTGACCAGGTTGGGGTGGTCTAGCCTGCTCAGGATGTCGATCTCCACCCGGAACTCGCGCTCGCCGTCGGCCTGCTTCGAAGTGGGCAGGTCCATCTTCTTGATGGCAACGATCTTCACGTTCAGCACAGCAGAGTTCAATCATATACGGTCGTCAGATGCAACTTCTGAACCATGCATGTAATTGATGAATTACTGAAACTAGTGAGCTAAGACGATCTCAAAACTGGTATATTGTTTGTTGGTCATATGCTCAGAACTTCAGTTTCAAGTTTTGTCTCGAGAAGAATCAAATGATGAGTGACACAATTTGACCGGTGGTTGCCACATTGTTTTCTTCATAAGTGGATGTTAAGACGAAATGTCACACCACTCTGATAGTCTGATCTTCGCTATCTGCTGACGTATCACATCCAGGTCAGCTGACTATCTATCGCCTACAAAATTTAATGATATGCCAACAAATACATGCAATGCAACAACAAGAAAGAGCTTCTCTTCCAAGCATGAATCATTGGACAAAAACTCAATTATTTGAAATGCTTCTCATCAAAGCTAGTACAGTTCTAAAGGACACATTGACATCAACACCGGAGCTTAACCAAACAAGTACGTTAGCGTGCGTCTGAGAATAAGCCTGCGCCGACAAAAAAAAAAAAGAGAGAGAGAGAGAGAAGGATTGGTGAAAAGCAAGCAAGCAAGCACCTGGCCATCCTTGAGGACGCCTCTGTAAACCCGGCCGAAGCCGCCCTTGCCGACGAGGTTGCGTTCGCTGAACATGTTGGTGGCCTCCTCCATCTCCTTGAGCGTGAACACCACCGTGCAGCTGCGTTTCTTGGGCGGCGGCTGATGCTCCTTCGCCTGCCATAGCTCGGCCGGCTTGTACACCCCTGCAGAGTGCAGAGGAGGTCCGTTCAGATCATCAGAATTCCATGTAGGGCACAGGGCAGGGCATCAACTAGTAGTCAAGTGAAATTATTATATTCCGATCTTTCGAAAAAAAAAATGATTATATTCCTGCATGCTTTGCTTGCTAATGCTAACTCATAGCATCATAAGAGAAACGATAGGAAATTCAGAAGGACTAATTAATTCGATTAAACGAGAGAAAAAGAAGAGTTGTACTACTCACAGGGATTTAACTGATCAAGTGATCTGCTTCTCCGCCTCTTGTTCCACGATGAAACTATGTTGAACATCTTAAAGCCTCCTAGCTCCATTTGAGCTGAAGGCTAATGATGGAACTACGGACGCCAAGCAACCTTTCGTGTTTCGTCACACTTTCTGACGATGCATCTATCCAGTTCTTCTTCTTCTTCCAGGATACCTTCCCGTGATGAACAACCGAGATATATTCCTTGCTCTGGCCGTTTGCACGCACAGAGGACTAGTACACTTTATGAGAAAAGCACATGTCCTGGAGGAACTGGAAATATGGCTACCACTGCAAGTATCACGGCACAGGATCCAGTTGGCGATTCAGTTGGAGATAAAAACAAACACAGGATGAACATGCAAAGATCAGAAGGCTGACCTGATCTGATTGAGAGAAGCCACGGAGAATCTGATGTGAACAGTGGATGGACAGGGTCACAAGCAAGGATGGATCATGGATGAATGGTGAGAGAGGACGTACAGGAGCGCACGGAGGTGCAGTACAGCACAGGCGTGCAGGCAGCGAGCGAGGAAGGATCAAGGGTAAAGAAGGGGACGGTCTCTTGGGAGGCAAGGACGACGACGAGACGCGCCACCTAAGTGGCGTTGGCCAAGAAGTAAAGGGAGGACAACGCGAAGCGAGCAGGCGTGGGCGACCAAGGCATTGGCAACTAGCAACTAGCAAGGCATGGATAGATGGATGGACATGGAGCCTGCTTTGGGGCCAAGAAATGCCCAAACAGACGACAGGTTATTGCAGTTGCAGCAAATTAACAAGCTTGTAGCTTTGCGAGAAGCGGAAATGCATCGAGTTTGAATGACAAGTGGGAGGGAGATGAAGCCTGTTTGGTTGGTGCTGTGGGATAGGTTTTTGGGCACAAATTCTGGCGAAATGGTGCGTGGCGACGGGGACGTCTGGAGGGACAAATGGACGCGGTGACAGCGACAAGGAATGAGGAAGAGGTGGAAGGAGCGGTGGCGGTGGTTGCAATGTAGCCGTTATCAGGAAGCTGTCAAGCTCCAGTAGTGATGAATTTCTTTTGTGCCGAACCAACCCCGCAATTAATCCAGGTGGTCGATCTCTTCTTTGGTTTTCAATCTGTCCACGACATTCCAAATGAAACCGCGAACCATATACCTACAGCTTCAAGGGTAAGTAATCAGAAGAATATACTGTGATAGGGTCAACATCGTCGCAAGATCTGTAGATAATGATCTGATCAGTGTTGCAACGGGAGAGAGGCGAGCGAGCGGTTGATGGGATCATCCAAATCCAGGCTGATTTCGACGCGGTGAAGTGAAACGGACGATCAGTCGTCTTTAGTGGGGTAAGTTTGTTTCGCAAGCGTTTCTTTGGTTGGAGATCAGTCCTCTGAACTCTGAAGTTTTGTGATGGCGACGGGTTAGTTCGAGGTTGCAGTTGCAGGCCGGGGCGGTGAAGTTGTAGGTGAGGTGGTTGCTTCTGCCTTCTGGGTGTAGGTCGAACAAATGACCAAACTCGCCACTCGTTAAGGTCGTAGTATGAGCCTATGAGGGGAGGGGGGGATCTGTTGTTAACAGGAGTCGCTACATTAATTACGCATGCACAATGTGGACGTTCGTGTGCCCAGAATTCAAAAGCATTAGATCTGGCCTTCGTCATCAGATTGGACTTATGAATTATTTATTGGTTATTATATTAAAATATCTAGTTGGTGAACATTTAGGTCCGCAGAACGTTGTTGAGTGTTTATCACTGTGGACTCCGGTATTTCATGAGCAGGGTACCTACTGACTACTGACCAAGTTTTTTTTTTTTAAGCTTGACTACTGACCAAATGGAAGCACATGAACAGCATCCGGTCTTACACACTCAATACTACAACTAGGCATTTCACATACCTCCGACTTTCCATCTAAATTACCCACATTTACTATTACAAAAAATGATTATCTAAATTCTCACCTCTATCATTATAAAAAAAACTAAAATACCCATACATACATGATTCCAAATTACCAACTTTTGTGTTTTTAGTGGCACTTCTACTATTATAAATATATTTCTCCTATATTTTCAGGTGCTTGATTTTTTGTTGTGGTATACACAACAATGTAATTTTTTCATTGTTTGATTATAAAAAAATATCTTTTAGTTGTACAAGTTGATAGTTTAAGATTGATGCCTGAAAATTCAAGCGACCGAAACATAGCAACTTCCTTATAAATACAGTATATGGAAAAAAAAACTACGTCAAAGTATACATCCATGATGTGTGTTATGCATTGCACATATACATACAAGCAAGGAGTGCTAAGCCTATTAATGTAACAATTGTGAAAAAAGACATATAGTAATATGTAATCAAAATCTATCACAGTTGCATAAATATTAGGGGGTATTGTACATGTTAGAAAATAAATAAATAATTGACAATGATTAAATATAAAAAATCATTAACTATGGAACCATATTTATTCACAGATTTCTTATACTCATGCGCCTCAAAATTGTTAGCCGTTATAGGAGCTCGGGTTGATGATTAGAATGATATTATTTGGTTGGTGCAATATGTACCTCAATAAAAATTGATCAACGGTTTTTAAATTTGTTGCGTGTTGTTTTTTCTTTAGAGTTACACAGTACAACGTAAACGTCCATAATACGCATGCACACTCACCCCATATGAACACACGACGCAAACCCTACCCCTATAAGCACCTCCGAAGGATCAAGTCGGCAGATCACGAGATTCACGAAGCAACTTTTCTGCACTATTATGAACCTTTGACTTGGAAAATATACAACGTCAGTTGTAATGTTGTACCATGACATCTGAATTCGCGTGCAGTTGTCCCCTCTACAAAGTTATGCTTTAATGTTAGCCGCTCTCCAGAAAAAAATGAAGAATTAATCAGATTAAACACCATCTATTGAGATATCGAACAAACAGACATAATATAAAGGCTTGTTTGATACCGGACTAATTTCTAGCTAGCTAAGAATCAACCACATTAGCTAGAGCACATCTAATGTGACTGATTTTTTAGCTAACTCTTCAACTAGACCACAACTTAGAGCATCTCTAAGAGTACCCAATATTTTTATCCTAAAAACATAAAGTTTTACAACTCCTAAATAAAGTATTATGAGGAATAAAGAAGGCCATCTCCAATAGTTTCTAATATTTTTATCTCAAAAGTTTTGCATCAGGAACCCTGATCTTTCTCTCTTGCGCTTTTCTCACCTGAAACCCTACCTTTCCTTCTTTTTCTTTTCCACCCCTTCTTCTTCTCAGGCTCGCACGCCTCCGTTCGATCTCCCATGACCTCGTGCGCACATCCGTCCTCTGACCGAGCCAGGGCGGGGAGCGGACAGGAGAGCTCCCACGCCTCACGCCTCCCTCGAGGGGCGTCTCCGATGGAGCGAACGGATGCGGCGAAGCAGATGAGGAGCACCTCCGACTGGATGAGCCCCGTGCAACGGGTGCAGTCGCGTGAGGGAGGATACGCGGACACGCAATAGCGCGTAACTTTGCGCGTTGGGGGTTCGGTTTTGGAAGTGCTAAAAGATCAGAAGGTGGGTTTAGGAACTATTGGAGAGCTGTTTTTTTAATTTTGCTAGAAGTCATGTATTAGGAGAGTGTTTTGGAACTCTTGAGATGCTCTAATGACCTATTTGGATGAGCTAGAGCTAGTTGCTAGTTAGGCTAAAAATTAGCTAAGGTTGATTGGCTAGTTGGCTAACAACTAATTAAAGACTTGGCTAAAAATTTAGCTCACATATTAGCCCCATGTTTGAATGCAGTAGAGCTAATTTTAGCTAGCTAGCAATTAGCTCTTGTATCACACATACCCTAATTTTAATTATTTTTTAGCTCCAACTAGTACTACATGTATATCTAGAGACATGCCCTAAGGCTAGTCTTAATGGGAGTTTTATGTAAGTTTTATTTACAATAAATAGGTTGCTACATAGGTATTTTTTATGACATGATAACGTATTTAAGAAAAGAGAGAAGAAATGAGTTTCATATAGATAAAACTCTCTTGGCACGATTACCAACCATCAAGTCATGAAATTAAATGTCTGTGAAACTATACAATAAAACTTTACATTGAGAGTGTGTGTTTCATTGAGTTTCATCGTCATTAAATTTTCCAATGGCCTAAGAGTGTCAACTTGGTTAATTTGGGTACAAATTAAAAAGAATTTAAACACTGACCACCAATAATACGCATTCCAGAAGGTGACGATCGACGATGGAGAAGATCGCTGAGGCCCGGTTGGCAAGTTCGACACCACAAGCAGACCATTGGCTCACCCCACTAACCCCAACATCCCTCCGCCCTCGGATCTCAATCCAACGGAGTGCACGCCCTCTCCTCACTAGCTGAAGAGCGGCGGCAGCAAGGCTCCTGCTGCAAACCCGAAACGCAGCGCCGCCGCTGTTGCAAAAGGCGCCTCTTTTTTTTTTTTGTTTCTCCTCCACCCCGGCGACGCGAATGGAGAAGAGCAGTGGAGGCAGCGCTCCGCCGCCGCCGCTCCACATGGAAGACTTCCAGCTGGAGGGGAAGAAGCCCGTCAAGAACCCCTTTGTGCCCATCGGTATGTACGTACGCGCCTCCGGCCTCTCTCTCTTTCGTTGAAGCCAGCGGCCCTAGCTAGTCCCTTTTCGCACTGAGGACCGGGAGAGTACCTGCCCCGGATCCAGGGCCGTGGGATGTAATTCGTGCGGGGTTCAGGTTTTGGATTGGTAGGGTGGGGTGGGGGATCTGGCTCTGTTGTTTCCTATGAGGAGGACCGTGTTTTTTCTGTTTTTGATTGTTTATGGCGGCACTAGATTGATGGAGCCGCTACTGAAGGGGTTAAGTTGTGACAACTGGCATGAAATTGGATATTTGTTGTTTGATTTGCTACTGCTACATACATAATCCATATAGGCTGTGCTGTAATTTGTCTATTCGTTTTACTTCTTTTGCGTAGCGTGCATTCTTATTTGCATTGATCAGTAACTGCACTATGTGGGCTGAGCAGGAGAAAACGAAATTTGAGGTGGTACCATGTAGCAATTTGCCTTGCATGAATTTTTATGCCCCTGTTTTGTATGCCTTATCAATAATCAAATAGTGCATAGGGATTGACCTTGTAAAACATGGCCATAAAGGATTGCTTTGTTGATGATAGTGGTAGACAAACTGTGGAATAGACCTAGGTTTCTATGGATGGTTATTCGTAAGCACATTTACATCCATTTTCATGTACCTCTATGAATGAATGATAATAGCTGACTTGCTTATGTGTGCATGCTAGGACAATCAATATTTCTTACTCTTGATGCACGTTATGGTTATCTAATATATGCTTTGGTGGAATCAAGTTAGTTGACTAGTTCCAAATTAGTGACTAATTTGAAGATGCCTGGTGCTGTTATTGGTTAATTGAACTTTATTCTTTTATATAATACAAGCGAACATGTCCGAGCAACGGAACGTACAGTTTGACCAATTAGACTCTTATCCCTAATTCATCACGCACTACTCTACTACTATTAGTAAAACCGGCCAGGACTTTTATGCTCGGGGGAGTGGAGGGACAGACAAACTGGGAGAGAGTGTGATGGACCTTGGAGGAAGAATTTTTCTCCTTTTAATATTAGGTATAGATTTATTGCCAGCCAGATTTTCTTCATCTTATAACGAATGCCTACTTTGGAGGTTACTCAATGAGTTTCCAGAGCAGTCGAAACTAAAGGTAGCTTGAGGAAAGAAGAGAGAACCGTGCGCGCATGCTTGGGTGTGTGTGTGTGTGTGTGTGTGGGGGGGGGGGGTGTTATGACAGCAAGAGAGGCGAACGTGTGGCTCTGGTGGCTAGTGGAATTGGTTGGGTGTATGAGAATCCTAGCTATTGTTTGACCAATAGACTGTTTGATGGAAACAAAAATGAGGTAGCTGGGTCAGCTCAGGGTAACCTGTAGCCATCTGAGATGGGAACGAGGAACTTTCATCTGGTTTAGCCGTTTAGGGGACATACTGCGGTGATGCCTGAGTTTGTAGCATAAAGAATGGATATTCGAGTCAGGACATGTGGCACCCCCATGTGCAACACTTCAAGAGTTGAATTTGATGATGCCCTTACAGGATCTGCCAACCTTTTTTTTTTGTGCGTGTGCGTGTGCGTGTGTGTGACAGTTTTACTTTATAGTTACCAATGAAACTTTCTGTCATTCTGTGATGAAGCAGATGGAAACTTGACTTGGCACTTGCTGATAAAATTTTAATTTATTAGTAATGTTTGGATTGGATGCCTTGAGCTTAATCACTTGACCATTAAATTCTTATAATGTTTCACATCTTTTTCAGGTGCACTGGTTACTGTTGGAGTTCTGACTGCTGGTCTGATCAGTTTCCGATATGGGAACTCTCAGCTGGGTCAGAAACTAATGAGGGCACGTGTAGTTGCTCAAGGCGCTACAGTTGCTCTGATGATTGGTAGTGCTTACTACTACGGTGATGAAATCAAGCTGTTCAAGAAAGGGTCAAGCCCATGATCTTCCATGAATATTGCCTATTTTTTTGGTGTATGGAGGAATGTCTTGTATACGCTGAAATTTCACCTGGACCCTGCTGTTCGCCCCTTTTGACATCATTTTGGCTAACAAGAAATCGTTGTTGGTCTGGTCGGCAGGCTTGAAAATAAATAATTTGTTTGTTGATTAGGTTATGCATCAATTGCTACATGTTTGTACAAGCGCATTCTGTTGTCTGGCAACCAGCAGCTGAGGTGACCATCTTGCAATTCTTGCTGACCTAAATCTGAAATGTGATAATATCGATTACATGATATATAGCTGAGGCAAATTGGTCGTGATAGTCTACTAACTGTACCATAGATACAAAAGTGTGCTGTGTGCTTTTGTGGTCCTCGCAATTCTGAGATTGTCATATGTGATAGTTCAGTCACTATGGTGTGTGTCCAAACTCTACAACTGACCTTGACACCCTCAGAAGATGGTGGTAGGGTAGGAGACAGGAAGCATGATCTATTAGCCAAATTTAACGTTGGGACATAAGAATATTTACATTGTGTTGCTTTTGGGAGCTTGGAACGCTGGATACAAAAGGGCGAAAGGCCCGCTCGTTCAGCAAATCAGCATCAACATCAAAAGGTACATCGATAGCAGAGAGACCGAACAGCCAAATTTTTGTCTGTATACACGTTGCAAATAAGCATCAACATCAAAAGGATATATCGCTCGCCGGTCAGTATATTTCGCTCGTTCACTGTCAGTATATTTCTTACACGTTGCAAACTCGTTCACCATCAATATTTCTTACACGTTGCAAAATGTGGAGGAACAATCTGGGATCAACTTCAACAGAGGAGCGATTGAGCACCCAGAGATCAGTCTCCACTTTTGGCAAGTTCTCAAGCTTTTTGCTGTTTCTAGACGTCATGTTATAGCTTGCTTGTATGATACTCCCTCCATCCCAGAAAGAACATAAATCTCATTTTTCAATGAATCAATCCGTCTAAATTTGACCAAATATACATAAAATTTACTATATTTATAATGCATAATAAATATCGTTAGATCATAAATTTGTAGTCTGCCACACAAGCTGTCATTTCAAAATTCTTAAACTTTGTACAAAGTATAAATCAGGCAGGAACTTGCTATTTTTTTATCTCATTGAGACTTGAGAGCAAAGTGCACACATGAATCTCAGATTGTAACTTGTAAGGTGCTGAAGCTGCCATTACAAATCACAGCCTCAAAGGGCATAAGTACATAAATACAACAAAAAATTATGCCCCTACACTTTAGAAATTTCTATATTGACTTCACATTGGCCACCATTAACAACTAAAAACAATCTCAGTGAAGGCTCATCGTGAATTTTTTACATGACTTCGGTATAACCCTGAAAGCATATTCACATTTGAATTATTGCCCGCAGACTAGAAGAAAAGAATCGCCCGTTCCAAGAGCACTTAATGCTGAAGTGCTTAAAATGATGATGCAGCACCCTCCAATTAGAAAGCTCCGTTTGTCCCCTTGTAAGCACGACAGTATCATGGTGAAAGTGTGAAACACGTTTTCTGTCTGCAAAATTCTCAGAAAAGTGGCCGTACGATCTGGACAATCCATCCTTTTTTGGATACTGCGTACTAAATCATCCAGAATGTGCAGTGCTTGCTGAACAACACTAGCTGTGTTCCAAAATATCACAAAGTCTGCGAGCTTCTTCCAAAGGATCTACTGGGAAAACTTCTTCTATCCAAAGCATCCGCATGTTCTGTACTGGAACAGGGAGCTCCACATTGAACCCATTTATATCATCTGGGTTTAGAGCTGATGTGATAACATTCTGCAAAAATATGGAGTTCATCAAATAGCATACATTTAAGAAAATTCAAGTATATTACTGATAAGCATAAGGCCTGACCAACCAATGCAGCAATTTTCTAGTCATTATGAAACTAGAAAACACATAAAGAAAAAGAAAATTAGGTGTATATCTCATGAGACAAATCAAATCATAGAAATGAACTACAAATCACCTGACTAATGACACAAATAGCAAATATTTTGTTACAGAACAATTCAAAGGCTGGTAGAATAATGTATAGTTTTCTATCTAATATAACCGTACGGTATTAATATAAAAATATTTTATTAGCTCCAATGATATATGTGCTAGATAATTGATCCAAACTCAAACATGCTTTGACAACCAATGTATAGATGAACTCACCAGAGATCCCTTCCAACAAGCATTAAGGACAATAAATTTCAGAAGTTTGTCTTCCAAGCGACTTAAGACTTTGTCCGAAACAGAAGATGCATCCAAATCTCGGCAAGAGAAATCAGGAGGAATTCCACAGTTCTTTACGGTAACGCTTGTGTGCTTCTTCAACATTTTTTCAAGGCAGCATCCAATAGTATATTGTAAGTTTGTGCTATTTCCTCCTTTTGAAAGCTTTAAATTAACAGAAGCATCCAGATGTGAAATTTCCTGCAGTCTAAGCAATAATTCTGCCCTAGCACCATCAGCCCAGCCACAGCACAGGGATGATCCATCATCTGCAAAAAGCATAGGTAATATAACATGATTAATAAATACATGTGCACTATGCAAACTGTAAAACATCCCTGTGAATCATTGGAGCTATTTCGAATTTGGGTATGATGTATACTATTCTGTAGCTTAAACAGAAAAAATACTGCATATCTTACCAAGAATAAAACCAGCTAGCCGAACTTTTACGTTTGGAGTTTCACCATGATTAGTCGATTTGTTCAATACCAGCACAAGGACAGTTGCTACCTGGAAGAAAGATGATGACATCAGATGATAACTTCAAAATGAGTAAAGCAAAAGATAAAATTGAGCTAGCAACCAAAGAATACATCTGACCAACAGGACCCTGAAAGATTCAAATGTAGTACATCAGTAACATGTAGAGTGAACTTTGAGCAGAAAGCAACCTACCCTGCAGTGAAATTGCATGGGTCTACTGTCTGTAAAATACTTCTGATGAAAGAACAAGCACGGTGAAGCTGTGCTAAGTGAACCATCTTTTAACCAATTAGACTTTGGTGACGAAATAACACTTTGTTCAGTAAAGTTAGCATGGCTGATGGAGCTAACCTCAATATATGTCTCGGAGGTTAACAATAATCTATGCCTGGAGCCAGAAAACAGAGAATATAAGAAACAAGCAAATAGAGAATGCAATTGCCTATTTAGAAGTAAAATGTACCCTGAAGTTCAGCTTTAAACATTAAACCTGATATTATGTAAAAAGAATGTGTGATCCCAAGGAATTAGTACGGTGAGTTACTGTGTAAGGATTGACAAAAGTAGACTCATAAAAATTAGGATGCAACTAAGTTGATTGACATGTTTATCCATGTGGAGTATAACATGTAAGCGGGGCTCACTAGTACTCACTCACTCAAGCTGCATAATTTACTTCTACAAATAAAGATATAACTATTGATTAGCTAGTCAGTTCGCTCAACTCGTTCTATTCCGTGTACCACCAAACTACCATTTTTTACAAAGCAAGGGTCGACATCAGGTTCCTAGTCAGATCAAGGTAAAAGCTACAATGCTGCATATGGGTAAATAGGGGTCTTTTGCTGCAAGGATCCTAACAAAACAATGGAAGAAACAATTAAAGAAAATCAGAAGAAAGGGAAGGAGCAAACTGTTTCAAACAGACGCGATGGAATGTCACTGTTGCCCCTGGTCCTATGCCAACAGTAGAATGTTTGTTTGAGTATCCACGAATATATACCTGCAAAGGATTGCCATGAAATGGAATATCAAACTAACAACTACGCACTTAATAAAAAAATGTAACCTGGTTATTTACCGCATGATTATTATCAGCAATATGGATACATAGACTGTACTTCTCATTACCAGGAACGCATCTTTCCCACTTACAGACAAGTGAATGTATATTTTCTACTTTTCCCTGTACCGATATTAATAAATCTCCATGAGCCTCTTCTTTAGTTTTGAAGTTAGCAGACACAGAAGCATCTTTAGGCATCATAATATCAACACATGATGACACACTTAAAACTTCACTGGAGGAAGCACACAGCCCATTTAATACATGACATACGGTGTTATATTCTTCCATCTTTTTACTTATTGCCTCACAAGAAAAATCCAAATGGAAATAAGAATTATGGTAAAAGTCATTCCAAGGCTGAATTAATCTTAGCTCATCGTGGATGTTATTTCTGGAAAATAGCTCATCCATCTTCACTGAAGTACCTCCAATAGATTGATCCCCAATTGGCCCCTTGATGTTTATATTACCATCAATGGTAACGGCAAAGCTCCAAAGACTATCTTGAGAATCTATCGAGACTTTACCACCTCGCACACATCCACAACTTCCCATGGTGCAAGTAGAACTTCCACTGGGACATTGGAGAATATAGGAACCATTTATTCGCGGTAACTGCATATTGATGTGGTTATGTAGAATTTAGAGATACTAGCTATAGAAACACAGCTAAATGTGGAGGTGGCAATGAAATAATGAGAAAATAGGCTTCTTCATCAAAACTATACCTGATATTTCATAAAACTTCCCGCCTTGAACTCCAACAAAATCCTTGATGAGTATTCTCTTCTTTGTACAATAGGTTCATTTAGAACAGTACCTTCTGATCCAGAGGAATAGGTAGACACCAGAGTACCACAAAGATCGGTGCTGCCAAAGCTTAGCGAACATGGAATACTACATGATTTTGCCACAGAGGCTCCAGAATTACCTAGTAAAGTAGAGTGTGACATTATAAAGCCCTCAGCATCCTCAAGAAATTCACCTTGCCCAATAAACTTCAAAACGTATGGAAGTATTACAGCTTCAGCATACAGGGACCCTGACATGTTTTGACATTGAATCTGAAATGGCAAATAGAAAACACAGACACTATTTAGGAGCATGATTATGCTAAAAATCTCAAGATTATTGACATATGAAAAACGACTCACGTTGCTGTTCACAGGAAATATGTGGGACAACTTCAGCAGGTGAAACAACCTGGCCCTATAATTAATATAAGAAGCAATACTCAAGGAAGGGCCAATATGAATTAATTCCCTCCATTGAACTATAACATAAATATTGAGGTGCTGCAATCTTTTTTTGTAAGGAAGCTTCTGAAACACAGCTTTGCAGGACAGGGGATCAGCAACATCATAATGGTCTACGTAAGCCACTGGGCCTTCAAGGGCTAGTTTGTAATCGACGATCTGAATGGCAAAATGAAAACAAGAAAACAATGTTTAATATATACAGCCAAAAGATAAAATGGCAACTTTACTGTTCTGTGAATTTTGTGCAGCATACAGCAGGAGATAGTATACCAAAATCACGACTTATTGTGAAAGAAAACAGAAAGTGCCATTGTATTAGATGTGAAAATCAGAAAAACAACTCAATATCTTCTTGTGAAATCAGACGCATACGAACATTTCCTCTACATATTTTCTTTTTGAGTGCAAAGAAATATGAAATAATAAATAGCACCCTAACATAGCAGCATGAACTTTTAAAAGGGCAAGGCAACTAAGAATGGATGCCACTTGTAGGTGAGAAGGTCATTACGGCAAACAGAATCATGAAGGTTCTACATTATACAGACAATTTTGCCTCCCAGCAAAAAAACTTCCGCAGCTCTAATTAGACCATCTTTGTTTTTTGAGAAAACAGTAGGGTAAAAAACCACTACGTATTATAAATACTACTAAAAGAGTTAAAGATGCAAACAAATAGAAGATCAAACAAGAAACAAACAAGGAAATGAAAAAGATCAAAACAACTACACAAAAGCTTCTAGCCATTGCTTTAATAACTGGGAAATGCTTATTTCTTGGCTCGATGGTTCACCAGAGCAAATTCCTTAAAAATAGATTTGCACTGCTGGGTTCTCGGCTTAGCTCCCCTGAAGAAGTCATTTCTTGAAGCCCGAAATACCCCATCACATGAGAATGATGATTTCCATGTAGAATGGAACTCCCAATGGCTTTTGAAACTCTCTGATTCATAGGAGGGGAGGTCCATATTTTTTTCTTCTGAGAATATTCTAATACTGAGCCTGTCGTTTAGGAGTAGGAGCAGCCAAAAGAAGACTTTGTATTTGTGTTGATAGGAGGACTTCCAAACTCCAAAGCCACTTAAAACTGGATGCATCTCAGAATGTCCAATTAAAGACTTCTATGCCTGGGCTGATGTAAAGATAAGAACCACAAGTGTGTGTCCACCAACCAGTTTCATATGCCCGGCTTATCCCCTCTAACTCTAGTTTCAAAGCTTGTAGCTGGGCATACGTTTATCTTTAGCAAAAGAGTGAAGTTTCAGATAAGTCTGACAGGTAAGTCTTCCTTCCATAGATCTCAAAGTAAACAGATTTTACCATCTTCAATGATTACTGTTGCAATGTCCAGAAGCTTCAAAATGTCCCTACACCAAATTGCCAAAATGAACCCTTATTTATGACTCAGCAACTTACCGTTCGGTAATTTTCCCCCAAACTCATTCAATCCATGGGATATCTTATTGAAGAATTTGTGCAAACTTTTTCATCAACAAAGCATCATTTTGTGTCCTCAAGTTTATAACCACTTAACCACCTTCACCCCTGGGCTTGCAAACCATGAATCAAGTAGCTTTTGGTGGATTTTTAGCATTTACATCCCCCCCACTCCACCCCCACCCGGCCGCCCCTCCATAAGTAATGCTTCCTAAACTTATCCGCACGTTCCATCGCTGTAGAGTACGTTCTGAATGTGCACACGAAGAAGGTTGGGAATGAGGCAAAGACTTGAGTTAGTTAACTGCAGCCAACCTGCCTGTTAAAGATAGATGGATGAATTGTAAGTCTTCTCTCACATCGAGTGACCAATTGCAAGAAATCTTCAATTTTTGGCTTTGTAATTCCCAAAGGAAGTCCCAAATATGTGAAAAGTATAGTGCCTTTGGAGCAAGCAGAAGTTTTTTGCAAGGATATCAAATTTGGCAGCCTCCACATTTATTGGAAGCATTACTTGACTTTGAGTAATTTACTTTGGATCCTGAAGAATCAGCAAAAGGTGTTGAGCAAGGCTTCCAAGATAAAAAGGTGTCAACTATACTACACCCTTCAAGGATTATAAGTGTATCATCAGCATACCGAATCATGGGAAAATCTGCATTTGAGTAGACTGGAATTGAGAGATTTAAGAACCCTTGATTCTTTGCTTTATTCAGGATGGTTTGGAGCAAGTCAGTAGCTTACACAAATAAGAGGGGAGAGAGTGGGTATCCTTGCCTCACACCTAGCAATGGAAAGTTTTTCCGGCTACACTATTTGATAGCATTGTAGAAGTTCCTGAGTTGAAAATTGCTGACATCCAGGAGCGGCAAAAATCCCCTAATCCCTGATACCTCATTATTCCCATAATAGCTTCATGTTCAATATTGTCAAAAGCTTTTTCAAAGTCTACCTTCAGGATAACCAATTCTTTTTCGGATTGGTAGCGTTTTTCGGATTGGTAGCGAACAGGTCTGTAGCCTAGTGGTCACAAGAGCCTTAGTAACACCTCGCCTGTGGGAGAGAATTTAAATAGGACCGGGTTAAAAAAACACCCTTCTTCAGTTGTGCCCCGGCCATGTGTCCTGGGCGTTTTGTGGCACATTCAGGGCAGCCGGCCGTAGGGGTGTTGATCAGCCTGCATGCAAGAAGCTGCTTCTTAATGCAATGCTGCGGGGGTGGTCTTCCCCCAGCAGGTCAGGTTTTTCAGATTGGTGGCATAAGTGTAAATACTCGAAGGACCAATGAGGCGATCTTGAATTGTCCTTGTAGTGAACCCATATTGGTTTTTATGTATAAGGATCATGGTCAGCTTCTGCAATCTGTTTGCCAAATTTTTTTTGATGAGAATAATTGAACAACTGAGAAGGGAGATGGGCCTGAGATCATCTACTCTTGATGGACCATCCTTATTGGGAACTTGAAACTTCCCTAGTAAATTGAGAGCTGGCAATCTCTACTAGTACTACATGAAGCTAACAAAAGCATATAAGTCAGGCACTGTCAGAACTGTAACAGCGACACACCATTGTTCTGTACATTGCGTCATTACGTTGCTTTAAAAACCCTTGTATTAGGATAAGTATGTTGCAATCCAACATATGGAGTTAGTAGCTGGTAATGCCCGTAGAACCATTATATATCTCAACGCATTTCTACAGAACAGAATTCCGTCCGCACTCCGCACAAGATTGTGCAGCAAGGGAGTAAGCCCTGGAGGAGCTACCTCTTCTGTGTCTGCCGAGGAGACAAAACAGCTGCTACTGGATTATCCGTTTGCACTGCCACCACTATGGCACCAGCTGGATTATACCCAACCTCATAGTGCTAGTTGATCATAGATTTAGGGTGATACAACATCCACCTCTGCCGGATTTCTTAAACAACCATTCAAAGGTCTTTATTCTGATGTCAAAGTGATTAAGTGAAAATCATAAACTTTACAACAAGGCAGGCCACGCAATCGAGTAACAAAATTACAATAATAAGATGCATTACATATTCACAACATAGCCTTCTAGTCCCAAGCAAATTGGGGTAGGCTATTGCATACGTATTCAAGTAGAAATATTTCATAGTAAACTATGGTTATTACCTCATAGATGCCATACAAGCTCTCATTCGGTGGAAGATCAGGTATAAAAATATCTATACATCCAGTGGAATCAACCAACTGCAGTCTCCCTGACAGTGGAGAAGTCTGTATGCAGAAAGGACACAGGCATTTCAAAATGTATCCTAATACTGAGTCTTAAGAATTAGGTCATGAAGTAAAATCACCTATGCGGCTACGCAGCAAATTCATTCACTAGTCTGCACAATCACATGCAAATGAACTATTTCCAAAAACCTCCATGTACTACTAAAATGTTTAACAGTTGCCAAACTCTATGCCTTCAAAATTGTCACATTAATTGGCCTAATCTATTTACTTGAACTGTCTACATGCAAACTATATTCAATACTAAACCTGCAAAAATACAGCTCTGGATACAATAATAGATGAACTAGGGCTATACATGTTGAGTTCCAAGGTAAATGACCCATCAGAAAATTCAGAAATAAACAACAAAAACAAATTTTAGTACCAAAGATCAATATTCCAGCTATTAAAAAATTAGTGAAAGGAAAACTCGGTTCAAAAATCTTACAAAATATTCGAGGTAGCACAATTCTAGTATCTTATGACTTGATAAAAAAAATTAAAATAAATATCATTACTTTGAGGTAGATAACGCAAGAATTACAAATAACCTTGATGCTTCCCACTAAAACAAAATCCAGATCTTCACTCGAAATTAATCTTTTGGTACTGCTGGTATAGGAAAAACCATCGCATAAGAAACCCTGGCTCTTGCCCACTTCTTCAGAACCATTCCATAATTTAAGCATCGATGATATCCACAATGATTCACCCTTGAAGACTAGATTAGAGAATGGTATGGCCTAGTGAAGTCAATACTTAATTAGTAATGAGGATAAACCAAACTAGTTTCAAGTAAACAATTAAAGAAGATAGTAAGATACCAGTACCAATTTGCAACCCTCCAATTTAGATCCAAGGCGTAAGCTACCACAATTATGTCTACAGAATTTCATTATTAAACTTTCCTGAACAACCAAGTTCAAGCTAATTAATTCACAAGCAAAAGAGGTGGGACAAGAACATTAGAAAGGGCTAATACAACAAGCACAACTAACATTAAACACTGTTGGTAAAGTTGGGAAAACTATAAACAGAAATTGTAAGTGTCTACATGCAGTACTTTAACTTCCAGCAAAAAAAATTTTGTCCATGGACATGCCTCGCTCAAAAACATACCTTGCTCCCCTGCCAGTTCGAGTAAACAAAAAATTATACCAACTAAAGATTTTTTTTGATATAAGTAACTTTCATAAAGAACCCTGTCCCTGAGGTGTGCCACAAGATATTCAGAATTCTAGTGCCTCATATCAGTCTTTTGTGGGGGGAGTAAAAATATCAAAAGTAACAAGTAAACAAGCATATATTGGCAATTAAGGGCAATCCAAAAGCAAGGATAACTTCCTTTTGGCAGTGAACCAAACCCATTGTTAATCACGTCCAATATTTTTAGCAGAAATCATATGCATTGCATACATTCGATGATACACTACGTCACTACCTCCATTTTCTTTTATAAGGCACAACTTGGTATGACACTTGGTATGACACGTTCTCGGTTCTCCTAAATTACACTTTAACCATTTATTTATTTTATATTATATTGTATTATAATAGTTAAAAATTGTTGGCCAAATTATTGGTCAAAGATTTAAAGTTTGAATCTTGATATGTGCGCGCACCTTATAAAAGAATATGGAGGGAGTAGATATACTACTAATAAACTTGCCTTGGGTTGGCACTTTGACGGGAGAATTTTAGTAGCATAGGCATGAACCACTCCTTGCTTCTGTTGGTACCTTACAATACAAGAGTTTTAATTCAGTAAATTAGCTGCAGTTACAGTGGAGTGACAGTAAATAATTAAACAGTCTATAAACAGTTCCAATGATGAAATATAAACTAAAAACATACATTTTGTGAGCCCAAAATTTCTTTATCAGAAAATAATTTAGTGAACTTCTGTTTAAAGCATGATATCAGGAGTAACATCCTGAAATAGAAATGGAGAAAACAATGAGCATACCTTGTGACAGAAAATTGTTTATTTTGTCAATCATTTATCATGGTAAGTATATTTCATAGAAGCTAAAGTGCTAAACCATAAAAAGTTCAAACCAAAATCGAGCAGGCATCTCCAATGAGTCAACAAATGTTCCCAAGAGGCCCTTGTTCTCTGTCTTCAAATGAATTCTGCACCAAGAGTAGAAGCTGTTGGATGATATCTGTAATACTCCCTCTGTCCAGTTTGTAAAAGGTGTGTTTTGAATCAGATAAATCAAACTTTGTAAGGTTTGACAAACATGTTAGACAGGGCATGGGCCTTAGGCCTTATTAGCTTCAGCCATATGGGCTCATGTACAGCCATCCTGATCTCTGTATAGAGGCTGGCCAGGGCTGTGGAGTTGTATTTGGACTCCAAGTCTGGGTCTCTAGTAGATTGGGTTGTATTAGGCAAGGATACTGGAGGTCGGTTGTGTTTCCATAAGCCGCCCCTATCCTCACCTATATATGTACATGTTCTTGTCCTTCAATAATCAATCTAGTGTCCCCAACTTACAAAACAATTAGTTAAATTATATGCATGTTTCGTCTATAAAAGTTGTATCAGTATATTTGTATTTCAAAATGCTTTTTATTATTATGTTTATTTTGTAGCAACTGATAATCTATTGAAAAAAGTTAAAGGTGGTAGCCTCCTTTTGAAGACTGCATCAAAATATATCCTACATTGATGGACAGAGGGAGTAGTGTGTAGTGACATGGTAATATAGTTCCTGTCTTACTTGGAGTCCACCGAGGAGAAATAATTTACAGTAATGCAGGTTTTACAGCATGTTGCAAGCAGAACAATCCGTGTCCAAGCAAAATTCAGACACGTTGCTCGAAAGTTCTTTACAGAGACCTACAAAGAAGTAGAATAGGTAAGTGGCACCTTAAGATGGAAAAATGTAAGACTGAAAATTTGAAAGTGAAGGTGACAATTTGCAACATACAATGGCACCAACTCGAAGGGAATGTGGTGGTGGAAGCTGCTGATCATCAATCAGCAGCCATGCAGTGTTATCCAGCTCGACCACCAGACCCTGCGAATAAATTCCAGTGATAACCCCAGCATATTCCCCACCGCACTTCTCAGGGAAGCTATACAATGGCAGACTGCCCCTATAGGATGGGCACCATGCTATGGCTGTCTTTGCAGATGACACCAACATTGTGTGTGAGGCTTTGTCCCCAACAGAAACAATTTTTTTCTTTAACCCGGAAATGTACACCAGCCTCCCCACAAGCCACAC
Organism: Miscanthus lutarioriparius; assembly: GCA_904845875.1. Taxonomy (NCBI): domain Eukaryota; kingdom Viridiplantae; phylum Streptophyta; class Magnoliopsida; order Poales; family Poaceae; genus Miscanthus; species Miscanthus lutarioriparius. The sequence continues at coordinate 50,907,427 of CAJGYO010000003.1, read as the reverse complement.
TAGAACCGGCCGCCACATGCTCGACGCATCCACAAAGTAGACAAATTTCATCGTCTCAAACTTGTGACTCGGGGCATCTTCCGGCGGTGTCGCCCTGTAGCAGCGGCGACACCCGCAACACAAAATCTCTGCCAGAAACCCGACTGGATTTCTGCTTCCTGCTCCTGCATCAGTCTTGGCGAGAGGCATACTGAACACCACGCTGACGGACCTGACCAGACCAAATGCTAAGCCGCGGGTGGCCAAGTCGGGCTCTTGATCGGGGAAATGGAACGGGACCGTCGCCAGGAAGCCACGTTTCGCGGGAGGAGCGGACTCCTCCTCCTCCGCGAGGCGCCAGCGGACAACTTCGAGCACGCCCGGGGCGGCGTGGAGGCGCACTGAGGGTAGGTAGTTCCACGCGAGGACGAGGATCTCGCGTCCCAGCGCAGCGGGATCGAAGTCGAGGATGCAGCAGCAGACGGAGGCGGCCGCGGTGGCCGGGGTGGAGGCAGCGGTGGGGGATGGGTCGGAGAAGGAGAAGCAGTTGCTGCGGCAGGAGGCCGGGGAGGTCGCGGAGGGGAGGGAGAGCGTGCCGGAGAGGAGCACAGGGTGGGATATCGGCGCGAACGGGACCGTGCCGGTGCTCCAGGTTGGGGCTGGGGCGGAGAGCTTGTGCTTTTTACGGGGCCGGGAGGTGGAGCTGGAGGTGGGGACGGAGGGGCAAAGGAGGGAGGAGGCGCCGGCGGTGGGGCGGCGGAGCTGGAGGAGGTCGGCGACGGTGAAACGCGGCGGGCCGGGCGCCGATGCCTCCATGGCTAGGGCCTAGGGATTGCGGGGTTTGGGGTTTGGGAATTTTGGGAGGGGAGGGAGAGGGAAGAAGAAGGAGAAGAGGAGGCGGCGAGCGGGCGGGAAACGAGGAGGTGGGGACTGGGGTGTGGGGCCCTATTGGCAGTGGCATGACGTGTGGGGCCGGTGGTGGGCTTAGATGGGCCTCGTATTATTAGGTTGGGTCGGGGAAGACGGGCAGGCATGTTGGGCTCAGGTCTTGTTGATTTGTTGGATAATGACGAGTTTTCCTTCCTTTTGTTTTTCTGCTACTCCGTAGTAAAGGACCGAGGACTCGGAAAACGGGCCGAATTTTTTTTTGTTTTTCAGCTTTTTTTTTTTAAGATTTTCACAGATATGTTCATGACAGTGTTCTTTCAAAAAAAAAAAAAGATCCTGACCTCAGCACTATGACAATTGACGCCGAGCTTACACATTTTTGACGCCGAGGTCCAGGGTCATTGACGTGGCTGTTTGTGTGGCGCGGACGTGGCATGAGCTCGACGCCGTGGATCTTGGCGTCGAGCTCGGCGTCAATTACTACAGCGCCGATCTATGGTAATTGATAAATTTTAATTTTTATCATGACTTGGATATTGAGGAATATGGCTAACTCTAGATTTTTTTACAGTGACCTGTTGTTTGTTCACTTAAAACAGTCTAGAAATACTTAAGATAAAAAATGATCTATGATTTATGTTCATGAACTAGCCTAAAAATGCTTCTAAGTATTTGATCAATAGTTAACTCCTTTTTTCATGATGCTGTTTTGATCAGGGTAAAACTATAGTTTCTTTTCTAGATACGAAGTTTGACCTTTAATAGAAGTTGTAGTTTGAGTTGAGTACAACAAACTTTGCTTTTGGATCTAAACCTAAATCAGTCTTTAACATGGCCGAATTGTGATGATGTTTTAGCCCCTCTAAATCTTTCTAATTCCCTTATCGCCGGTAGTGAATTGACATGTTTGCAACATTTTATCTTCCAAATTTGTATATTTCCAATAGTTGCCTATAAGTTTGTGGTGCAAACAATTTCGAGGATCTCAAGTCATAACTCAGCGAATTTCTGCTCATCATTAATGCCTATACGGAGCGCATCATCTTGAACTGGTTTGATACCTAGACGTTTCATGGGCCCATTGATACGATGTACTAGATGATCTAGGATGACCTGCATGTCATGGTGTTCCTGTAAGGTTACCTCAAGGTCCAAGTTTTGGACGTTTACAAACTCCTTGATCCAGCTGCATGATGCTAGTATGCGTATATGCCCATGCAGTTTAAAGCAATAACTAAGGGTCTTAGGCGGCCGAGCAATTGTGTCATCCAGAGAAGGAAACACACCATCCATGCTCTTATCGAGTCACACTGACAAGGACTCCAGATGGTTGAGACACGAGATGGCAGAAAAGAACTCATGGATGTTGTCCAGGTTGGATATTGAAAAATGTGGCTAACACTAGAGTTTTACAGTGACTTACTGTTTAATCACTTAAAACAATCTAGAAATACTTAAGATAAAAAATTTGCCTAACCAAATGAAACTACAGCACGTCCGGGCGACACAGTACAGAGCTCGGCTCCTGCAGTACAGCGGGATGATGCAGGGCTCGGCTCTATGCATCTATTGCATTGCTAACCAGAGATACATTGGTGCATGCAACGAACCGTACATGTATGTGTAGGCATGCAAGCACGGACGCAACACACCTCACCTGTAAAGCACGTCATGACCTGTAAGCACGTGAAAATATAGCTAAATCTAGAATTTATGACCGTGGCTAAGTCTGATTTTTTACCGTGGCTAAGTCAAACTTGATGAAACTTGTTTTGTTGTCATCTCCTCAGAGAGTATTCAAACTCGTAGTACGGTATCAAATTGAGTTGCTATACAAATTTGGAAGATAAAATGTCGCAAACATGTCAATTCACTACCGACGATAAGGGAATTAGAAAGATTTAGAGAGGCCAAAACAACGTCACAATTCGGCCATGTTAAAGACTGATTTAGGTTTACTCCAATAGCAAAGTTTGTTGTACTCAACTCAAACTATAACTTCTATTAAAGGTCAAACTTCATATCTAGAAAAGAAACTATAGTTTTACCCTGGTCAAAACAGCATCATGAAAAAATGAGTTAACTATTGATCCAACACTTAGAAGCATTTTTAGGCTAGTTCATGAACATAAACCCTAGATCATTTTTTATCTTAAGTATTTCTATACTATTTTAAGTGATCAAACAATAAGTTACTGTAAAAAATCTAGAGTTAGCCACATTTCTCAATATCCAAGTCATTGTAAAAATTAAAAGTTATCAATTTCGATAGCTCGGCGCCATAGTAATTGGCGCCGAGCTCGGCGCCCAGATCCATGGTGCCGAGCTCATGCCACGTCCGTGCCACCCAAGCAGCCACGTTAACGACACGAAGAAAATAACCCTTAAGCTCGACGCCAATTGTCACGGCGCCGAGGTCATGACCTATTTTTTGAAAGAGCACTGCCAGAGATGTATTTGTGAAAATCTTTAAAAAAAAGACTGAAAAACAAAAGATTTGGGAAAACGGGCTACTTTCCAGCAGAAGTTGCAGCTTTCACGGAAGCAGCAGAAGGCAAAGACCATTTTTTTCTTACTGTACGTAGTTACTTGCAGGCTTAATTAAACTGAAAAGAAATGGAGTCAACATGAGACTTGGCTCTATCTAGCATAAACGCCGCGTAGTATTTCTATTCACGTCAACAGCAAAATAAAGAGGCATTGAAACAACAAGCAGCCGCGTGTGCGTGGATGGATACGCAAGCAGAGAAATTGCGGTGGTGAGTCGTAAGCTCGCCCGATCCACATGTACTTAAGGAGTAATCCTCACAATTTCCTGATTTAGAACGGAGGCCGTAGCCACTGATCATCATTTGTAAATTCAACGGGCATATTACGATTTGCATCAAAAAGTAACCGGGTGACGAGCCAGTAGCCACTGATCATGTGTGGTTATGATGACAACAATAATGCAAATCCTTTACCCTCCAGGGCACGGAAGGAACACAAATAATGAACCACGCATGCAATTAGCGGATGGGAATCGCTGAGTGGTCATGGCACAAGCGCCATCATTTCATTTTCTAAGGCTGATGACGCGATGGAGGGTTAATCATTCATGGCTCATGGTCATGGGTCATGGCCGTTCACCAGTCCAACACAAGGACAAAAGGCAGCGCAACTTGGAGCGAAATTTTTTTTTGGCCTTTTTTTAAAGTTTTTCATAAATATATCATTGGATGTATGTTTTTAAAATCTGTACCTGAAGCTCGGCGTCATCGTTGATGGCACCGAAATTACACGTCTCGGCGCCAAAGGGTTTGGCGCCTAGGTCGGGGGCCACGTCGGCATCAAAATAGAGCTGGGGTGACATGGTAGCCAGCTCGACGCCGTGGATCTTGGCGCCGAGCCGGCCTTACAGGTGGGTCCATTTACTTTCTCTCTTCCTTTTTTCCTTTTCCTCTCTTCCTTTCTCTCCCACTCTCTCTCGTGCCCGACACCTCCTGTCGGTGTTTTGAGTAAACACCAACGAGTAAATTTATGTTATTGTGCGTCTGACCCGGATGATGTGTTAAAAGACACAAGGTTTATACTGGTTCGGACAGAATGTCCCTACGTCCAGTTCGTGGCTGCTGCTCGTGTTATTAGCGCTGAAAAGTTCGTAGTAGGGGTTACAAACGGGCGAGAGAGGAAAAGATCACAAGTCTCTGATGGAAAGGTCGAATAGGTGCTGAGAGCTTGGTCGCTGCTCAGCCATGTGTGATGTGATGCGTGGTGCCTTGAATAAATCAGTCCCTTAGTGGGGTGCCCTGCCATCCCTTTTATAAGCTAAGGGAGAGCAGGGATTACAGATGAGAGAAAGAAGAAAAACCAGAGACAAAAGAAGGTCCTTCAAAGATACCGGGTATTCCTTTTCCTCTATGCGAGCCCCGCTGACATGGCAGGCGGTGCCAGGGATAGCCCCACGCTGGGAGCACGTCCGCTGATCCTGTCATGTCCTGGCATGGTCAGCAAGTTGTCACGTCTCATCCCGCCCCGGCGGGCGGCGCGGCGGACCCGGGTACTAATCCGCGGCCATACAGGGAGCAGACAGTGCAGAGACCGCACGTCCGTTACTGTAGGTGATGCGAGTTTCCTCTTAGACCGTAGTGGTTGTCGTGAGCTTCCGTCAGGATCCACGTCCGAGGGCAAATGGCGGCGCCCACAACACTGTAAGACAAATGTCGGCGCCTACAACATTGTTCAAGCTCTGACATGCGTGGAAGGGCTTAAAGTGCCTGTCTTGTCATATCTTGACGGTACTTTCCTGCAGGCGTGCAGGGTATAGTCCTCGGTATTGCCGTTGACTTCAGTGCCCTGCCTTATATGCGCGCGTAGTTATGAAGGAGCAGCGCATAGACGTCGGGCGAGGCGGAGCCAGCCCTCGGACATCGGGCGAGGCGAAGCCAGCCCTCAGACGTTGGGCGAGACGGAGTTTGCCCTCAAATGTCGGGCGAGGCGGAGCCAGCCCTCAGACATCGGGCGAGGCGGAGCTAGCCCTCCGACGTCGGACAAGGTGGAGCCAGCCCTCAGTCGTCGGACGAGACGGAGTTTGTCCTCAGACATCGAGCGAGGCGGAGCCAGCCCTTAGACGTTGGGCGAGGCCGAGCCAGTCCCCAAACATCGGGTGAGGTGGAGCCTGCCCTCGGTCGTCGGGCGAGGCAGAGCCAGCCCTCAAACGTCGGGCGAGGTGGAGCCAGCCCTTAGACGTCAGGCAAGGCAGAGCCAGCCCTCGGGGGTCGGGCAAGACGAAATTTGTCCTCAGACGTCGAGCAAGGCGAAGCTAGTCCTCGGACGTCGAACGAAACGGAGCCCGCTACCTTGGTGGTTTGGACGAGGCGGGACCCACTAGGAAACGTAGTTGCGTTCTTGATCGCTCTAATGAATTAGCGTTGATGGGTATCAACTCCTCTTTTTGGGTACCCTACTTCTGGTCCCTGACAGTAGCCCCCGAGCCCCCGGGCGATTCGAGTAGAATCGTCTGGAGGATGTTTTGACTTGCCAGCGGGTGCGTGCGAGCGCACCCGATGGGTGTAGCCCTCGAGCCTGTGGAGGAGTAGAATACTCCTTCGGAGGTTTTTTCGAAAGGGAGGACTCTGCGGGCCTTGGCTTTCTCTTGTCGCCCACGGCGTGCCCTAGGGATGGTGATTCCCCTTTTGCCGAGGTCAGACCCTTCACGGGTGTGGTCATGAGTTTTGATTGTTGTTTAGCTGGATAGTTCGATTGGGGTCCCGGCATCCTGTTCGTGGGGATTCAGCCAGGGTAAGCTTTACTAAGACTCAATCGTGGGCCGATATACCCGTGGCGCTCGTGCGCTTAGGCGCTGGCCATTTGCGGGGCCCAGCTCTTTCCACCCTTTGTAGGGGTGTTTGGAGCGGCTATTGGACCCGTTGATGGGCCAACCATTGGACTCCTAGGCCCAAACGGGCCATAGATGCGCTTTTGATCTATATTCCTTTTACTCATAATGAGTCCCGGTCCGCCCTGGGAGGCGAAATGTCCAGTGATTTTCCCACAGGAAAGGATAGGGATTGCATGCGCATATCCTGTAGTGTGACGTTGTGGCAGATCATGGCAGGCGTGGAGATCCAGACAGACGGTTGGTTTCCTTACATCCATCGCCCCTATAAAACCAAAGGGTTCACCCCTAGGGTTTCGTACTTTGCCTCCTTGCCTTCGCATCTGCAACCTCCGCCGCCAATTGCCTAAGCTCCCCGCATCCACGTCTTAGCCGTCATTGAATTCGCATCCACCCACCCCCAATCTTCCAATGGAGCCATGGTGCCGCTCTAATATCACCCTCTAGCGCCTAGAGGGCCTCGTCTGCTGCGGTCTTCTCTGCGCGCGGACCGCTGCCGAGGAGTGGCGGCTGCCCGGTGATGAGGACGCGCCGTCGCCGCCCGACGGTTATGTCATGTCCTTCGCTCACTTTCATGAGCGCAGGTTCGCCACCCGCGCTCATAAATTCCTTCGGGGACTGCTGCACTACTACAAGGTGGAGCTATAGCACCTCAATCCCAATGGAATCTAGCACATCGCGGCGTTCATTGCCATGTGTGAGGAATTCTTGGGGATCGGTCCCCACTTTGACCTGTGGCGGTACTTCTTCACTGTCACCCTTCTGAAGAAGTGGAAGAAGAAGCAGGGGCTGAGCACGCTGATGGGATGCACTGGCATCCAACTCCGCAATAACCGGGTCGACAAATACCCGACAATGCGCCTGTCGACCTCCAACAAGGGGTGGCATTCGTATTAGTTCTACATCAGGAACGACCCGGCCACCCCCCTGCCAGAGTTCATCGGGCGCCTCATCGAAGAGGTCCCAAACTCATGGAGGAAGTGGAGAGTCTCGGAGAAGGACAAGAAGAGAATCCGAGACCACCTCACCGCCCTCTGAATCTTGAAGGAGAGGGGCCTAAAGAGATCAGGCATCATCGGCACCTACCATACGAGGATGGTGGCACCACTGATGAGGCGCGTGCTTCTCCTGTACATGATGGCACCCGGGGCGTCACTCGATGGGACGGCGCTCGCCGAGGGAGCGCTCTCCCCCTCCGAAGTAGCGCAACGCATCAAGGAGGCGATGGAGCCTTCGCGGGACGACACCGACGCTATCCTCGAGTTTGTGTATCCGGTGCCAGGGCACCCCCCAATGCGGCCAGAACTGGGGTACATCGTCTTCGTAAGTTTTCTTTCCTCGTGCCTCCTTTTTAATTGAACTCCTGGTCTCTTGATGCTGATATTGAGATAGGGGGACCAGCCAAAGAAACTTGTCCTTATGGATCACCCGGCTCCACTGCCGAAGGACCCATCCGTGATGGCGGCCAACCACGCCGAGGCCGAGCGGTAGAGGAAGGCGAAGGAGGATGAGAGGAGGATGAAACAGCAGAAGCTGCGGGCACGGGAGCGAGGGGAGGACACGGACAGTGATGATAACGACAACAATGACGAGGAAGATGATGAGGAGGTAGTTGATGACACCGAGCATGGTGACCTAGAGAGCGAGGACCTGTTGACAGGTGCTCGCTCACTTTTGCAGGGGTTGGGACCTTTCCCCTTTCATGGAGGGGAAAGCGCATCCATGAGGCTAGCGGAGAGGAGCGGACCATCGTACCGCCCTCAGAACCAGCAGGGGCGGGCAGATCTGTTGCCGCGCCCGATGTGCTAGCGGAGGGGGGTGGCCCCACCGCCGCGCCCCAAGAGCCAGCAGGAGCGAGCGGATCCACCGCAATGCTCGAGGTGCCGATGGAGGGGGGTGGCTCTGCCGCCGTGCCCCCGGATGCAAGAGAAGCGAGCCCCTCTGTTTTCTCTCTTTCTCTCGGTGGAGCAGGGACTTGGGGGTTCATCCCCCAAGCGTATCCAACGCCCAACAACGCCAATGTAAGTCCTCAACTCCTCTGTTTTCTCTCTTTCTCTCGGTTTTTAGCGTGATTTATGCCCTTTTTTGTAGCGTCTTGAGGTGGCGCAATCCTTTGTCGGTGGCGCTAGAGAAAAGCGTCGCCCTTCAGGTGAGGCAGGAGCCATCGGCTAACGTCACACCAGTCTTTGGCGGGAGCGGCGCCACCGGCGTTGCTACCTCGTCGGCCGATCAGGCACCGCTCGTGGCGGTTCCCGTGCCCTCGGCGGGACAAGCGGACGAGGGGACTCAATGGACACCCTCGGAGGTCGTTGCGCAGCCGGCGATGGAGGTGATCCCGCTGCCGGCGAACAGAGCTGTCGGTCGTGCATGTGGCGTCAGCCACGGTGGACGTGACACCACCCGTTGAGGCCTCACCGACGCAGGCGGAGGTGGTAGTGGCTGCGAAGGGCAGGCCGTAGTCGAACGCCACCGTGGTGGCACCCAAGGCAGCGGTGCAATCCGTGTGACTAGCGGCCGAAGTGACGGCGCCCGACGTGGGCCGGACAGAGGAGGACGCGGCCAAGGGGTCCTCGGACGTTGCGGCAGTGGCAGAGAGGACCGGCGGGGAGCTGCTCCTATCCCTGACATCGGGGAGCAAGCACTCGCCTACACGGGATGAGCCCCTACTCTGGTGAGCGAATTCGCAGGACTCGTCGTCGACTCTCTTTACCCTCGATGATCTTGCTGAGAGCATGGAGCGAGAGAGTCTTGACGAGGGGATTGCGGCCATGCTGGAAGCTCTGAACCATGCCAGGGGCACCCTACGCGATGTCGTCATTCCCACTGGCCAGGTATTCACTTAATCTTGCCTCTCGCCCTCTTCTTTCTTCCACTACACCACAACACCAAGATTAGCGATGGATAGTCTGACGCTAAAAGCGGCTACAGCGACCGATAATCCGACGCTAAAAAGTTATAGCGACAGACTTCTGCAGATGCTGTAAGTCCTGTCGCTAAAAATCTTTAGCGTCAAACAGTACTTTTAGCGACAGACAGTCTGTTGCCCTGAATATTTATAGCGACAGATAGTCCATTGCTACTTTTTAGCGACAGATAGTCCATTGCTACTTTTTAGCGATGGACTGTGCGATGGTACATATGGTTTTAGCGACAAACAATCCAACGAGACAATTTTAAATGGTTAAAAAAATAAAATTTAATCCATCAACAATTATCCACAATAATACAAATGTCACTACACAACTAAGATTCAACTTCAACAAACATACATGCATCTTCACAAATTTGACCAAAACTTTACAACAGCTCACATAGATAAGCTTACCATCTCATCTATTTCCTCTAGAGACAATAAGAACATCCTTCGGAAAGCACAAATTATCATACAAGATTCCACTTGTTCCACCCATCACCCTTCGGATTGTTGCCCCAATTTCATTTATTGTTCCAGCTGCATCATCCATAGGGTAACTGGAATAGAGAAAAAATGCACTAAATTTTGGTCATATTTTACATGAAAAAAACAAATTATATCATAAAATTAGCTAACCCAATTATAATATCAAGAAAATGATATAGAAAAAGACACTGGCTGGAAATGAAGTGTGATACAGTGATACAACTAATGAGAATCATCAGCATCATGTATATGATTTCCACTGGACAGGAACCAGCGTTATATACTAAAGCTAGTAAAACCAGGTGGGACTTCATATATCGTCTTTTTATCACATGTCAGCAACACAATTATCATATTTCTAATCTACATTTCAAGAATAAAAAACGTCTTGCCAATGATTTGTAGTGCTTTGAACTTATCGCTTTTTCATATCTTCAAGAATAGTTGTTGCACCTCTACACATATGAAAAGAACAGCAGTGAATTTCTCAATCCTAAAATAGCAGTAGTCAAATAAGCATTGAATTGAATTGGTAAACACAATTTAACTCATTGTGGTTCCACAGTCACCATCGCCCACTTTACTGTCCCATTCATTTAGGCTATCCTTGAGATTGATAATTGCAGTAGCACTTGCTTCAATAGCAGCCTCCAGGATACACCCTTGCTTGCTCAGCTCCTGAGATGGAGCAAAAATCTGCAGAAGAATAACAAATCATGATAACTGAGAGACTGCAAATGCATATGCCAGTGTGATAAAAGACAAAAAAAAATGCAGAACAGTCTTGAAAGTTCTGTGAAAAGGGACAATGATAACAGAGCCCACGGTTTTCCCATTCTCTAGATCTGGCATTGAGAAACTGAGACGAAGCAATACCACATAACAGCTTGAAATAAAAAAATTACACCCATAACCCCTGCAGAACCAGCAAACAGCTACTTGCACTTCTTGCACGCTTCCACATTAGATCATAGGTGAACTGACGGCCTCAGAAAACAGATCGCAAAAATCCAAATAGGGAATTTGTTTTACCTCGTCATCCTTAATTGAAGGTGATGGTGGTAGAGGAACAGGAAACTTTGCTGGTGGACGGTTTCCTACAGTCAAGTGATCGACACTAAGTTTAGAAAATTGATTCATAATTGAAAGGTTCTGATAGAGCTTAAAACATTTCCCCCCGTGCTCAAAACATGATTCGGAAGTTTTGATAGCAGTCTATGTGTCTCAATAAATTCCCATTTATCTGAACAACCTACACTTGTTACAACCTTGAATCAATGTTTGCACAACACAGATCGTAAGCGAGTCTTTAGTATGTACAAGAAAAGGAAATGTGTGACAAGTGAGATGATGGTAGAAGGGGAAAAATAATGAAAGGAAGATAACAGTATAGGTCCAATTTATACACCAAAAATAAACAGGCCAAGCTGGAGCTTTAGTGGGAGCATCAAGTCTCTTCAAAATGCTATCATCGGACTTCATAATGGTAATAGATAATCCTGCAAAGGGAAAGAGTCTGAAACAATATTGCCTGCCTGCCTGGTTACTTAGGAAGCTGAGTCAACGTAAAATGCTGACATATGCATTGTGATTAGATAAACAATTCCACTTAAGTCAACTGCTCGTATATCAGATGATTATGAACAATATATAAAACATTTTCGTTTGTGAGCGTGACAGTTGGAGCAAAGCAGTTATCTTGACCAGTGAATGACTTACGAGGTTTGGTAAAATCATGTTAACTGAATGTAGAGATGACAAAGCTCATCCACATCATCATTTCGAGGAATCACGCAAAAAAACTGACCTGCCATATCAAGAGATGTCATAAGTGTGCCATTGTACACTCTGTCAACAGCAATGCCATACACCAATTGCAACTCAGGAACTGCTTTTCTCGCTGCGATCATAAGTTCCATGATAGGAGTGGCTCCTAATCTGCACATTAGAGATGGGGTTAAAGAACAAAGTTACAAACTGTACTCAATTCAGAACAAAGTGAGGAGAAAGGAAATAGCTACAGTTAAAAAGTAAATAAGTAATGTACACTTTCAAAGAGATCATCAGAAAAAGTGAATTTTAATCTAAGTACGATTTATATGGATAGACAATATTATAACCACGCTGCCATAAGCTCTCAATCCTCTCATATATAGCGTTAAATACATTTTGTAACAACTAATAAGCAGAAGTAATTAATGTAGTAGGCAGGCCAAAGTTAAATCTGAAAAAAGAAAAAATATCTCTAATGCTATGTCTGACTCAATCATGTGAGCCCTTCTAGCTATTCCAAGTCTCTGGCCTATCCGAACCACGTAATGAAGTGCTATAGAGATGGTAACAAGTAATCTTTCAGGAATTCAAAATGGATGCCCCCTACCCCAGCCACCATCAGTAAACAAAGAAATTATCCATAAAAGACGATGACCTGGGTACAAGTGACATTAATATGCAACCTTCTAACTAGATCCCTTTGATGTATGACGAGGGGAGGTAGAAGTCTCCAACTGAAACATACTCATAATTTTTAAATTGTTGTTGCTTTCCCATGTATGATATTTTTTTCACTAAAAGTCTAGTGTTGTATATCCATGATAAGTTTACTGGAAACAACTTTCACATTAACCCATAAAAAGAAAGTGCAACTCCCCATTCCAAGTCTAGCAGCTAACTGTACAAGGTTTAGTCACTATATTTGATGTACAGGGTGCAGGGTGCTGGCTTAGATTAGAAACGTGTGTTTCATGAACAAGCAGTATATCTTTGATTCCAGTTAAGATCACTATTGGTTAGTGTTTAGTGTTCATCTTAATATAATGATACGCAGCTCTCCTGCGTGTTCGAGAAAAAGTGTTTAGTGTTCATGCAGATAGCACATCAGCTTACTTAAAAAGGCACTCCCATTATTTTAGATGAGCATAGTAAATAGTTAAATACTTAAATTAGAGGGAAAAGGCTGCTTGCATGAAAAAGCAGATCAGATGAGTGTTAAAGAGATTTTTTCAGGTCAACTTGGCTGAGTGAAAGAATGTAACATGCCAGTAACTGGGGATGAGCCTAAGAGGAAAATCTAGGATAGAAAATACAATGGCAACAACAAAATACCTTATGCACAAGAATTGTTCCAGCTAAACCTCTTCTACCAGCTATCCCTCTAGGTGGGGGAAGGGCACAATCATCTCCAACAATGACCATCTACAATTGGAGGATAAATGATACATAGTCATTAAAATTAATATGATCTGCCACACAACATAGTAATATGTGTGTTTTTCAACCTCCATCTTATAGCCTTCAGATTTTGCCTGCTCAGCAGCTAATCCAAAATTCAGTCTATCACCAGTGTAGTTCTGCAAATGTTTGGCAATTGAAGGTAAGAAGAAATGAAGCTTAGTAAGATGAGAGCAGTGCAATGCTTCACAGTTTACACTTATAAAATTGAACAAAATGGAGCACTGTAGTTTAAAAATAATGGAGAAAAGTACCAGTATCCCTACATCAAGCATACACATTTATCCAAAACAGCCCACGGTTTGGCCCCTTTCAAAGCAAATACAGATGTACCACAGATTTCTTATTGAACTAAAAATTGATATGTCCCAAGCAAATTTCAGAAAAGCAAATGTTATCCCTCCTCTCTATCCATTCATGCATGAACACAGGACGATAGGTGGAGGAAATGGTAGTTATTGATGTGGTAATAAATAAACAATGCATGGTCCCAAAGCATCAGATACTCATATTGCACAATCCTCAAGTGTACTAAAAGATCCCTCTTATCTCATGATTTGACATTTTAAAGTTGATATCACAGTGAGAGTACCTTTACTATTAGAAGGCACCCCAGGGGACCAGTTATAGCTCGAATAGCCTACAGTGAGAAGATGCAGTTAAATGTCAGCTAAGATGATTTATGCTACTTAAGAAGCTAGACATTGTTTTACTAAAAAAGAAACATACAGCTAAAATAGAATCAACAGGTGGAGAAGCGAAAACATCTCTAGAAACAGCAGCGGTCAACATCCCTGGCCCAACAAATCCAGCATGGGCAGGTTCATGGCCGCTTCCACCACCTATGAACAAAATGGTGCTAGAATAAGTAATTGAACTTGATATGAAAAAATGGAAATATCCCAGCAACCATCAGCCATGAAAGTTACCAATGAAGATATTTTTTTCATGCTGAAGTTCCTATTTGACATTTCTTAAAGATGGAAAAGAAACAGTATGGCCATATGCTTATATATACTATTAGTTCAAACAGGGAAACACAACAAGAGTATGAGAGATTATATACATGGATTTATGTATGATGATGCCATGGTATGCAAGAGGTCCATGCAATACACCGTCATCCGTTCCTCTTCCAGCAGTAATGTCTCCAAAGCAGAGTACAACGTGGTACTAAATGTAAAAGGATATCTCTTTTTTCATAGTAGTATACGAAAAGAGATTGATGGCATAAGATGATAGAGGTGGGTCATTCAATCGACATATCTTTCTTTTCTCAAATGGAGACATTGGTTGCATAGTGATATGTGTAGCTCCTTACAAATCACTTAAAAACTTATCTACTGAAAGTGGTACATCAGAGAAAAAATAAATTAATGCAGCAATATCCCTTCTCTATATGGATGAATCTCTTTTGTCATGGTTAGTAGAAGAAATGGGACAACAAATAGTTAAGGTCAGTGCTCACATCGGTGACAAAGCTAAATAGAAGTTCATACATATGACAACAACTATATATATATATGAAAAAATATTCATTAGTGAGAGCCCACAACAGTTGGCAAGGCTAAATAAAAGTTCATACATGGTGGTAGGCTTAGAACCACATATGACAAGGCTCTCAGTAGTACTGTCTGTCCCAATCCAAAAGACAGAGAACCTAATATATTTACGGAGGTCGGGATGGTACATATTGGAAATATTTGGGATAAATATAGCATGCACCACCACTATACTATTTTGCTAAGCTATAAGAGGTATAAACATACATAGCTAATTAAATATGGAAAATATATTTCCAGAAGAATGACGAGAGTATAGGAAAAACCATTTAGACCATGGTTGTCTTCTAAAAATCAGAATAATACGAATCTAGGTGACGAGCCATGAGACAGAGAAGAAGAGGGTGAGGTACCTCTAGATCTGGCCGCCAAGCCAATCCACCGAGGAAGAGGCAACGCGCGCGCAGACGGATGCGTCGAACACAGACACCTAGGGTTTCAATGTTTCATCGAGCCCAAGAGCGCACGCAGACCGGTGGGAGGAAGCCGCGTCGGGGGTGGCAGCCGCGGCAATGGCCACCTATGGGGGCTGGCTAGCGCCCGTGCGCCGCCGTCCCGCCCGCGCAGGTGGTCTTCCCTCGTGGCTCTCCTCCCCTTCTTCCAGTCCGGTCGGCCCAGAGGAGGTGGAGGGCCGGTGAATGGGTAGTGGCGGACATGGAAGGGGCGTGGTGGCGGGCTCCTCCAGATCCGTCGTTGCTGACTTCAAAAGTGGGCCCACTTGTCGGCACTGGCCGCGTCCGAGACACCGTGCACAGGAGAGGCGATGCCGGCACCGGATCTGGGGCAAGCGGTGGCCAGTGGCGTGATGAGCCGGGAGGGGCCGCTTGCCAGGACAGGCCGTGCTCGGGGTGCCATGCGCTGGAGGGGCTGGGCGACGACAGATCTAGGGTAGGCGGCGTCAAAGCGGGGGGGGCAGCAGACTTGGGTAGCGGCGGCTGGCGTGCCGAGATACCGGAGGAGCGGCGGCGGTCGGGTGGGCTGAGTGGCGGCGGGCGACGGGCGTCGGACCTGAGCTGGGAGCGACGGGATGGGGTGGGAGCGGCGGATCTGTCTCGTGGGAGGGTGGGCGGCGCGTACTGCTGCGATGGGGTGGGGTGCCGGCCGCGTATGGAGGATTTAGGTCTAGGTGGTTTTGCATTTTTTATTTTTTTCACAGCCTTTTCTATTCCTAAAGACAGACGCCAAAGTTGAAAACCGGGCGCCAATGCCAAATGCAAGTGGGCGCGTGAGCAAGGTGGGGCCCTTTTTTTAGCGACAGACGGATTGATGCTATACCTGTTTTCAGCGACATATAGTTTGATGTTAAAGATGATTACCTATAGCGACAGACAGTTAATCTCTAAATGGAGAATTAGCGTCAGATTGTCTGTGAGTTATCTTTAGCGTCAGATCATCCATCGATAAAAAAAAGTTTTAGCGTCAGATGTCTGACGGTGATATGGTGTTGTGGTGTAGTGTTCGTATATTTTTGTGTTCTGGCCGTCATCTTTTTTTCAGTCTCTTATCGCTCGCAGCCGGGAGAAATCTCGGTTCCTTCATGAGCATAAGGAGAACTAGGACCGCCTCGTTGACAAGGCACGGTTGCACGGGGATGTGACTGCCCAGCTCTGACAGAGGGTGGCCAAGTTGACTCCCCTTGTCGAGGAGGCGGGCAGCCTTCGACTGCAGGAGGCCAAGGCCCGTCGGGACGCGGAGGAGGCCGAGAAGGCATTTGAGGAACTATCGGCGAGGGCATGGTAGGATGAGGAGGAGGCCGCCAAAGTTCGGAAGGAGAGGGATGAGCTGCTCTAGAGCGACGCCGAGACCCGCCAGTGGATCCTCAACCTCCTGGATGCCGAGGCAGAGAAGGAGAGGGAGCTCAAGCTGGGAGCAGATGAGAGGTTCGTGGCCCTGCAGTAGAGGGCGAACCTGGATGCTGAGGCGGTTGCCTGGCTCCACAAGGAGCGAGACGAGCTATGCCAGACCACGTAGAGGCTCTGCTCGGAGCGTGGCATGGCTCACGGGGAGCGCGACCAGGCCGTTCGAGAGCGTGACAAGGCGCAGCAGAGGAACAGCTCCCTCTAGGCCAAGCTCGGAACCGCGGCAACCCGAAGGCTAGAGGCCGAGAGCATCTCCGTCAGGCTAGCCGCGCGTTGAGGCACGGTGGAACCTTCAGGCGGAGAGCGACGAGCATGATCTCCTAAGCGCTACCCTTGGAGTGGTCTGTGACGACCTGGAGGTGGTGCATCCAGAGGGGACCAGCTCGCTTGCGGCCCGTGCCGTAGATATCATGGTGCGGGTGAGCCAGCTCGAGAGGGAAGCTCTTCGCTTCGGGATCACCCAAGCTTTCGCCATCGCCCGCTCTCATTACGCGGATAGTATTGACTTGGAGACAATGAGCCTTGGCTTTGCGCCTGGCTACGAAGCCTCCGAGCTGGATGAGATAGAGACGGCGATGGCTGCTCTCATGCGGAACCTGGCAGACAAAGTTAAAGACATAGTTCTCCCCTAGAGGGGATAGTTAGTCAAATAGGTTGGATGAGCATTATTGTAATATGTGGACAAGTGCCAACCCTTTTGTATCTTAAAAACAAATTCATAGTTTCGTTTAGTCTGATTGAACTTGTTTTCTTCCCTTTTTGTATGTGAAAAAGGGGCTCACGTATTCCGACCCTTCCGTTCATTAAGACCGTAGGGCCCAAGGTGTAAGGGTAGAACTTTGATCACGCTGGTGAGCAAAGACACCATAGCCACCGAGGCATAGGCTTTTTGCAGTCCGACCAGGGATGATTAATTTATTCGTTTTCACAAACCTTGCCACTAGGCTTAGCGTGAGGAAGAGGTCTGACGCGGCGACTGTTTTAGAAAAGGTGTACCTATACCTTTATCAGCCCCCGAGTGAGATCTGACCCCTTGCCATTGCTGGGGTCGGATGTCACTGAAAATCAAGGGGAGGATAGCAAAACTTAGGAGAATGCATCTCTTGTATTCGCACGTACCCCCTCCCTTGGATCTTAACTATCATTCTATGATCGTGCATTAGGTCTCCTTGCAAGTCCAACCTTCCTTGAGCCCCCACGCGTGGCGGGGATTCAATCAAGGGTCGGCTCATTTTTGTGACTGTCGCCCCGTCCATAGTTTCTGCAACTAGAGAGGTTGAGTTAACGTTACTTGCCTCGGTGGCTCGAGTGACATGCTCGGTGAGCTTGCTAATGGGCATGTTTGAACAGAATCTGGTTCCGTCGCTTGTGATGGGGTCGGCAAAGCCCTCGTGTGGCATTCTGTTGCTCCTTAACCCACCTTCCAGCAGATTCCCCCTCAACGAGGATTCTGTGGGCTCGGCTAGAGGATAGGATCGAACGAGAAAGTTGAGATGACCTTGTTCGCTTCTAAGCGGGATGGGCATAGGCCGCTGAGGCTCATCTGTGTTATCTCCCCTGGCTCTTTGTTTGACACGAGGTGGCCTCGGGCCCTCCATGAGCCAACCTTTGAACCTCGGTCTTTCGATCTAGGATTGGGCGGCTCGAGCCCCCGAGCCCCGTGGGGTTCGGTAGTGCTTGGTCATGATTCATGCGTCACCCCGTCCTTGGTTTCCGCAACTAGAGGGGTTGAGCTAACGACACTTGCCTCGATGGCTTGAGTGTTGTGCTCAGTGAGCTCGCTAACGGGCATGTTCGAGTGGAATCCAGGTTCGTCATCCACTGACGGGATCGACAGAGCCCTCATGTGGCATTCCACTACTTCTTAACCTGCCTCCTAGTAGATGCCCGAGCCGTTCGATAGGCTCGGGTGGCCCGTTGGCCTATCCTCGATGGAGATTCTGTGGGTTTGGCTCGAGGTTAGAATCGAATGAGAAAGGTTGAGATGTCCCTGTCTGCTTCTGAGCGGGGTCGGGCAAGGCCGCTAGGGCTGATCTCAGTGTTTCTCCCCTGGCTCTATTTGACATGAGGTGGCCTTGAGCCCTTCGCAGGACGGCTTTTGAACCTTGGTCGGTTGCCGCTCATATTGAATGAGACGACTACCGCTTCGTGACGCGACGCGAAGCGTTGTGATGTAGCAATCGCATATGCGATGGTTGGATGTGTGAGATAAATGTATGAATGATTATATAAAGAAATAGCGGTGTCGGTAATGTTACCTCGATGGCACGAGTGACGGGTTCTGGGAGCTCTTACCGGATATGTCCATGCGGGGTCTGGGTCCGACGTTTGTGACAGAGCTGGTGCAACCTGCACGAGCCTCCCAATCTTCTGTATCTATCTCTCGGCAGTAGCCCAATTCGTTCGATCGATTTGGGTGGCCTGAAAGCCTCTCCTAGATGGAGATTCTGCAGGTAGGCCCCTCCAAACCCTTCCCGAGAAGGTGGAGGCTAAGGTTTGGGGTGCGGAGATAAAGACTCTGATCGCGCTGGTGGACTAAAATGCCATAGCCGCTGGGGCGTAGGGTCCTAGCGGTCTGACCAGGCTTACTCAAAGTTCATGCCCGCACACCATGCCTCCAGTTTCCAAATGTAAGGAGGGGCCGGGCAAATATAATGTCTAGCAAATAGACACTGTTGCTAGCCCCCAAGCGATGTCCGACCCCCTGCCATTGCTGGGGTCAGAGGCCCGGTATCAAAATTAATACGTAAAGTAAGTACGTAAGGATGCCTGTCTCTCGGTGGCGGCTTAGAGCCGTTCGATCAACCTGGGCACCGGTATTACCTCGATGGTAAGAGTGATGCGTTTGGAAAACTTCCACCGGATACGAGCGTGATCCAGTCTGCTCCTTACCTGTTTCTCGTTAGTGGCCAAGCCATCCGATCGACTCGTGTTACCTTTTGAGACAAGTTTTCCTATGGAAATAGAGACTGAGGACATCCTGCGTAAGAATTTAGTTAAGCAGATAAGCCAAGCAGAGAAACTTTGTGCAAAATGGACATGGTTCTCAAACTTCATTAAAGCAATCAGCTTTTTAGCTCTTCTCCCCCTTTTTGTAAAAATGGTTTAGTGCATTCCGACCCTTTTTGTAGTTAAGGTCATAAAGCTCGGAGTGTGGGAGAGCCAACTCTGATCACGCTGGGCGAGGCGGAGCCAGCCCTTAGACGTCGGACATTGGACGAGGCAGAGCTAGCCTTCAAACGTTGGGCGAGGCGGAGTCAGCCCTCGGACGTCGGGCCCTCAGACATCGGGCGCGACAAAGTTTGTCCTCAAACATCGGGTGAGGCGGAGCCAGCCCTCAGATGTCGAGCGAGGCAGAGCTAGTCCCCTGACGTCAGGCGAGGCGGAGCCTGCCCTCGATCGTCGGGCGAGGCGGAGCCCGACGTCGGGCGAGGTGGAGCTAGCCCTTAGACGTCGGGTGAGGTAGAGCCAGCCCTCGAGGGTCGGGTGAGACAGAGTTTATCCTCAAACATCGAGCAAGGCGGAGCCAGCCCTCGGACGTCGGACGAAATGGAGCCCACAGCCTTGGTGGTTTGGACGAGGCAGGATCCACTGGGAAATGTAGTTGCGTTCTTGATCGCTCTGATGAATTAGCATTGATGGGTATCAACTCCTCTTCTTCAGGTACCCTACTTTTGGTCCTCGACACCTCCTGCCGTCGGCGCCGCTCGTCCTCACCGTCCCCTGCCCCGACCACCGTCCTGCTCCACCGACTGGTTCGGTGCCGCGTCCCTCGTAGGCCGGCGCAGCCGCGCCCCGCTCCCCCATCCCTAGGCACCACACGCTAGCCAGCCACCCCGTTGCCCTAGCCACCCCGCCACCCCGACTGCCTCGCCCCACCGGCCTCGCCGCAGCTGCTGTGCCCCGCCCACCCCGGCGTCCCCGCCGCGGCCGCCGCGCCGCGCCCGCGCCGGCCAGCCTCCCCGCTGCGGCAGCCCGGCTACCTCGCCCCGATAGGCCGGTAGCGGGGTGCCGCTTGCTGGCCTCCTGTAGTCGCCTGCCCCCGGCCGTTGGGACACTCCGGTTGCCGGCCGCCGGGTGCACGCGTGGGCGCACGACAGCTTCCCCGCCAGCCATCTCTTCCTCTTGTCGACTAGCTACGCCTCCCCTGCACTCGAGGTAAATTAGTTTTTAAATTTAGTTATTTAATAGTGGTTATTAGTTGGTTAGTGTGGTAGTGATTTAGATAGGTAGAAAGATATTTAGATTGATAGGTTGATTGATGGATACTTTACATAGTTAGATATATAGTTAGTTACATAGTTATATAGTTAGTAAGATAGTTAAATAGTTTTATACTTAGTTACATAGTTAGTTAGATAGTTACTTGACATAGTTAGTAGTACTTAGTAGTTAGTAGTGAATTGATAGTATCTATTTAGTTAGTTATTACATACTAGAGACTTTGTACTTAGTATGCTTCATTTATATTGGACTAAAGGAATTATGCATCCTTATGTGTATGAAATAGATGGACAACCTAGTGAGCATATATCATGGAGGCACCGTGGAAAGAGATCGCTATGGATATGTTGAGTTTGTTGACATGCAAAGCGTGCCTGTGTTATTCAATGAGAAGCCTTCATTTAGTGATTTGGTTGCAAGGGCTCGGGAGAAGCTACATTGCCATGATGATGATGGCATCGCAGTTGAGGGTGTGTAGACCAATATCCTAGGTTTCCCTCCAAACATCCTTAGGAAGATGATCCCAATTGGGTGTGTAGACCAGTGGGAGAACTATGTGAGATCGGCTATGAACACTACAAGAAACACCCCCCTCTAGACACATTTTCTTTGTGACGCTGGTTGAAAGCGTATGTACATGGGCACATAACGACGCTTCTAAGCACGACTTTGGAAACGTGTCAACTGGATACGACATTTGACACGCTTTCACTGTTACAAGACATGTAAAGACACTTCTCGAGACGATTTTGGAAATGTATCAAAATGACACAGTGTTAGACATGCTTTTAATCGTCAATAGCGTCTAGACACGTTATAAAGTGTGTCATAACACCGTCCATATATATCTAAACACACTAATTGACACGATACTAAAAACGCCACAAAACGTTACAGATATAGAGATGCTTCATATCGTTTGTACCATCTAGACACGTCACAGAACGTACCAAACAATTGTTTATAGGCACGTAAAGACACCTTTTGATACGATAATAAAAACATATCAAGCTAACACAAAATTAGAGACTTTATTTGACCGTTACATGCTTGTAGATACGTGATAAAGTGTATCGGCTTACCGTCAATAACTATCTAAAAATGCTTTTTTTGAACATGTAGTGTTGTGGTAACCTTTCCCTAATTCTCTACACGTGGTCAAGAGGTCAAAACTTCCTTGCCTGTATTTTTTCCATATTATTCATAAAAAAATGTTCTCACACTCAACATTCCATAATTTTCTCGCAACAATTGAAGCCAAATAAAATACATGTTTTTCTCCATATTTTTCCAAAATTTTCACACGCTCAACAATTTCATAATTTTCACTCAAAGATTCAAGCAAAAGAAAACACATGCTGCTTTTTCAATCATATGACTAACCTCAATTTCTCAATCATACGACCAATCTATAAATTACTGGACTCAATTTCTCAATAATTCAAGCATTACATGTGAGTGGCATTGATTTCTCACTTAGACCACCAATTGTAAATGAAACTTCTTATAAAACATATTACAAAGAAAACACATGCTAGCAGCCTACAGAAACTAAGATGCTCTTCGATCCATCATGCAGGAACACATCCATCACCTGGGTGAAACAGAGCAACACACACCCTCCTGCATAGACAAGAGTAACCTGAAACAAATATGCCTTGTAATAAGTGCAACCTGAATAATTATTATTATATTTATGTATGTCAAAATTAGTGGCACTCAATTGTCCACATACTCTAAAAAAAAGCCTGATAATACCTGAAAGCCAGTTAGTCTAATTTGCTTCATCCGGTGGCAGTTCATCATCACCCATGTCAAAAGTATCTCGTGGCTTAAATCTTACCACAGAATTCCATCCTTCAGCTTTTGGGTGTTCAACATAAAAGACTTGCTCCACTTGTGAAGAAAAGACACAGGGATCATGCTCCAGTTTTTCCCCGGTGTGTATTTTCTTTGAAAAATTCACAAGTGGTAATCCAAACTCATCGTTTCGTAAACCAGCACGATGATGGACATCATACCAATCACATTTGAAAAGAACAACCTTGTAGTCAGTGTATGTCAGTTCTATTATATCTGTTAATCTGCCATAATAATTAACCCCATCTTCTGCAATGTTCACTACACCACTATTTTGTGTCGACCTTGCAGCCTCACGACTTAGTGTGTGGAACCTGAAACCATTAATAATATAGCCGCTGTATCTCACACCATGTCTGCTCGGTTTGGCAGCCAAAGCTCGAACTTTTTTAGTGATTCCTAGTCCATCACCTAGGATAACCTGTAGTGAAGAAATTAATTATTAGATCAATTCATTCTATTAGACTCCTCGCCTAATAAGCTATTTCAGTTGTACTACCTTCTGTTCCAACCAGTCAGGGAAGTGCTGGTCTATCAACTTATCGATGGAAGCCAGAGTCAAAGTAGTTGAAGGACACGATTTTCCTTTCTCCTCATCCACAAACTCTCTACAACAATGGATTATTTGTTATCTGTTGATGGCTTCAACATAATAAAATTTTAAAATAGAGTCAAGAGAAATTATAGTACACACTTATGAATTCTTCAAGTTCATCGCAGATTGTCGCAACACGTATCGATGTGCTGAATAAGAAGTCGGCTATCAAAATGGCTTACTGAGTAGCTTTTCCAATTGGTTCTCCAAAGACTTTCAAACATGTACATATCTTTCATATTGCTCGAAGGTTCGGGATTTCTAGCCGGTCTGTTAAAACGAGTATCTCCATCAAGAAATCTGGAACAAAATGTCATGCACTCCTCCATGCAATACCCTTCAAAGAATCGAACCTTCCGGCCGAGCTCTGTTTCTTCACAAGCGCTTTAAGCCGAACAAAAAATCTAAATGAAATCATGAACACTTGTTGTTAGTTGAACAAATTATTGACAATAACCCCGCAAAATGTAATTACATACCTCTCCATGGGGTACATCCACCGGTAGTGAACGGGGCCACCAAGTCTAACTTCTTCTACCAAATGCACCATCAAAGTGCCATCATCACGAAAAAAATGATGGTAGAAAAATTTTCTCCATATTAGAGTGTTACCACAATACTCTCTTGAAGGGTTTGTAGCTCATCAAGATATCTATCACCTTCGAGCATAACTTCTTAAAGAAATTAGATATTCCAATAACTATTTCCATGACATCTTTGCTGGGGTAACAGGATCGAGTGCCAATGGAAGGATGTCATGTAGTAAAACATGATTGTCGTGACTTTTAGTCCAATCAATGTACAATCTTTCATGTTAACACACCTAGAAATGTTTGATGCATAGCCATCAGGTGTTCTTAGGTTTTGGAATCTTGAGCAGAGAACCTCCTTTTTTCTCTAGACATGGTAAAAGGTGCATCGGGCATAGTTTGCTTTCCTTCATTATCTACCACAGGATGAAGATTGTGTCGAATTCCAAGTTCCACTAAATCCAATCGTGCTTTAAGACCATCCTTTGTTTTGGAAGGAATATCCATTAAAGTTCCAATTAAGTTGTCACATAGATTTTTCTCTAAGTGCATCACATCTAGATTGTGCCTTAGTTTGTTTTTTTCCCAAAGATGGTAACCTGAAAGAATATTGACCGCTTTTTCAACCAATCTTCGGCTTCTTCTCCTTCTTGCCATTGTTCCCATCTTTCTGTTTCTTTTGTCCTCTTTTACGCTTGGATTTGATGGCTTTCATCACCTTGCTTTCCTTTCTTTTTTCCTTTGTTATTTCCTTTGTATTCTTTGTTGTGAGGTCCTTTTCCCTAAAACAAAAACTCTACCTTCTAACATTTTTAAAATAGAAGTACCACTCATTATTTCAGGAGCAAGTCCAACCTCTACCATGCCATCAAACTGGTTCTTTTGCCTTCGATATATGTGGTTCTGCGGGGAGCCACCCACGATGTCCCATATAGCACATCTTTTACCATTCTTCAGGTGAAATGATTTTGTTGTTGGACCACATGATGGGCATGCATATGTACCACTTGTGCTCCAGCCATATAGGTAAGCTAATGGGGAAAATCATTTATAGTCCACAACAAAGGTACTCGCAGAGGAAATTTCTTTCGAGAAGAGGCATCACATGTTTGCACTCCTTTCCATAATTCTAAGAGCTCATCGATCAAGGGCTGTAAGTATATATCAACATCATTCCCTCGGAGAATCCGGTCCAGAATGATCATTGACAACAAAGAAGGATGTTTGCTTCATGCAGATCCAAGGTGGCAAGTTGTAAGGAACCAAGCATTACAGGCCATGTAATCGTGCTTTGAACTCATATTCCCAAAAGGGTTAAATCCATCACTTGCAAGACCAAGGCGTACATTACGAGCATCTGCTGCAAATTTAGGATATCTACGATTAAAATCTTCCCAAGCTTCACCATCCATTTGGATGTCGCATTTTTAAAATCTTTTGTGCGTCCGTCCTCGTGCCATCTCATGTCGTCTGAAGTTTTGGTAGTTGAAAATAACCTTTGGAGCCTCGGTATCAATGGAAAATAGCGCAACACTTTCGCTGGTTTCTTTTTCTTCTTAGGTCTAATTGTAGAACCATTCTTCTTAAAATCTTTCCAATGAGAGCTCGCACACATCACAAAAATCTTTCTTAGCTGAACTTCCTCGGAAAAGCATGCAATCTTTGGGGCAAGCATGTATTTTCACATAGTCAAGGCCCTAAAGCACGGATGATTCTCTTCACTTGATAATATGTCTTAGGTAGGTCTACATGAGGAGGATATGAATCAGATAGCACACCTAGAAGTCTTGTAAATGATTCTTGTGTCCAGCCATTTAAGCATTTTAAGTGATATAAGTTTACCAAAAATGACAACTTAGAAAATTTACACCCAGGATATAAGCTTGTGTGTGCATCCTTCAAGTATCTTTCATATAGATTCTGTTCACTCTCCTTAGCATTGTCATCTGCAGGATGCACATCCTCAACTACTGATTTGTTCCATATCTGCAAATCCTGATTCAACATCTACTACACCTTCAGACATACTTGGTAGTGACTCAAACATTTCATTCCTGAAAAAGGCAGCTTGAAGTAGTTCTTGCATGCCATCTTGTACTGCAGGAGCCCTTGAGACACCCAAGTAGGCAAGTTTGTAGTGTCAGTTGGCACGTCAACAAATGCAAATTGTGGACTTTCATACATCTCTCCATGATGAACCCAGGTCGTATAACCTTGAATAATACCATCACATCTCAAATGTGTCCTGACTTCATCATGGCTATGGTTTAATCTGTTTTTGCATTTTTTGCAAGGACAAAGTATCTCGCTATCACGTGGAATGTCCCGGTAAGCGAAAGTCAAAAATTGCTCAACACCATCTTGATATGCAGTATCCTGTCTTGGCTTACTCATCCAACTTCGATCCATGACCCTCTAACAAGGAGTAAGAATGAAATGAAATCAATCAGTTTTTTTCTTTTGCAAGACATGTTTGAGTACGAAAAATAGTACTTGACTGGCAGCAACAAAATTAATTAAGATTATTAGTTTCTATGGTAGATGAACTAACTTCCTTAATTTGAGTACTCAAACTAACCATGATCGAGTCCAACTTGCTCAACCATGACTAAATGAAAACGATGACACAATTTCACATTAACACAAGGCATAAAAATATACAAAGTTTAGACATTTAGTAAAAAGAAAGCATATCTGAGGCAGATTAATATCAGTAGTGAATTAAACCATACAATATGAGTTTTGAGAGTCTGCAATTATTCCACTTTAGAAAAAAAGAAAGTCATGTAGAGAGTCTGCAATTGCAAGCTAAATGTCAAGGCACGAAGAGGTCGTGTGATGAGTTAGATGCCAATAGGGTGGCTCCAAATGTGCGTCCAGTGGGCTGCAAGAAAGCTTAGAAAATGAAAGGAGCAGCTAATGGGTCTGCAACTACAGTGGTTGAAGAACAACGGGAGAAACTAGTTAATGCTCAGTCAGAGATTACTGAAGTCATAAGTAACATGAAGGACTTCCAAGAACGCATCTCAAATCAGAAAGTGGAAGCTGCCAGTATTGTAATCAGACCACACAAATGTGGAATTTAGAGCCTGTGTTGTAATCAGACCACGTAAATGTAGAATTTAGAACCTTTTGAATTGTGCCATTTATGTGTTTTCTGTTAAAATGTGAACTGGCTGCCTGAGTGGGATTGATGGGTTTTTTCTGCTCATTCTGATGTCCTTTGCATGTGTGATGAGTTAGATGCCAACAGGGTGGCTCAAGACACACAGTGGAGTATAAGAACTAAACACATCAAAGTTGGACCAATACAGTGCATACAAGAGGCAATAATTGTCTTAGAAATAACAGGTACATATGAATCTCTTATAAATCTGTTCCATCTCGTGCATACACGAGGCAATAATTGTCTTAGAAAATAACTGGTACATATGAATATCTTACAACAGCTCTAATAAAAAGTTCAAGAACACAAAGTCAGAACATGATATTGGTATGATGCCCATATCGTGCCCAAATATGTTCAACCAAATCCTTTTTTAGGTGAATGGATGGTTTGATCATGGATTTCAGCATATTTTTCAACCACTTTGGAGATTAATAAATCATGACTGTCAGTGTCGTCGCCATTGTCAGTGGTGGTGGAGGACGGGGACCGCCGGCCGCCGCCGCCAGCGCCAGGAAAGGAGTCGCCGAGTCAGTGGAAGGAAGGAAGCGTCCTCCTTTTCTTTTTTTTACAGAGTGTTACTGTCATAGTTGGGCTGGGCCGCTCAGGACAGGGAGATTCGTCCTGGGTCGCAAATTCGGTCGCGCCTGCATGCGCCCTCGCCGGCCGCGCCTACGACGTGGTCTTCTCTCTTGGACGAGCTCTTTGTTTATTCTGTGAACCGACTCAACCATTGTGCTTATTGGGCTCGCATACGAATAATTTTGTTTTTTTAATTGGCTAAGGTTTTTTAATTTAAAAGACCATATAAAATTCAAATAATTCCAACCATAGATCGTACGAATTTTATAAGATTAAATCACGACATTATTCCAAATCAGGCAGCAGTGGAGAAGGAGCAAGTGGTGCAGCACGTCATCACCAACCTGTGCATGGGTCTGCAGGCGGATCAGCTTCACGGCATGGTGGTGAGCTCTCCTACTGTACAACTGCCCGAACTTACAGTTTCCATTGATGATCAGTCTAGCCGAGAGTTAAACAATAACAACTCTGAAAACAACTTTACACTGATTGACAGGTTCTTAGATACAATTTCGAAACCCATGGTGGCCATCAAGATGCTCATTGAGCAGGAAGCCAAGAAGCAGAAGACAAGCGCCATCCAGAAGAAGGCTGCCGTGGCTCCGGCCATGGAGGCTTAGGCGCTGGTCATGAGGGGATCAAGTAATCAGTGTTAACCCCTTCAGGCAAGGGGTTTAGGGCGATACGCCCTATGTATCGTAGGTTTCGTCGTATTAGTAGAGCCCTGTGTGGCTTCTTCGGGCCTGTCATGCCTGGGGAATACATAGCCAAAAGCGCCTATTGTGGTATTGACCCGGAAACACCGACACATCTTTGCAAGGACTGCACTTTCTCAAGGCAAGTTTGGTCCTTCATAAAGTGATGGTTCAGCCTATCGGTGATCGATAATGTCGGAATGACAGGATCCCTGTACAAATACTGGCGAAAGTGCATAATTAAGACAGATAAAAATCAGAGAAAGGCGTTTGATGGTATTATGATCTATTTTTGGTGGAATTTATGGAAGGAAAGGAATCGAAGAACATTTCAGAACAAGTCGCTGCAGCCTAGTCAGGTGGCACTCCTTTGCAAGGAAGATATAGAGCAATACTAGTTGGCAACAAGATTTCATGATGGACCACAACAGGAGTAGTTCTAGTATTTGTTGGTCACTGTTCGGTTGGTCTAGTTTTGCGTTTTTTCGGCTTCAGGCTGTTTTTCTAGACTTTAAGTTGTCGGTGGGTATTTAGTAGGGTTGTCGGCCGGTGTGCCGTGGTGGCGGTGAGCTTGGTCTCCCGTTGTTTGTTGTAATTCTTTTTTCTTGTTCCTTTTTGCTCGTCTAATAAAAATCCGGCAAATCTCTTGCCGCATTTCTAAAAAAACATATTTTCTTGAAAATTTTTTTGCTATTTTTTTTGAAAATTATTTCAAAACAATATGAATATTGTTTCAGATTAAAACAAATTTGGTGGTACTTGCACATATATTCGTTAACATATATACAAACAATATTCCAAAAACATGAAACCTATTTTGTATGAACGTAATTTCGTATATACGATTGTACTTACATCGTATATGTACATATGCATTGACAAAAAAAAACTAAGTGTCAAATCATTGTCTTATGACAGTAACACTCTGTAAAAAAAAAAGGAGGACGCTTCCTTCCTTCCACTGACTCAGCGTCTTTCCTGGCGCTGGCCCAGCCCATGACAGTAACACTCTGTAAAAAAAAAAGGAGGACGCTTCCTTCTTCCTTCCACTGACTCGGCGACTTTTCTGGCTCCTGGCTGGCGGCGGGCGGGCGGTCCCCGTCCTCCACCACCACCGGCCGCCCACTGCCCTCGATCCTGCAGCGGCTGCGCCCGCTGCCGCCGCTTGCCGGCCGGCCGCCGCCAGAGCACCTGTGACCCGGCGACGGGGCCCTCTGAGGTCATGATCCACTTGTGGCGCGCGTCGGCTTAGGGACCCATGCCCATGAGTCCCTCTC
Organism: Miscanthus lutarioriparius; assembly: GCA_904845875.1. Lineage (NCBI taxonomy): Eukaryota > Viridiplantae > Streptophyta > Magnoliopsida > Poales > Poaceae > Miscanthus > Miscanthus lutarioriparius. The sequence goes on along the minus strand of CAJGYO010000003.1, from coordinate 50,878,202 downwards.
CTCCCCTGCCCAAGTGCCGAGCACAACTGGTGAGAGCACTGAGGAACTTGTCCCCTCCATTCTACGATTGTACTTACAATCGTATACAATCGTTATAATTACAATCGGAATTTGAATTTCAGTATGAACGTATTTTGTCTTGCCGCCTATTTTTAGTGTACAATTGCAAAAACTTGCGCGTATCGGAGGGCTCGAACATTTTAATTTCGGCGCCTAAATCACCCCACGGCGTGAGATTACGGAAAAAACGCATCTATTAACCTCCCCACTCCTTCCCGTCTCCACATTTGCGAGACCGCAGCACGCGTCGCGTCAGGCGGCACACCCGCTTTTAAATTCCTCGACGCCGACGCATCAATCGCCCAAGGCACTGGCGCGCTCCTCGGACGGCGCAGCCATCCGCCCGTCGCCGACTAGTCCCGATCTCGCCATCGGTGAGCCTCTCCTCCTGGCCTTCACCTGATCTCCACTCTCAGCGCCTCCCAGACCGAGCGACCGGCCGGCCAGCAGCCATAGCCAGAGCCAGGGCTCCAGCTGCCCAGGCCGTCCCCGCCGCTCCTCTCTGCTATTCTGCTTCCGGCAGTCCAGCCTCTGCGAACGCGCATTCGTACCCCGACCGGCAGCCTGGGCGCGGCCGACCGTCCCGCCCCCGCGGTGCCCGGTGCCCCTACTGCCTGCTTCCTGCTGCAGTATTAGATTTTGTCTCTAAAATAAAGTACTGCAGATTCTCTGATTTTCACATCTTAAATAGTTGCCGTATGCATATTTTGATCCATGTCCTTTTTGTCTAGAACACATTTATTTATGATAGATCGAAACATGTACATGTGAATTTAGTAGAATTTCTTTCATGAACATAGGACTCAACCTCAGTTATGAGCTCTGAACAATTCTTATAAAAAAGACAATTTTATTTCTTATATGAAAACATATAACATTGTTTATGATTCTGTTTGTATTTTAGTGTTAAACGATTTTGTATAAAATTGATCTAAATTTACTCCATGAAACATCTATTAACTATATGTAATTATTTGGCTCTCGATTTCTCAATTTGTATGGAGTAGTTATTTGACTCCTGGATTTTGTATGGAGTAATTATTTGGCTCTATGACTTCTCTTTATTCGGGTTTTGTCACTGTGTGAAAATCTAATGATCCCATTGTGTAGATTACTAGAGCGCGATCAGCGCTACAAATTTATACTTATCCATCTCTTTTTCCTGTCGAGAAAGATTCATGTTCTTCATTTCCCCCTCTATGTATGTATGGTTCTCTTTGTGTTGGTTCCGTGCGACATCTTATGAGTGCACTATGTGATTTCTGATCAGCATTGAAACTTTTCTTGGTTATCTGTTTGTTGAGCGACAAACTAAAACTGCTCTTTTGCAAGTAGAAATCATGGCAAGAGGACCTCGACGATTAAGAAACTTGCACCTTGAAGCACAAGATGAAAGACATGAGCAACAGGAGCCTGATGATTTGGTAGATAATGAGATTGAGGAGAATTTACAAGGTCCTCCAGATGTTGACAATATATTAGCCCACATGCCAAACCGACGTGCAAGTCCAATCAAGATAATATGTAAGTTTGATTTTTGTTTTGGTGACACATCTAAATACAATGTCAAATAATATAATTTCATACATGTAGGGCCTAATGGACAGGTGCGACAAGTTTTAGGAGATTTTGGAGTCTCAGACTTATCAAAACTAAAAGGAGGAAAGGTAATTGTAGGGACCGATGAAAATGGTGTACCAAATGAAAGGTCAGCCTCTGTTCTTGGACAACACCTTGGTGATCTAGCACAAACACAAACATTTGCGCCATTACACATTCAAAGATGGGACAATGTTCTATTCAATAAACACAAGGAACTAATAATCATGGATGTTGAGGTAAATGTAATCTGTACAATGCTAGAAAAGTACACTATTGTTTGTTCCAATCATCAACTATTTACTTTTTTCTTTGTACAGTCAAAATTTGTCTTTCCTAGACAAACGCTACAGCTTACAAGAGATTGGATCTTAAGAATCTGTAAACAATAGGTGGCGAGCCTACAAATCTAAGTTGAAGAAAGAACATTTCAATCCTGAACAGAGATCTCTAGAACAAATTATACAAGGTAGACCAATAACATTAATGAACATCGGTGGAGACCTCTTGTTAGCTTTTGGTGTCAAGAAGCACATAAGGTGATATCTTTTTATCTAACATTTACAAGAAATTTGAAAGAAAGTAATGTAACATTTGTGCTTTACAATTTTGCTATGTTTACGAAATTGTGTGCAACAAACTCTCGGTGTGCAAAAGAATGTAAGAATACGCACACAACGGGGAGGAAAAGCCATGCTAGACTGAAGAAAGAGATGGTGATATATATTCTAACTGTTGTTATGTGTAAAATTCAATGATCATGTAATAGAATTGATTGGATTCTCAATTTTAATATCTTGTGCGGGAAGATCGAAGGAAAGGAAAGGTTCATAGGATAGAATTATGGGACGCCGCTGCTCATAAGAAAAAGAGGGAGATACAAAGCACCAACAAAGTGAAATTAGTAATGGTATATTTTTACGCTACTTGTGGATTCGATTTGGAGTTATTGTTATGATTATGTGACCTTGCTATATGCTTATTTCGATAGGATGCATCATTTGAGGAATTAGAAAAAGAAAAGAGCAGAACAATGGTAATCTTTCAACTAATGATTTTAATGAGGTGTTCAACGAGATTGTTGCTAAACAATTAAAAGCACGTGGGTACTACGATGATAAGTATTGGAGTCAAGTGCAAGTTTCTAAAGGTATTACTCTTGTTCTTCAAAATCGAAGAAGAAAGAAGGTACCGTGACAAAGTGAATACAATGGACAATAAGATGCAATGCATGAGTGGTGCTATGAAACTTTGGCTTGCTTTTTGTGTCACAAAAGTACCAGATGATGATTTGCTAAAAAGAATGGAAAGAGCTCTACATGATGAAGTAAGCCTCCATGGGGTCCCCTGTCTATGTCTCTCTCTCTTAGGAATGAGTTTATTCATATCTTGTAACTAAGCGTATGTTTTTTCATTTTTACGTAGGTTGTTGATAATTTGAAATGGATGGTCGACCGACATCTTGAGCAAGATCTGTAGTGATGCCGGTACCCATGGCGCATGTAGCGATGATGGTATTGAGATCGACAATGATAATGCGTACTCTCCGTAAAAAATCATTCGTGTAACACTAACCTTTCTTCACCCCGCTTGTTTGTGATTCTACATTATTGTAGCTATGAGATGCAGCTCTGAGAATTAGAAGGAGCACAACCCTTATTTCTAATTTCTAAGCTACAATATACCATGTAAGTACATTGAATGTCTTAAATTCTAAGGTTACAAATATGCAGGGGGCACATACCCGAATTCTAGTCAAGTCAACAAGGATTGTTCCGTGCCGAGAGTTACCACGTGAGCCAATGGTTGCAAAGGTATGTTAGAAATATACAAGGGCAAGAAAATTAAGGTCCGCTCTTTTTGGTTGTCCACGTAGCTTCAATAAAGTGCTTGCTGATTGCTTCTCGAGACTGATTTTGCATTTGTGATTTTTCAGGGATAGTTCTTGCCAAACTCGCTCACCGATCTGCTCTTAGAAAATAAAACCTTGCAGATTTCAATTCACAAAACTAGAGACAAACTGAAAACTAAAACCTTTCAGATTTGAACCACAGATCATAACTCTTTTATTATTTAGTGTAAAATGGTCTCACTGGATGCTTTGTCCTGAAAGAAAGCACAAAATAAATATTCAAGGTATTTCTATTTTATGGTCACATGCGGCAACAATTATTTTGTTTATCCTTACTATGAGGCAAAAGAAAAACTGTCATAGCAAGTAAATAGGCATGTGACTAAAAGTAAATTTACTTAGCAAGTAAATATTCCATACTTGGCTTGTTCAGATAGGAAAGACTGGTGGGAGACTGCAGCTCATAAACACATTTGAAGGAAATATGCTGCTTCCTTAGTTCCATCTAGTATGTATGATATTTTTTGAAGGGGTCTTAATGTGAGATTTGGTTAACAATCTTGCTATAGCTCCCAAAATGAAGTTAAAAACAATAATCTGATTAAGAACTATTGTATGAGATGTGCTAACATTATGAACTATTCTAGTCATGTACATCTATTTGATTATCAAAATCCGAATTGAGTGCAAAATTGATACATGTCACATAATCCGAATTGAGTACATCTATTTGATTAACATCTATTTGTACAATCTTGCTATAGCTCCCAATATGAAGTACATCTATTTGATTAACATCTATTTGTACAATCAAAATCCGAATTGAGTACATCTATTTGATTAACATCTATTTGTACAATCTTGCTATAGCTCCCAATATGAAGTTAAACCATGTTACATGTCACAAAATTGATAGTGCAACTATGATTTGCAGGTGGCACATATTGAGAATCAAGGTCATGCGAGATAAGGGGTTCGAAGGTCTAACTTTTCCACGCATACCACAATGACCAATATTGTATGTCTATATTTTATATTATTGTAACACTTCAAAGTATGGCTGAACTTGCTAGATCAATGATATGGTTTGATTGTGTCTATTGCGAGAGATCTCAAAGAATTGAAGCTCCCGCTTGTAATCAATCAGGATCGGTATGTGCTTGTTTCCTTTGTTTTGAAGCTAAATTAATTACAAGTTTGATGATCATGACTATGTTTTACAAAATGATAGAGCCAACTGGAAGTCTATCTTATTTCACTAAGAAACAATTATAAAATCGTGGCCAAAGGAAAGCTAGTGATCATCGATAGCACTCGAAGCATTGGTGGCAATGTGCTTGGAAAAAAGAATTTGTTGGGGTTTATGTTGAGACCCTTGAAAATAATGGCAATGGAAACAATGGAGATGAGATGTTACCTAGACCACTCTTTTCTATCAAAACTATGAAAGATGCTATTGGCTTTCTTGTTGCTTGGCCTCGTTCGCATGTAAGTTCTCTCTTATATTATCGATTTTTTTATTTTGTATTTCTAAAAAATATACTACATATCCCTCTAAACACATGTCTCATTGTAGGTTAAAAAACTTAAGAGTTCAACTCAAGCTGGTACAGCCTTGGTATCTTTCATTCTTGCTATATTGGTTTTATTAGAATTCATGTGTCAACTCAATCTTGTCTTATTTTGCAGCTTGATGGAACGTGTAACTTGATGTGCTTGGAAAGAGAAGCTACAAGTTTCAGAGTGAACAAGATAGACTTTAGATGTTAGTGAAAAATATAGATATTTGTATAATATTGCCACTTTTCCTATGCTTCTTTATGAATATGGTTTGCTTCTAAGAGTGCACTTTAATGGGTCATTAAACATTATCTTGTTTTGTAAAGACAGTGGATTTTTCAATGCAATGCCTTCATGATTCACTTCCTCATTATCTAGTCATTCCAATTCATGTGTGTCCAAATTTGTAGAAGTCTCTTTATTTCTAGTAAGAATGTGTAACTATAAATATGGCTATAATAAAAATATACACATTATAAAATGGATAAATATCTTTTTTTTAGATGACGTTATAAAACGTTACTATATGATGTTTCTATATTAGTAGACACGAAATATAAATGTGTGTAAAATTGTCTCTATTTTCTTGAAACGCAAAATGATGTTACTAAACAATGCATCTATATTGTTAGACACGCAATATAAATGTATTACTTAAACGTCTCTATACTTCTTGATACACAATTTGATGTCATTACAAAACGTGACAACATTAGTACACACATAATATAAATATATCTATGAGAACGTCTCTACACTTTTTAACACACAATACAACATCATTACACACTGTTACTACATTAGTACACACATTATACGAATGTATCTATGAGAACGTCTCTAAATTTCTTAGCACATATGAAGCGCTGCTATATAACGTAACTACACAAATAACCACGTTATACAAATGTATCTATAAAAGTGTATCAATGTCCGTAGGCATGCAACAAACGTCTCTACAATACGTCTCTTTATCACCTTGACACGCTTAGAGAACTCGTCTCTACAAGTCCTGACACGGTCCATGAGAAGACGCTTCTAACACGCTTTATAAAACCATGCCTACAATCTTGTAGAGACGAAATAAAACGTGTCTATCGTATAAATAAAACGTCACTACAGGGGGTATTTCTAGTAGTGGAAGTGTCAGTTCCAAAGTTTGGACGTGGTTGTGCGTCGGGTGTTAGTTGATCCCATCCCTCATGGGTTTTCCCCACCAATGGGTTTGCAGGCACACTTTGACCCTCCCATCCTGGAACCTAATATGGATGTGGAGGTTGCACCTATGGTTCTCGATGCTCAATCTGCCCCCAATGAGCTAGTTGGGGATGCTTGTCAGACTCATGATGTTGTGGCAGATCATCCATATGAGATCCCTTTAACACAGAATCATCCGAGTAAGTGTCTTATTCGCATGGTTATTGGGAGCTTACCCCCTTCCTTACATCCATTTTTTCATTCTTTCCCCATTTTTCTACTTATGTTGCAGGAGACATTCCTGACAATGTGGATGTGCCCCTGTTGCTGCGCAAGTGCACTGTGGAGATAGATTTCGTGGCTCTAATAGTGTTGAAATTATGAATGATTCAGAGCCATATGAGATGGCAAGGGCTCTTGATTTTGATCATGATCGCCCTGTTGGAGAGCTGACAAAGAGTGGTGTTGAGATGCTGAGGCGTATCTTTCCTGACCGTCGTGATCTAAGAGGTCATGAGTTCAGCGATCTTGCTCATTTTGATCAGGCGTGTGCAGAAGGACATTATGATGAGCTCCTAGAAGCTCCTGAGGCCAGCTCTAACATGGTAATTGAGAAGGATAGGGTATTCAAGGACCTCCCTACTTTGAAGAGGTGGTTGCAGGCGTTTGCAGTGATACGAAAGAGACCTTACAAGGTCTTGTATTCATATGCGGAGCACCATTACACAGCTGTGTGTGACAAGGAACGCTGCCCATGGAAGGTTTGTGCAAGGAAGCAAAATGTCACCGGAAAGTGGAAGATCACAAAAGTTGTTGGGCCACACAATTGTGCTGACTATGTGCTGACACTGAAGCATCGACAGTTGACATCTACCCTCATTGCTAAACGGTTGATGGGAATATTGCAGGGAGAACCCAACATAAAGGTTAGGACAATTATCATGACCATTGAGGAGTTGTATGGAGGTTATGTGATAACTTATGGTAAAGCTTGGAGGGCTAAGCAGCGAGCGTGGAAGATGATATATGGGGACTGGGAGGATGGGTATGAGCAGCTGCTAGTACTTTTCAATGCAATCAAAGCGGTGAATCCAGGCATGCATTATGAGTACATCCCAAAACCAAATACATTGAAGGATGGGAGGCAGATATTCTTCCGTGCTTTCTGGTGCTTCCCTCAGTGTGTCGAGGCCTTTAGGCACTGTCGTCCCATCTTCTCCATTGATGGTACGTTCTTGATTGGCAAATATCAAGGCACACTTCTTATAGCCATATCTTGTGACGCGAATAACAAGTTGGTTCCTTTGGCATTTGCTTTGGTTGAGAAGGAGAACAATGACAGTTGGGGATGGTTCTTGAGGCTAGTCTGGATATATGTGGTTGGGCCTAGCAGGGAGGTTGGCGTCATATCTGATAGGCAGGTGGAGGCAGGACCAATCTTGGATAGAGTGGTAAGTCAATTGCCTTATTTTTCTATGTTAAGTTGTATACCAATACATTCTGCGTTTGAGGTCTCTATTTTAGTTAGTGGCACCTTCGTGTCATAGCATCCTTATAATTAATTTAATCATGCAAAATAATCATGCCTTTAGAAGAGGACTGGCTGGAGTTTGATGCATGACCAAATGGATATTGTGATGACATGTAGGTGACGGTACAAATTCTGATGGGTTTAGTCCTAGTAGTTGTTTAGTGATTTTTTCTTCTACAAAAGAAAACAAAACTTGTTGCTCTCCATTGAGAAGTAAATGAAGGAGTTTTAATTAGAAGCTAGCTTTATGAAACCAAGCTTTGTTTGGAATTTTATAAGAAAAAACAAGCTTTGTTTGTAATTTTAGAAGAAAAAAAGTTCCTGATTGTGGTTAGTTCATTACTTAATGTTTATGTTTGGTTGTGGAGGAGGCAACACAATCTTATTGAGAACTTTGTTGCAGGGCAATACCCTCAAATGATCGGTTGAAGACATTGAGCGCTTTCGTCCGAGAGTCAGGGACGACGACACGCGTAGCTTCGTAGACGTAAGATTCAAAATATTCTTTTAAATATATTATTAATACATTAAATTCTTTTAGTTAACATAATTTTGTACAATAGAGACTGTCATGTCGGCTACGCTCCCTTGACTCAGCCTACACAGCCTTCAGGCACTAGACGACGCCGTCCACCTGACCCTTACACTCCAGGCACCGACGCTTTTGATCAAAAGGATAAGGGTAAGACTAGGATGTAGTGAGGGTTTGTGGTAGATGTTATTATGTACTATTATGGACTTTGTGGACTTTTATTATGAACTATTGTGGACTGTATGGACTATTATTATCGACTATGGACTATAATTATGGACTGTGTGGACTATTAATATGCTCATGTATATGGTTTCAGATGAATGTGGCATATATTTGTATGTTTGAATATGTTGTATTGAGGTTAAATATTCATCTCAAATTTGTGTATGGATTGCATCAAAAAAAGGGAAAATTTTGCCAAAATTTTCTATCTAAAGTACGTATTAATCAGCGCCATTAGTTTTTCATGTTCATTAAGTAATCAATTTGTTTTTTGTTATGAGTATGCATGTATGCCTCTCGGCCAACCGCATTGGTTGAAATTATCTTTTCTTTCATGCAAAAGAACCGAACATGATTATGTACCACATCGGTTGAGATTTTCTTTTCTTTCCTTCCATTTTATGCAAAAGAACTGAACGTGATTGAAGTATGAAATCAAATAGGCTTTTCAGTCATGTCACCGTCGAATAGACTTTTCAGTGTCCATCGAAATATTGATTGAAGTCTGAAATCGAATAGGCTTTTCAGTCATGAAATCTAGGCTCTCTAGTGTCCTACGATATTGGCTTTTCAGTGATTCTGAGTAGACTTTCCAGGAGCATTTACAGCACAATACAACGGCTAGCAAACCTGCCTCTGCCTATATATATGCGTTCTAGGATGCATTGCTAACCAAAAGGAAAACCAAACTAGTATTCGGTTTAGTTGGAGTAGGAATGTCAGGAGGGTCATCTAGAGGAAAGGGTTTCGAGAGTGGGAGAGGAAAGGGGGGGACGAAGAGAACTCCCATTGTGTGGGAGGGGTCTCTTAGGCCTGATTTCTTTGAGGAACTAGTGTATTAGTTTCCCCCTAAGAGCCAGAGTGATTTCACTAAAGAGTGCCCTCTCAGAGGATACGATAACAAAAAGAAAGATTGGCCAAAATGCATGCATGGTGAGGACTGCTTAGTGCAGATGTTCACCGAGGGGATCGACGAAGGTCATCACTTCTTCAAATATCCACGAACTTGGGCAATTGCTATTATATTTCGTTTGTTAAATATGTTTCTCGAATACCCTTACAACTCACCGGACATACTTATTGTAGTCTTTTGAGTCTGAAGAAAACTGTGGGTTCACTAGGTGGGTCGATCCTCGACCAATTTATCCGCATCAGCAGTACATTTACTACATGCAGGATCAAATCTTCGATCTACAAAGGGAAGTTAGCAGCGGGTATAAGAAAGACGAAGACGACGACAACAACAATGGTGCAAGTTCACAGGAGGCACTCTGCAATGATCCATATTGTACCTGCCCTAATCACAAGAACAAGGGGCCTCCGCCATCACCCCCGCCACCACCAACAACAACAATGGGAGGCTACTGTGAAGAAGGTGCAACACAATTTGCTATGTGGCCATACTACTAGGACGACCCTATCTTATTCACATGGCACATCCATGTGTTTGTTGTTTGGTTTAATTATCTAAGGCATGTTAGATTTAGTCGAAGGAACTATGTACCCTTGTTTGGTACATGTTCTCACATGCCATTTCGTGTGCTTGTTGTTCGCTTCAATTACCTAAGGCATGTTAGGTTTAGTCCAGGATCTCTGTACCCTAGTTCGGTACATGTTCTCACATGCCATTTCATGTGTTGTGTGTGTTGAATTATATAATGCCCTACTTCGTTAGATTTTGTTTGCAACACGTGATCACATTTCACTACATCCGTAATATTAAACTGAATATTATGACCATAAATAATGAAAACAACTACATAATGAAAAGTCCAATACTATGACACATTAAACAACACAATAATACTAGAAGTACGTACCGATAAACTAAATAATGCAGTACATGACCTAAGCATGCCCATACTTAAAGTGCATTACATGACAACACAATGAAAAGTCTAACAGTAGACAACATTGTTCATGAATAAACCATAGAACTAGCAAGTAATGGAGACTACTGAGTGCAACGAGGCCACTTTCCCTTCCTCAGGACATCGAGATTCTCCTCTATCGCTGCTTTCGCTCGGCGTGCACGGTCAAGCTTCTTCTCCCTCTCCTCCCTGTACGCAGCAACACGTCTCCTTTCCTCCTCTTCCTTGTGCTCCTTTTCTGTAGCCTCCTCTCTGCGTCTCTTCTCCATCATCTCCTTGTCCTCTGCCTCCCACCGCAACAGTTTATGTATCCATTCCTTGTCTTCAGACTCGATCTCAGTGTCGATCCACTGCTCAAAATCACAGAGCGATAGAGGGGTCTGCAACAAATGCAATTGTTACAAAATAAAAAATCATGTAAGATGTCATATGACACAAAATAATTATTACACAACATCAATTCCTCACCATCTTGTTAATGCGGCGCTGACGAAGTGTAGGCTCAAATGCAAAATTGAAACACATCCAATACCTCTGCATATACGTGTCATCTTCATCGGACTTGGCTACCTTGTAAGGATCGTCGCAAAAGCACATGGACACTAGAACACCAGTAGGCAGAGGCAATGGGTCGAAGGCATTTCCGGTCATCCGACCATAACTACAATTTAGCCATTTTCGTTCTAAAAACCGAAAGCAATTAACATTAAACCCTACACCTAGGATTTCCCATTTGATCCATAACAATGAACCCATAACATAACAACGTGCGCTGAGGTTATCTTGGTTTGCTAGCTTTTCCACGCCTTGGCATCCTACGGTTGTATAATATAAATATTAAAATTGCATGAAATCCTAAGTAATGACGATTCTTAAGTTGAAAAATCCGACTAATATATACCGAATCCATGTGAAAAAAACTAGGAGGGAGCGATGATACTTTACGCTCGAAGATCTACGGATCAAATCAAAGTTTCCAAGGTTCAATATGCAGATTCGTGAGGTAGGGCAAAGTGGGGAGAGAAAAAACCCGAGAGGAGGAGAAAGAAGAGGAAGGAGGCTCGGGCAGGAAGGTTGGGCGCCGGGTTAAAACACCACCTCAGCGCCATAGATCTTAGCGCCGAGAACGGCGCCAAGCTCGGCGCCAATAACCCCGGCGCCGTGCTGCCTGCTAGGTCAGCGTCCACGCCGCCAACGTGGCCTCGACCTAGGTGCCAAACCCTTTGGTGCCGAGACTTGTAAGCTCGGCGCCACCGACGATGGCGCCGAGCTAAGGGTCTAGATTTTGAAAGTACAGGGGCATATTTATGAAAAAACTTTTTAAAAAAGGGCAAAAAAAAAAACAAAAAAGTGAGCAACTTGGACAGGGCGGGCGACAGACACACACACACAACAAATTGCAACTAGCTACTGCTAGTATTTTTTATGCTAATAATGAAATTTTTGTGGCAACGTTACGTGCTGCTGGAGTTTTTGGCAAGCACGAAAGGGCAAAGCTCCACGAAAACAACCTGTGGGCTGATGGATGCGTTGCCTGGAATCAAACCCTTTTTTCCCGTGAAAGCAGCAGACCAGACAGTCAGCAGGGTGCAGCAAGTTGGAGCGGACGAGGGCCGTGTGTTTTGCCCCGGGGCTAATATGCGGCGCCCTGTGCGCTACCCTTATGATGATAGGTTAGGGCATTTAGGCTAACGGGGCATCTCTTTGATTGCTGTGACGTTGATTGTCTTTGGTCTAAAACACCGTCTCGGTTGGTAAATTTGGTTGCAACTTGCAAAGGGCTGTCATCTCCAAAGGTTGGACAAAGACACTTGCCCTATACAAGTATCACAAGGATAGTCTTTAGTGACCACATCAAGGAGAAAGTTTGCAAGCTACCCTTGAGCAGAGTTTGTCCCATTCGTTTATTACTTCTCGAGGACGAGGTATGCATGAAATCACACGGACTCATGATACAAAGTTTGTTGAAAAAAAGTTGTAAAGAAAAAAAATCAGCGCTTTTTAAGGTGGTCTAAGAGCATCTTCAACACTTCGGTAAACCCACTTCCGGTTTTGTTTTTCTACGATGAAAACACACACTCCAACAATTGCTTATCCAAACTCCCGAGACATCCACGCTTAGAAAAAAAACAGTCGGCGCTGGCACCCTTGGCGTCGTTTTTTTTTTTATTTTTATCTCGGTGCTCCATATATGTCCCCAACTGTCGTCCCCTGGAGTCGCCGGGATTGCATCTCGGACCACTATTTTCAAATATGAGATTATCGGGAGGTAGACCAAGCAATGAAGATCCTATTTTGAAGATTTTGGATGTGAGCTAGGATGTCAGGGATGGGCCGTCCATGACAGGGAGTTGCGCGGCTCCGTAAGCACGTTGGCCACAATGTGTATGTTTCTTTAGGAACCAATATAAGAGGACTGTTGGTGGATTGCATTTTTTCGTACCTAATAATTTTTTTGAAAGGTTCCTAAACTAGCTTTAAGACTCAATTTTTAGATATTGTTGGAGATGACCTAACATCCCTAGCTACCCCACCCAATCTGCTAATTTTTCAATATGCCATACCGTATTTTCACTAGTCATAATAAAAAAAATACAGAGTGCAAAAGAACTTAAGCATATATTCCCTCCATCCTGTAATATAAGATATTTTAGAAATTCTAGGGCAAATTATGGGGTAAAACAAATTCCTATGTAACTCTCCCTTAATCGTGGGAAGTCTTATGTGCTTATTCATATTTTTGGTCTATTAGTTAGGTTGAGAATAGACATTAATGACAGATATGCATATGATTGTGCCCAGTTAGTTAATTCACCTAGAATGCCTTATAATTTAGGAAAAACTTCGATGCCTTATATTTTGTAATCAATTATACTTTATAATCACTGAAGTGAGATTTAAGTCAGGACTATATAAAGGACAATTCATATCCATATTGCACCATAATTGGTCTAGATAGGTGAGATCGGAGACGTCACTAGATCCTCTTCATCCAATTCTAGCATAACCCTTGAAGCTGGGAATATGTGATCTTGATGGTAGTTTCCCTGATGTCAGCATAATTCTGAATGTGGCTTGCAACATACATTCCTCTGAATCCTTCCAAAATCTTTTATTTGAATTCATTATTGTATAACCAAAAATAAACATGTTCTTTCGTACCCGGCAGGTTACGTGTATTGGCATATTTACAAAAAAAAAAACATGATTTATTCTGGGTTGTTGTTAGACCAAACACATGAATGACCCATGGGTAGTAGCACGGAGGACAAACTGACCCTTCCCATGGTGGGGTTGGGGGGAGGGGGAGGGGCTAGCCTGATTCCCTGGAGTTCGAAATCTACATGAGGTCATCATTTACTTGATGTATAAATTAGCTAGAAACTTTATCTCGAATAATCAGAGACAATTATATCTGACTAGCAAACCAGTCTAAACACATGAATCAAGAGACACCTTGTAAACTTATCCCCTCACTATATAAGACAGGTAGGGAGGTCTTGATCGCCACCTCATCTCATACGAGCAACCCTCGACATAAGAGGCATGGAGCAATAAACAAACATGTGATGTATGGTGTTAAGACCTCACAAGGCTCGAAAATCTATCAGCCTGTTCGGCAGGCCTGAATTGGCTGGCTGGAGCTGGTGCTGAACCAGCCAGCCCAGCCAATCAATTCCAACCGCCAGCCAGTTCAAAACGGCTGATTTGATAATTTCAAATTTAAACTAAAAAAAGGCGCCAACAACAGGTGATTTCCATAAAAGGCGCCAAACCACAATACACATAAGGTTCTTGACAACACATGAAATCCAGAATTGACATTACATTCTTGTACAGTCAACAACAAATTACAGCCGTGTTCATCATATCTAACAGGTACACACCCTTCATCGCTCCATAACCAACAATTCACAGTCCATTTGTTCCATCCATACAACACAACGATCATACAATACAAATACCACAGTAGACATATATGCAACATATACAAACATTGTGGCCTTCATGATGCCACTAACCAAAATGCACGCATACGTGCAACCTGCAGGTGCACATACACCGCCCGCCTTCGATCTACTCCTGCGATCAGTACCAAATGTAACTCATAAACCAATATGTAAGTGTATGACCACAAGTGTACAAAATTGGTGCTGCATTATTGTTATTTAGTAGTACCCTTTTGCTTTTTCTGCATCTGAACAAATACATACAACCACTATTCTTTCCGGCTGCTAAAGAATACATATTACATATTCATTTGCCTTTTGAGTTTCAGACTATGCAAATTTAACTAAACACACACATGCAAAGAAACAGCCTTCCTTAATTTGAAACTAGTAAGATGCAGTACCGAGAAAGCACAAGTGCCATCAAAGCATATTATTCATATATCAATATTATGTGTCCTGCTAAATCATACTTCAGGCAATGCATCCTATATATCAGCCATCTGTACTGCTAAAGCTGATGAAACAGACAGATTGAAATACCTACAGCCGTTCTGATCATGCAAATGAAAGACCTACCAAGTTGCACTCGTGCATACTGCAATTCCTATGTATCACTACTACATCTGAAATAGATTCTGTCTCTGTCCATTAGCTAACTGAGGCGATAAAAATATTAGGACATGACATACCTGCACAACAGCAGCTGCACATACACCCCCACATTCGTCATACTCCTACGATCAGTACCAATTGTCACTTCTAAACCAAACAGTAACTACCTAATTCAAATTGAATTACTAAAGTAGCTGAAAACTCTCCATTCTAGGTACACTACAAACACACTGGTACTCAAGTAAAAACAACGTGGAATATGAAGTAATAGATGAAGCATTTGAAACCAAAACATAACACTGGAACCTGTAACCTATCATAAAGAATTGAACATCCAACTAGAAATGGCTAGGCTAAAGCCCCGTTTGTTAGTGATTCCCGATTCCAGCATCACTCCAAGAGCACAGATAGTAAGCGGAATCAACATCCTAATCTGAATTAATACCTTGGGTACCAATACCAAGGTCAAGCATTTCAGTGTAAACAAAAGCACTGTAAGTAATTCCTAGCCTATGATCAAAAAGCAAATAGCGAATTTGGAAATGATGGGATAAACCCTAGGACCCCCAAGTGCAAGAGCCCCAAACTGATCTTGCCACAAATCCTATCCGATCAGTAAAGCCAGCTCTATAAAAGACCAGCTGCATGACCTCAAAATTGACATTTGACAGTAGCCAACTCCAGAAGTGAGTGCCAGATCCGGGGGTACCTTGCTGGAGCCAGTCGATGCAGACGGGGCCCTGCAAGGAGGACGGCGGCTCGGAAACACCTGGAAGGAGCAGACGTCGACCAGGTCCTGGCGGTGATGAGGGTTGTGGTGCGGGGGTAAACCTACAAGATGAGGCAGTGGGGCTCAGATCTGGCCGGGTGAGATTGCGGCGGCGTGGGATCCGGGGGGTTACCGTGCTGGAGGGAGTCACCGTCGATGGAGGCGGGGTCGGGGAGGGAGGCGGAGAGCACTGTCACCGAGGCCTGACGAGAGTGCGGGGAAACCCTAGCCGCGCGGGGGTCAACCTACAAGACGACGAGCTGGGGCTCAGAGGCGGCCGGGTGAGAGGACGACGGCGTGGGATCCGGGGGTTACCTTGTTGGACGAAGGCGCCGTCGATGGAGGCGGGTTCGGGGAAGAAGGCGGAGGTCACTGTCACCATAGGCCCGGCGAGGAGGACGGCGTAGAGAGGTGGGCGCGGATGGATCCGGTGGCCACCGACGCGGCTAGGAGATGCGGCGTTGACGACCGTCGAGAATCGGGCGCTGAGACGCGGACGAGTGGCGAGAGTGTGGGGAAACCCTAGTCTTGCGGGCGAAGGGGAAAAGAGGACGCAGGGAGTGGCACGCAGTGCCTGGCCGTCGCTTATCTCCAGCCGTTCGGCTAGGCCTGGGCTGCCGAACGGCTGGGCTGATAAGCCCCAGCACATTCAGCCCAGCAAGACCTGCCGATAGGCTATATATACATTCCATGTCCCATGTGGTACTCTATTGTACTCTGCCCAATGCCCTATATATTATCAACAATTACCGGTTAGAGGAAGCACGAGCTAATCCCATTTATAAGAGCTAGATGGTCTCAAACATCAACTCATCAAGATCATCGACTTCGCTCCAAGCTAGGCCATCATTAGTTTCGACAACTTGGATTTCATCACCGACTCGATGGGGCATTTGGACCTCGCCACCACCATCATCAATGACTAGACGTTCTGCTTCGGAAGCCTTTTTTTTTTAACTTAAAAAATCAACTTTGATTTCGGAAGCCTGGACTCAAATCAGGATGTTTATCTTCATCAAATGATGGGACACCTAGCCCCCTACCACCGAAAGGATATTTCGCAAAAAAAAACCGTGCTCACGTAGATAGCCTAGCCATGTTCTACCATAAACAAATCTAGTTACCAACAATTTGTTTGACTTGACATGTTGCTGTGTCGTGCTACTGACCATGTACTAGTGGCAAGAAGATAAGTATCGATTTTTAGGCATGTACTAGTAAGAAGATGATAAGTACTCGATCAAGGATAGAAGGAAGGAGCAGAAGAAAGATCAGTCGGAACTTCTCGTTCCAAACACACACACGTCCACCACACGCCACCAAATGCAGTGCCGGGTCTGGCCCGACGCGTGCGCACAGCGCACGGGCACCTCAGTGTGATTAGCACTCCATCCATTCTTAATTTAATTTGGCACACAGTCTGATTTCCAGCCGTGTTGGTTACTGCCAATTTGCGACAAGCTCATCCGATGGATGAGATATTTCTGTCACGTACGCTGCGGTCTGCCGAACGGTCTGCTCGACGCGGCACAACCCGGCGATTGGCCTCGCCCCCACGACCACATAAGGTTGTCTGGCATCTGACGCACGACTGCAGATTTTTTTTTAATTAAAGAGCACGAATGCAGATTTGACTCCACATGGACGCGACAAGTGGCGGCCAGGTAGCTACGGGCCCACAACATAATGACCCATACCCATTTGCTGCTGCTTATCCCAAGAGAGCCTCTTCGCCACACGCCCGAAGATTCTAGAGGACGTCTCGTCAATTCTGAGAATCTTTGGAGTTCGAAGTCAAGAAGCTACTGTCACTGGAAATACAGTGCATATTCGTTTGGTTATGGTTTATCGTAAACGATCATAAATTTTTAGTTGAAATAATATTTTTCTCCCACATAAATTAGCTAGCAATACTTCTTCACAAACCAGCAATGCAACGAACTAGTCAACCGAACGTACTGACAAAATGGAGCAAGGCTCTCTAAGAATACAAAAATTTAACAAAATCCATTCATTTTTCACAGGAAAAAAATATAAAAAAAACTCGTATGTTCTAAAAGGAGCCATAACGAGAGGTGCTACCACAAGAAGGTAATACTTGCTTCGTTGAACAACATGAGACGTGTTTTGAAGCAAAGAATAGGTGGAGTAGCCAAATTGATCGCTCATCTTTCTGTCTCAAGTTTAATTTAGTCATTCAATTCTCAAAATGGCCAAACTATTCCCTCGGCTGTCAATTTTGGTTCAATTTCGTCTTTATGCTGATGCGGTGCTCCATGTTGGAAGTTCTAGTCAGCAAAGCAGCCACGCAATGTATTAAAGCTAATTTCACATGAAATTCCATTGGTTCTACCATGAAAGGGATACTAAAGTAGTTATTCAAATTTTCATTGGATCAATAGTATACTCCCTCCGTCCTAAAATAAATATCGCTATGATATTCGTGCTAGTCAAACTTTCTTAAGTTTGATTAGATTTGTAGTAGCAACATTTATATCTCCAAACAAGTTTATTATGAAAATGGATTCAACCTTATATCTAATGATACTAATTATGTACTTTCTTGTATATATTAACAACATTTGTATCTCCAAACAAGTTTAGTAAATATTAACAACATTTATATCTTCAAACAAGCGAGAATGACACTTATTTTATGACGGAGGGATCGGAGTATGTTTTTCTTTTGTCGCTACATCCTCCATGCTCAATCCTATCCCATCATAATGTTTTTCAAATCAAAATGCAATGAACTTGAGTACGAAAGTATAGAGTAATTCTTAGCAATGCCAACTGCCAACACTCGCCCATTTGCCAAAGCCGGTACCAGCACATTTGCTCACTAGCGCTGCCACTGTGGAGAGCCACGACAGCACAAGGACGAATTTGGACAAAAATATAAAGATGAGGGATTGCTTTGGCCAATTTGAAAGTTGAGGGACTAAATTGAGCCTGAGATGAAAGATGAGGGACTAATTTGGCTATTCCACCCAAAGAATCCAAAGAATACATAAGTTTGTTTTTCGAGAAACATAATATATGGTTTGTATTCTATGAACCAACTTGATGCTATGTGTACTACCAACCAAATACTCAGCTCTAACTAAAGTGTAGATCGTTTTAAGGCCCGATTGGTACTATTCCGGCTGTAAGATCCAAGTTGGATATATAGTATTTAATTAAGTTAAGGTAATTAAAATATTTATTTATATGTAGTACAAATATAAACAATGAATAATTTTAAATGCCACAACATATGTCTAGCTCCAGATCCAAGGTCGGTTTGGAACGCGTGGATTTTTTTTTGTTCGTACGTTTTTCCTATAAAAATAAACTGATTCTCGTGAATTTTTTGCATTGCAAACCAGCCCTCAAGATTTCTTAGAGCTAGACATGCCCTTAATGTATCTCTAGACCTAAATTTCGGATTACTTGGAGCTGAATGCCCTCAATGTATCTACCAAACGGGGGCTTTAGTTTCACCAAAGTCAAATTTCCATGACCATGTTTATAGAACAATGAACTAACATTTACCCAACATACTAGGTTGATGGAATCCACCAAAAAAAAAATACAAGTGTGAATCCACGGTTTCAGTAATGTTGCCATTTGAAACATGTTCAATAGTATAATTATCGGATATTACAATTTGTGAAGCAATGACATACGTTGTTGATCCACCGCTATTGAAACATGTGTTCATAGTACATTTATTCGCAGTTATAAGTTATTAATGTATTTTCTTATAAATTTTGGTAAAAGTTGTTATACATCTTTGGCATATAAATGGACATAGTATATTCAAATTAATATCTGCTTCCACACATTTTTCTGCCCGTTTGGATTCTTGGAATTGAATTCATTCTAATAATTAGAATTTAAGCATAGATTAATCAAGCTAATATAATTATATATGAAATATATTTGTATATTTATTGTTAAGCATATAAGGGACATACTTATATGTTGTATTTCTATTATAGAGAAGTGAGTTGAAGAGTGTGCTATAAGTTGGAGAATAGAATTATAGTATTGTGATAATTAAAATCCATTTCCATCTCCTACCCTATGAACTTGAGATAGCCTTATTTGTGAGTTTGGGAAGGTAATGGAATGCCAAATTCCAAGCCAAATAGCCTAATTCACTACGTAGATTTCAATTCCTCCCTAATAAAGAGATCCAAATAGCCCCCTAGCAAATTGCACGATCTCAGGTCACAGGTATACAGGTGTTGTTTGGTTTAGGTCCAGCAACGGCGACAACAAGGTACTCCTACATTGCAACAGAAACACAGAGATGGAGGCATGCGGTGAATCAAAATTTCAGTACTGCTCCTAGTAATTTGCTTATTTTGATCACTAATCTCACAAAAAATGTACACTACAATGCAGCACCGTTGTTTTGCTGCTAACTCCGGCCGAGCCACTGCTATCTGCATCTTCGTTTGAACTTTTGTTCTTTTCGCTTGGCTTATAAGCCGTATTTTTTTAGTCAACGAATAATATTTTTGTCTCACAATAAATTAACTAATAATACTTTCAGTCATGGCTTATCAGCCAAGCGAACAGAGCATTTGAAGCCTTCTTAGCAAGTTCCATCGGCAGAGCAGCCAGGAAGGTGTGACCAAATCACCTCCGTGTTTTTACAAACGTGATGGTAAACGTAAATAAACACCACCACCAGTAGTATAGCTACATACATTGCTCCGAGTATATTACTGTAATTATTAGAAATAGATTCACCGAACTTGCCCCCGACGGCGACGTGAAACCCATCCAGATGCAGTCGCGTGACGGCACCCGCATGGACGCGAAACCAGCAACGAACGAAACCAACAAGCCCAGAACTGAAACGAAATGGGCAAGCCTGCCTGCCTGGTGACAAGTGTGAAGAAGTGCCTCGGCACGGCAGCGCAGAGCGCAGCGCACGAAATCGAGCGAGCAAGGGCTTGCCCCTTACGCTGGCCGCGCCCCGCGGGAGCGACACGTCAGCACGCTCGCGGCAGGATGATTGGCCTGTTTGTGTGGGCCCGCGCCACATGGACGGCTGGGATCTCTCGCCCAGGGTTATATTTATCCGGCCGTGTGGCCGCGGAGCTCGCTCCCTCCACAATCCTTAACCCCATCGATCGATTGGTGGTTGCGTTGCGTTCCTTCGAGTTCGTGGAGGTTGGAGTCGGAGTGGGCCGCGTGCGAGGGAGAGGATCTGAGCGGAGAGGAGAGGGCATGGAGGAGAGCGAATAGCAGTTGCCGAGTCGGGACTGGAGGAGGGGTTGTGGTGGTTTTGATCGTACTCGCGTTTGCCGGGCCTCGATATCGAGCAGGCAACAACTTTTTACCGGAGATCCTTGGGTGTGTGTTTTTGGGCCGCAACTTGTTATCCGCGGTGGGTTTTGTGTGTTGGTGTTCAATTTTGTTACCGGATTTTGAAGGAGGAGCCAATTGAGGGGGGAATTTTTTTGCTTGTGTTTTGGGGCAATGGTTTTGGTTTTGGATTCCCAGTTTTGCCACATGAAGACTTGATTCATATAGGTTGCTCTCGCGCTTCGGGTTAGTGAATTTTTGCCCCCAAAAACGAGCCATTTTTTCGTTGTGCTACTCGTCAATCCAGTGAAGTTTTGAACTCTGAAAGAAGAAACTTGCCTAATTGGACCCGGTATTTCGTGGTTGGCGTCTAAACAAGTAATTTTCCTGCTTACTACTTCTACCCAAAAAGCTTTCCGTTGGATCTACTTGTGAATCGTTTTTTTTTAAAAAAATCTGAGAGATATCCTTGTTGCTTTAGGTTTTCGACGACTCGGCAGATCCAGGGGAACGCCGAATTTTGCCTGATTTCTCCGCGATTTTTGGTCCGATCGAGAGGCTCCCACCCAGGCTTTTTCTCTCGCGAGAAGGTTTTCCCTTTTTTTTTTCTCCGCCATGTCCATGGCGTTGAGCCGCCTCACGCAATGGCTGTGGCCGGGTGGCGCGGCGGCGCGGGTGGCGGCCACCCACGAGCACCCCAGCGGGGGGCTGACGAGCTCCTCCTTCCCGGACTTCCCCTCCGGGTTCCGGGAGCCCGAAACCGTCACGTTCTACACCGGCGGGGGCGCCGGCGGCCGCCGCGCGCGCCCGAGGAGGGTCAGGAACCGCCGCCGCAGCCGCGGGGAGGCCCGTGTCGACCGGGAGTACGACATGGTCATCGTCCCGTCCGACGGCGGTGGGTGCCTGTCCGGCTCCGACTCGGACGACTCCGACTGGTCCATCGGCTGGCTTGAGCCACAGGCGCCGGAGCTGCAGACGGACGGCGACCCCGAGAACTGCTTCGCCGTCCTCGTGCCATGCTACCGCCACGGCCGCCAAGAGCAGGAGCCCCGGAGGCACGAGGGCAGGTTTCTTGGCGCCGGCGCCCTCACCGATGGTGGCCTCCCTGGTGAGCATGCTTACCTCATACTAGTATGTGAATTCAATGTGCTTTCTTTTAAACCTTTTAATAATTAAATAAAATCGAGAAGCGATCGTGCTACGTATATATCACTTCGTATTTATAATAGCTTATTTATGGAAAGATTCAATTCTGTACATGTTCAGGATTGGAAGGAAATCACGTATGGTACTAGCAATACTCGGATCTGTCTATAGTAGAATTAATTAGGAAGGAATCATGTGAGCTGGTTGATTCTTGTCTTCTGTGAATAGTTAAATCTTCTGTTTTCACAAGCTGACATAATAAACTGCCTAAATTCGGCACTTCTCAGTTACAAATTCTTGTTCTGGCAATAATTTCAATTTGTTAAGCTGACATAACACAGAGTATAATAGGATAAGGAGCTATTGTCTTTATCAGGCAGACTGGCTTTCTTACCTTTTTTTCTGATAGAAATTGGTGGTCATATGCAAGAAGGCATCAAGAGTTATTCCCCAATGATTGCTTTATATTTGCCGTTGTTTGTTCAACCATGAGCTGATTGGAGTAGTTATTTTGCATTTGCGGGAGTGGATTGGCTTAATAGTCATATCCCATTTTCATGATTGGTGCTGTTGATTCATGGATTTGGTGGCTTACTTTGTAGTACTATGGAAGATTTGAAATACTATAATTTGGTTAGTTATAAAGTTTGTTGTGTAGTCAATTGGTGGGTACACTAAGACTTAGTGTTGTCTACTTTTGGTGTTTCAGTGAACAAAAAGCTAACTCAATAATCTGTGACCAAGTTAATGCTCTTCAATTGCCTGCTTAAACTGCTTTCTGTGATTGAACTTGTACCAACTAATAACATTCAGTTGCCTCCTTTCAATCTTTTGAAATGTTTCACTTTTTTGTTCTTTTGTAGCCTTGTTTGGTATATTTATCATATACAGCATCAAGTCCATCTAAACCTAACACGAGTGCGGTTTATGTTCTCCTCTAATATTCTTCGTTCTTTTGATTTGCAGATGGAAAGAATTTTGTAGAGCAGTGGCTTTCTTCTCTCCAGAACTAATATCGTCAGACCTGTCCTAGCTACGCTGTAAATAGTATCACTCTGTTTTGTTCTACTACGTTTGTCCTAGTCGCAGAATGTATCGATGAAGGAAGACATGAAAAAGCCCTAAAAAAAAGAAGGAAATCTAAAAGGAAAAATGAGGAGCAGTGGGATTCTGAAGCAGCACCAAATGGGTTATGTCCTTCCTGAGGTTCCCAAGCTATTCTACTCTTGCAAAGCAAGGCGAAAGCTGAACTACACAAACTGCGCGTCATCGAAAATGATTTTGCCATCCTGATATGTGCTGAGTGCTAACTTATGATGATTGATAACACGAAGAGATGAACTGCTATTCCATTGTTAATTTGTCCCACTTGCTTGCGGATGAATTCTACTGCCTGTACATAGTGTTCTTGCAGTGCATATAGTCTCGCGCTGAGCTGCAGTTGCGCGATTTTTCAGTGTGGTGCGTGTGTGTCCTATTCTTGTACATGGGAATTGAATTCTGATGAATGAATCTATCTGCTGTATATAAATTTTGTGTGACAATGTGAGTTCAATTGTGCTGTGTTCCTGCCCTGTAGTATGATGTGTGTGTGATTGAATTTCTGTATATAGTTCTTAGGAGTGTCGCTGTGCGTGTCTGTGATGCGCGTGACTGATTGAATCTGCCAAGGGGCACGCATCTGGGATGAGTTCAAGCATAAACAAGTTGGTCCGCTCTCCGCGTCAGATTTCAACCATTTCTTTTTTCTTTTGATAAGGTTGCTGTTTTTCCATGGGTCGTGCGGCTGTGCCAAGCTTGATAGTGGCTAATGAAGCCATTTGGATGCACGAGAATTACCCGAAACATGCTGAAACAGTTAATGGAAGTTCTACAAGAGCAGAGCAAATGCTGGTATAGAATGCAGGAATTTCATATGACCTCCACAGGATTTAGTTCATTTTTCGTAGGAAAAACGTAGGAACGGAAACAAAAAATCCTGGGTTCCAAAGGGGCTGAAAATTAGATGGACCAACATTATCAGCGGACTTTTTAATGGGCCACAAAGTGCACCGACTTCAGTGGGCCTTTTATCATCAGTGGATTTCTATTTCGTGCTTATACTCCTTTTTCCTTTTTTAACAGGCACAGAAGCAACGGTCTCAATTCACAAAAAAAAAAAGAAAGGAAAAAAAAAAGATAAACAATGGTCTCAATCACTCGTATAAACTTGTACACGTATATCCTATATCCTACCCTTATCTTTGGCACCAAAGACGACCAACGAATTATGACGTGGATAAAAATCACCACAAAAAAAGTTGTAAACACGAGCATCCATTTTGAGTCAAAGACTTAAAACCGAGTGAGTACTGATTAGGGTTCACCACCAGCAACCTTACAAGCTAAGCTACGGTTATATGTACGCTAATCATTTTATTGGTGAAGAATATGAACCATAATGATTAAATTTCAATATGATAAAGGGTGTGAAATTAAGAGAGGAATAAATCTTAGGCCAGTCTCAACCGAGTTTCATACCATTTATTTATTATAATGTCACATCAGCAAAAGTAACGAGGTGGCATAGAAATTAATAAGAGGAAAGAGAGGAGATAAGTTTCATACCCATTTATTATAAATAAATGCTATAGCTAGCGTATGGAATAACAGAATCAAATTCTAGAATAAGAGTGTCTGTTTGATGTTCCAGTTTCCAAGATATGGATGTGAAAGATTTTATTGAGACCCGGCCTTGTAAGTCCCAAAATTATCTCATTCCACGGGTTGACAAACTGAATGGGCTCTGCGCTGGCCCAAGCTATCATTTGTTTTCTGACTTTTGAGTGGCCAAGCCATCGAATTTATTTTTTCTTCTCTATTTTTCTCCTGAACTTGTTCTTGGCTACATCTTGCTAGCTCGTCATGCCTCTTGTACGCCCCGTGGTGATTGGGGACCATTGCAAACCCGGGTTGAAATGTGCCATTGCATTCAAGATCCTCGGTACTAGACCGTAAGCTTCCTTCCAATCACCCCACATCATAGCCATAGCGTGCTATTTTACCCGCCAAGCCTTTCCATAAAAGACTTGGTAATTGGTGAACCCCTCAATTGCGACCCTCAGGGCTACAACGGTGATTTTCGGATTAACATAAACCAGCCTCACAATACGCCTGGCAAGGTAACAGGTAGTGCACTGCGACTGATCCTGAGAGGGCCTTGCTGAACCACAAGTGTGCGGTTGCTTAACCTTTGTTATCTTCCATCAACTTCCATCACTAATCATAGGCTGTGCCCACACACCCCATCCACAACCCTTCTGGCACCAAACTGTGTACCGGACCTTCGCATAAGAATGCACAACATCATATGGTCGGTGGTGATGGACAGAGTAGTCTCTTAGCCAGTGTTTAAGCTCACCAAGGATATAAAATACCATGCCATTTGAAATCAATTCCTTGTCACTATCAGCCTCAGGCTCCACTATCCTAACACTGTTATCACATATCAGATTGTTTGTTTGTCTAATGTCTTCAAATATAGACACATTTCGGACATTCACATGAACAACTCTAAGTTGCCTTCTCTCCTCCGTGGTCAATGGTGGGATCCTAACACCACCAAAATTGGGACCGTGGTAAGGAGCACCTTGCCCATCCAGACCATCACTGGCTAGAGGTTCCACATCATCTTCCACTTCTAACTCTTCCTCATCTCTTACCATTCCCTCTGCTACTCCAGGCTCGTCCTCCTGCCCATCGTCTCCCTCATCACCCGATGAAACATAAACTTCATCCTCTACCTCTTCAGCCTCCTCAACCTCAAATGTGTCATCACGGAAGTCATTATTCACAACTGCCATTCCAAAATCACTAGAATTCTGATTTGCCAAACTTCTAATAGGTACAGTCCCATTGGCCTCAAACCCAACATTCTCTTCTGATCAGGAGGGGACCTCTTGGCTGACATGGTCCTGGGTCAAATTCTCTGTAGGATCGACATCCGGGTCGTCCCCCAATCAATCAACTCTAACTCCAATTTCATCACTTCCATTCCGACCAATATCAACAATCACCTCCGCACAAGACACATGAGATTCCTTAACTGACACTTTACAAAACCTCCAATCATCCTCCAATTTTGGACAACGCGCTAGCTTGTTACAATATTTTTTTGTTTCTCCGCTACTCGAAGTAACATCAGAGTGATCATCCAAGCCAAATATATAAACGTGGGAGGGATTGAAAGGGATCGGATTGGGAGCCTGCCAAGGGGATCGGGTGGTTGTGCGGGGATCACCCAACCCCGACGTGGTTTGCTTCTCATGTGAGTTTTGATTCTTCATTGCCAAATGAAGCCTAAAGATGCTCAAGAGACCCGGCCCCCGCCGCTAGACCACTTGGACTTCCTCGGCGGGTTTAGGGACACGCCGACTCTATACGACGTGAAGGTTCAGCGCTTGGTAGCCTTGTGCACTTGTCGGCCCCAGGTACTATGGTGGCTGCAGAGGCCTCATTGGTCGCCCGGCATGCTCGAGGTGCAGAGGGTCGGGCTGGCGTATTCACGCCAGGCTCCGACAGGCTCCTCTCCTTGGCTGCTTTGCCAAGCTTCATGAGCCGAGGGCAACCATTGAGCTTCTATGCCGTCGGGGGTTGCTCTCGGCTTGGAGCAACTCCATTTGGCATTACAACATGCCCGCACTCATTCTCTCTTGGTAGTGGAGGTGATAGCCATGAATTTCAATGGCTTAGCAACCCGGCTGTCTGAGCGGTTCAGAACAATTTCTCCACATCTTTGTCGACGTGACTCTCTACGGGTATGGCTCTGCCTCTCGATTGATTCGGACGCTGTGAGGGAGACTACTGAGCTCATGAGATCTGCCCTGATGGAGAGAGCGGAGGATGCTGATGAGATCACCACAGCGGCCAATGTTTTAAATAGTAGGCTATGATATTTAGCGGCGACCTCCAAAAGCTATAAAAAGCTATAGTGGGATATAGTAGAAGCTATTCATTTAGCGTTTTTATAGAAAACATAAAATTTCTTAATGAACTATGCACATAAATGTTTAACTAGAAAAAAAATTATGAACACAAATACTCAAATACATGTAGAATATCTAGGAGAATATATTTTTAAGTCCATTATATTGGAACCAGCGGCACATGTACAATATTTGGGAGAATATGTTTTTAAGTCCATTATGTTGGCCTGAACAGTTGAGAGAGGATGGAGAGAGCTAGGCTTTGGAGAGGGGACACACTGGGGTTATCAACAAGTGGAAATGAGTGGGAGGTGAGTTCGCTTCCCTTCATGCCCTTAGGGCACTTATATAACCAATGACTATTTACATGTGGCCCCTTAGTGGGGTTAGATTTCACATGACACTACTTTAGCTACTAGTTGGCCCTCTTCTAGGGGAGACTTGGCCCATATAAATCAAGGGCTCCCCCAACATCGCCCCTGGCAAACACTTCGGGTGGGAGGGGCTTCACCAACTTCAGCTTATACACTACTAGATCCAGACCTTTCACAGCCACGTCATAACCCCCATTGCAGTCCAATTTCGGCCTCAGCAGTAAGCTATCGACAGTGATGGTCATAGCCATCACATTCGGCATCTCAGAGCGACTGTGGTGTATACTACACCACCGTATTGGCTTATGATCCGTTTGTGATAAGGTCCTTACTTCCATCGCATTGGAGCACGACCCCGCTGTGGGCATACACTAACACCGCCGCATTGGCAAATGATCCACCTGTGTGGAGGCTATCATCACATTCATGTGGGCACATCAACAGCCTGCGTAGTGGTCACCAGCTCTATCACCTTATACTTCGACCCAATTGTCTGCGGTGCAGGTTCACTGTCGCTTCGACGACCGAGACGTCTGTAGAGGTAAACATCACTGTTGCTTCAGCGTATGAACCGTCCATACAAAGGTCATGGTCACCATCGCCTTGCACCATGATCCACATTTGATGATCGGTTGGTCGATGTCGGGTTACTAAACAATTTGACGGTGATACACTTTTGATCCCTGCCGCATCATATGTATAGCGACGGTGTTGGACGGTTGCACCACCAATGGCGGTGGTGATAACAAAATAATAAATGACCCTTAATAGCTTACTGAACACAAAGCATACAGATGTAATCATTACATCCATAAACCATGTTCTTACAATAACAATGGACGCTTACCATAACATCTTTCTCAACTGATGTCCTAACACAACCGGTACATAGATTACAAACTAAAGGCACTGATCTCTACAAACTTATATAACGAAACGACATAGCTGTGCTCCTCCTATGTGACACTCTTGCTTGCTAGGCAAAAATTAATATAATTAGTGCATCCTTCGGATTGGTAGTCAATGCACCATGGAACCCCTCTTCTTCCTCCCTTAGCCAATGCAGAAAATTGTTCAAAAGCACTCAGACTCCACCTGCACAAAGCAGCAGAATTAATGATATTCAACACACCATTCCTTTAGTTACCAAGCTCAAATTGGCCTATATATAGAATCAAAATAATTACATACCTGAACAAACAAAATACAGCAAATGCACCTTTACTGCTCTGCTAATGACTCCATGAACAAGGGAACATAAGGAAGATAGTGAGGTCCGCCGCTCATACATATTAGTTTCTAGGTACTTCTAGGATAGCCGATGACCTGGGCAGGGAGGACATGAACTTTACTGCGGTTCATGTCATATGCAAGCAGTCGTAAACCTTGGTACCAATTTCAATATTCTTCTGTCCAAATAGCTGCAGCATGGTCACCTTATGCTTCAATGTCCATTTACTAGTACCGTAGTCTTCAAGGATCCAGATTAAAAGGTCATACCTATTCAAAGTATGAGGAGTACATAAACACAACTGACCCTGAGCTTCATGGATGGAGATTGCATCACCAGTTGGCCTATGAATTTTCCTCCATGTCTTTCCCTCCATATCAATAGCAACTATCTGGGTGAACTCCAGCATGTGCATAAAACCATTAACAAGCACACCTTCCCCATATGTGTATACTATAATACCCTCACCCCATTCAGATTCTTTAAAGATCCATGCTCTAGTTTTAGATGAGTAGATGTTGACACCTAAGGAGTCATCATCGTTGATCCTATATTCAAACACATAGAAGTGAGAGGAGACTGTCGGATCGAACCTCAAGTGAGCTGAACCACAAGAATGGTTGCTATCTGAAAGTAGCAACCATTTCTTAGTCACCAATTGCGACAACATAGCTTAAACCCAGTATCAAAGAGAGGATGAGGCCCCAGGAGCAATCCGAGATCATGACATCCTGAATGGGGAAGGGCAAGAAGGACAAGGAGGGGTATTCATCGTTGACGTTGGTGAAGTTGCGTTTGCCTTTTTAGTCTGCGGTAGAAGAATTCAGCGAGAATCTAGGGCAGCTCCTTACACAGATTTTCGGATCCTAAGATGAGGGCTGCTCCAAGAGCAATAGACACACTTGCAAATTTGCACAAGGAGCAAAGGTGTGAGGCGGCCGAGGATGAGGACCAAGACATGGTCTGTGAGGATGGCCGCCGTTCCTCTTGTTGGGGGCCGCCTCCTCCATCTTGACGAGGATTTGGTGGAGCTAGGCCGACGATGGAAGCAGCAGTGCTAGCCATCGCCTGAATCAGAGAAGGAGCGACTATGGGGATGTGTTCATGAGCTTGTTAATAATCAGATGGAAGCTTCATTCGTACTCAGATGAGTGAAGAAGGGAATAAAAATCCAAGAACAATGCATAAGGGAAGTGCGAAAGCATTACCATTGCCTTTGGATCTTGCGACATTGAGCTCGAGCGGCGACAACGGATGATAGAGTACTAGCCTAGTCACCGGTGGATCTATGCTATCTACCGGTGGTGAGGCATACCGGGTGTAGAGCACTAGTTTGTCGGGTGGTGATTGGCGGCTTGCACGCCCACCGAGTAAAGCGGTCATACGCAGTTTGTCACTAGGGAGTAGGAGTAGTGATGAGGAATAGCAGCACTGAGGAGGAGAAAGACACGGTGGGAAGCATCCTTTGTAAGCAACTGTATCAGACGTAGGAATGCAAATTTCTACAAAACTTTGTAAATATGCGCGGGAGTGACGCGTAGGACTCACGCACGGGCTTGGAAATTGACTAAAGTGGCGGTGAAGGCTATTGGCGGTGGTGGTTGGGAGATGTTAGCACCTACTCCGTACATACTAATGATGGATGTGTCATACGGTCTTGAACTCTAAGGCGCATAAATGGAACATTCCAGTCAACAGCAAACAAAGATGTTCAATAACTACTGAATATGAACATTTTTATTCAGAATGCAGAGGTGTGTTACGATCAAACTACTCGCGGGGAGCATTATGAATGATGTCCTCAACATTCACCATGGCCAAAATGCCATCGCCCACTACGGAGAAGTCACCGATCAAGTTCTCGCGATCTTGATAGCTCGTCTCTCCTAGGAACCTGGCTCCACCACGGTTAGGTCCTCACCCAGCCGAAGCAGGGCGGCGGCCATGGACGAAGCGGCCCCTAGGCGAATGTAGTATGTGGGCACCTCTATGATCCATGGCGGCATGGTGCGGAGGCGATCTGCTAGGGTCGTCCCCGCAGGCACATGAGGCAAAAGCACACGGATGGCATTGCCTGCTGCCGCATGGAGGTCCTGGTAGCGCATGTTGCTCTCCGCCGCCATCCAGGAAGAGACACGGGTGTTGTCCTCAGCTACCTGGTGAAGATGGATTGCCTCCGCTGCCTCACCCTATGTGGCAATCAGTTGCTCCTAGACGGCTGAAAAGGAGACAAGAAAACGCTACAACTAAAGACACAACCTTGCATGAAGTGAAAGAGCAAGATCATATCGTGCCGAATGCCTTACCAGGGAGGCATGCCTAGGCCTCGGTGGTGGCAAGCTCTGTCATGGCCGTTTCCTGCTTCGCGGTGGCAACAGAGAGGTGTAGCCAGTCCACCTCCTAGCTCTCCTCACGGAGGGGCAGAGGTAGCCATGTCTAGCTGCTCCACCAACGTGAGGACATCATCTGCCCCCATCATCATTGGAGGAGATAGCTAGAAGTGGGGATCGGCTCCTTGGTGGCGGCGCCACCGAGCTGCCCTCCCCATCCTGCCGTAGCCTCACAAGAATCTTGGGACAAAGTGGGACAACCTCCCATGACTCTTCCATTGGGCATTTCATTCCTCGATCCACCATTAGATGAGATCTAGATGATGGGTTGTCGATCCAGTGCGGATGAAGAAGATAGAATGAGAAGATAGGTAAGTGTAACGAGTTTAGAAAGGAATCATGTATTTGCTTCCTGCCTTAGCCTTCGCTTTTATAGAAGGATGGGTGAGATAGGCGCCCATTAGAGTTCCTTTGATTTGCTTTGGAGCGAGAGGGGAGTTAAGGCGAGGCCATGTCTCGCACGATCTTAGTGGTGCAAACTTCACTTGAGGATAAGAGGCTGTCCAAGAGTGAGGCCATGTGAAAGGCCTAGTTTGGTTTTGGATAATTAATAAAACCTAGGACTAACATTTGATCTAAGTATGTGAATTAGATAAGGTAGTCCAATCCAAGTGGTGGAGCTAGATGATGGTCATGGTGAAGGTGTTGGCCATAAAAGAGATGATCAAGTGCTTCAACTTGGAAAAGAAGAAAGAGAAAAACAAAAACCAAGGAGATCAAGGCAAAGGTATCAAATAACTTTTGTTTTGGTGATCAAGACACTATTGAGAGTGTGATCACGTTTAGGATCGATAGCCATACTATAAAGAGGGAAAATCTTTGGCTAGCGGTTATCGAAAGTGCCACTAGGTGACATGATTGTTGCATATGCATTTAGTAACCTAGTGTGCTAACCTTGACCCTTGAAAATGCTTTGAAAAAAATGCTAACACACGAGCACACAAGTTCTACGGTTTGTGGTTATCAACATGGAAGCAAAGGCGAAGCGGTTGAGGAGTTAGAAAAAGAAAAGGGGAAGAAGTGAAGGGACCGGACCTAGTGTTGGGCTCTTAGGACATGAGAAGGGGTGAGTCTGCAGTCTTGTGGATCGAGACCAAGAGGATGACTACGAACCGGACCACGTGGTTTGTTGTAACTAGACCTAGTTGACAAAGTCGGTTGTCTTTGCTTGATGGTGCGAGAGGGGCGTGGCGATCAGAGAGCGACAGACCCAACGGTTGAGTCTGGTCATGTTCAACCGAACCGATCCGAGGGTTCTGGAGCTCTCGGTGTGAATTTGTGCACAACCGGACCCTGGTGGCGAGGAGCGATTGGACCCAACATTGGTGCGTCCAGTCATGGCTCAGCAACACACGGTGGCGATCGATGCGAGGACCGGACCTAGCTCTGAGTTCGGTCATTACGATCGGACTGAGTCCGGTCAAATTTTAGCACTCGGGGAGCTTACTGGAAATGATCGGCCCCTGAGTGGCGTTGAGTCTAGTCGCTGCTCAGTTGAGCCCGATCCTAACTTAAGCGTTTGTGCGATCGGGATTTGACCATTGAGATCGGGCGGCCGAGGTTCGAAGCGAGGCCACATGGCGGCCATTCGAGGACTAGACCCAGGCGACCGGACCCTAACCAGAGTCCGGTCAGTGAGTCCGATCAGCCCTCCGAGGCTCCAACGACTCTTTGAGCTTGGGGGCTATCGCGGGGTCAGAACCACGACAAGCATAGTTGTTCGAGTCGGTGTCAGAGTATGGGTCTCTGGTGGCTCAGGTGGACTCTAGAACACAATAATCATAGAGAAGATGCAACGGTTTATCCTAGTTCGGGCCAATCAATGCCCTATGTCCAGCACTTGATGATCCTTATATCAAGAGCACCCAAAATTGGGAGGTTACAACAGAGTGTAAAGAGAAGTTTGGTATGAGGTTAGCTCAGTGCTAATCCTAAGGTTGCCTCACCACCGGTGGAGCCTTCCCCTCGTTGGAGAGGAGGAAGATGATGGGATGCGGTGCGGGAGCTCTCGGTACCCCTCCCTCTCGGTTCCCTTGCCCTCGGTGCTGAGCAAGAGAGGATGGAATGGAATGATCTGTCTTAGATCATCCCCCATTTAGGTTGGACCTTATCCCTTATATAATGAGATAGGTTGGGTACATGGCAGTTTGGGGAGATGAGTCTATGGTCTACATGTGCCGGAGTCCAGGAGGGTCTTGTAGCGGCGCTTTGTGGACCATGGTGATGTCATGGAGCTAAAGAAGCCTTAGGCATCGTTTGGCTACTCTGTTCTAACACTCTGCATGTCAGGCGGTGTTGTCTTGGACCGGCCTCCCCTAGGTGGACCTTCTGGAGTCTTCTTGGTGGTGAAGGAGGTCGACTCCAGGGGCTAACATGTAGGCCTAGGAGCTGCCCAACCCCTGGAGGCTGTGGGAAGCTTGTCTTCTTATGTCATGCCCTGTACGTGACCCTGTCGTGGAAGTGGCCGGTAGGGCCACGTCCAAGGTGCGGTGTCTTGGAGCCCCGAGCCTCAATGGCTTGGGGCTTGTCTTCTTACGCCTGGGCCTTAGCTAGCGTCGCAAGCCAGGCAGGAGCTAAGGCCCGAGCTCGGGCATGTCATCGATCTGGAGCTTGAAGCCCGGGCAAGCCCCCAGGCCCTGTGGGCTGCGCCGTGCTAAGGCTTGGCCAAGTTTCTTGGTCAGAGGGTGCGCATGAGCGTACCCGATGGGTATAGCCCCTGAGCCCCGGACGATCCTAGAGGGGTCGTTCGGGGGGTCTCTTCGGTCATGAACCATTGATCCCATGGCTTAACATACCCATATGCTAGGATCTTGTCAGGAGCCCCTGATCCCTTCGTGGCCTCACTTGGCCTGATTCGTGATGGCGACTTAGGGTTGAATTTGATCTTACGGTGATCCAACTAGCCATGCGAGACAACCTGGCGATAGGAGCGTGTTGCCCTACTTGGGGCCTTTGCCCTTAGTGTGATAGGGGCGCTTGGCTATCGGGGCCAAGTGGTAGTGGTGCTGTCCCCTTCCCTATTCCCATGCTGCATAGGTCTACGTCCCGAGCGAGGGTTTAGTGAACTTGTCTAGGCCTACCGACTTTAGGCCCAAGGGCACCCTTCCTTTCGGTCGGGACCTGCTATGGGTCGAGTGATCGAGAGCGTCTGGGCTCTAGCTTAGGGCCACCTGATCACTCAAAGCACCATACCCTTCTAGGGGCTTCGATAGCAGGTCTCAATCCTCTTAGGATGGCCTTCTAGGGCTGACCTTCTACAGCCATAGGTCAGGGTGTGGGGAGCATGCCGATCTTGGGGG
The DNA here is from genome assembly GCA_904845875.1 of Miscanthus lutarioriparius. Lineage (NCBI taxonomy): Eukaryota > Viridiplantae > Streptophyta > Magnoliopsida > Poales > Poaceae > Miscanthus > Miscanthus lutarioriparius. The sequence continues at coordinate 50,843,733 of CAJGYO010000003.1, read as the reverse complement.
ACCCTTGTTGGGTACATCACTTAGTGGTCCCTGACCCAACTTCGGGGAGTTGGTTGGTTTTGGGGGTGCGTCGCCCGAGCCCTCATCGATTGTGGGTCAGGCTGCTCTATCTAGGGAGCTAGTGCTGCCCCCAAGGCCATACTAGGGCCTCCTTGTCAGCGGGTGCGGTGGCTTCTAGGCATGTCCTGTTTGCTAACGCTTTCTGCAGGCAGTTTGATGGCGTCTGGGCCATCATGCCTGGTGGAGGAGTTAAGGCGAGCGCTCCCACACCATCCCATCTTGTCTAGGAGATGGGACGTTGAGGCCATGTGGTGCGGATCTAGCGGAGGAGGAGCCACGACACTTGGTGCATGCGGATCCGGGCCATTGATGGCGGCTAGTGGGCCCGTGGGGAGTCGGATCCCCTCAAGTCCCCCGAGGAGGCGTGCGTAGAGTGGGCTGCGCGCTTGATGGGAAGTGGAGTGGGGACTTGACTCATTGTTAGTGCCTTCCTGACTCTATCTTGATTGTGCGGCCACCATCATGTAACCGCTCTGAGGTGCATTGCGGGGATAGAAGGGACGCCTAGCCGATAGCCTAAGGCCTCTTTTAGCCATCTATGGCTGATTGGAGGGCATAGAGCCATCCTTAGTGCACCAACTAGTGCTATAAAGAGGAGCCCTAGGGATGTGGTGCCTTCTATCCCTCTTCCGTCTCCTTCTCTTCTTCTTCTTGGATCCAACTCCTGGGAGCCATGGCGACGATGAAGTGCGATGCTTCCCTCTGAGTGAGTCTGGCTTCCTTTGCCAGGCGATCACTCCCACCAGGGTGGAAGGATTCCAGTGAAGGAGACACCACAACTACATGAGGTGGTGGGAGTTGCTCGTGGTGCTGCGCAGGAGGCCGATTCGGAGGCAATCGCTCTCGGAGGGGTGATTGGTCTGGCCTCCCTCGTGCGTGATGGATTCCGCGGATTCCGTCTCATGTAGTGTGGGTGGCTTCTGGCCATCTCTAGTTTTAGCCCATAGTAGGGCAGCCCCATGCCCACGTGCCTTCCTAGGATGCTCTGCCTAGGAGCCCAGTGGTGCGAGCAGTTCAGAGGCGAACGAGGTACGGCCTTGCCGACCGTCCCTTCGTCGCCCCCCCGGTGCTTACACCTAAAGAAGTTCTGGGGAGGTCGGGCTCCCCGAGCTTGGCAGGCTGACCCTCACTCCTGGTGTCTCCACTCCTCTCTGAGGAGAGGAGATCATCCAAGGGGCGGTGCCCCAGCCCTACGTTGGTCGGTAGCGGTTTTTACCACCGTATATTGTAATCTCACTGCTCACGAGTCATGCTCGGAGACCTTAGGTCCCTCATTGGGATGGGCTGTTACGACGATAGCCTCAGTGGCCAAGATCTTCGTGCCCGTGCTACTAATGGGTAAGTCCGAGAGAACCCCGGGTTTATGGTTGTTCCGTGTCCCAGTCATGTCCCTCAGAGTGGAGATCCTCGGCTTCCCAGCCGAGCCACTCATATAGTTCCTGAGCCCATATTTCGGTGCTTGGGGGCTCGCTACCTCCCTTGGTGGGTCACCACGAGCGGCTCTAGGTCGGTACTCGGACATCGCGCGATGGTTGGCTGACTTTGCTTCTGAGCGTCCGGCTAAGGCCTCTGGTGCCCGACCACTGGCGTCCCTCACGCTTTAGGTGCCTCAGGTGGCCATGAAGCCCCTTGGGCCAGCCCTAGAACCCTTAGCGAAGCCCCTTCTAAGGGGTTTCATGCCGGCGTGTGGCTGGGAGACATGATTCGAAGAAGGATCGAGAGATAGAAATAGTTGCAAACAAACAAAATGAACACAAGAGAAGGGATAGGGGACATATTTGGTAACATGATGGCCAAGGCCATTCCATTAAGCCTTAATGACCTCTTATGCGCTTCTCCTGCTCTGTTTGTCTATCCTTGCCTCGCTTGGGGGCCCTGTGCTATAGTTCACCTTCATGGGGGGTAACATGTGGTTAGCTCAGTCGATCCTTTAGTGTAGCCAATCTATTGCTAGAGTCGCTCAGGGTTATGGAGACAATCAGTGAAGTCAAGTGAAGCAAGAAGGTCAGGAGGATGGGACTTATCTTGGTTTTTGTTGTTGGAGAGGTGGGCCGCAGAAGGAGGTCGGCGAAGCGAGTTCGCTCGGGAGATGGAACTTCTGGGTGGATGGCTCGGTGATGGCCTTCCCTCGTGGGGAAAGGTCAAAACTCACCTCGATTGAGTTGACCCCTTTTGGGGGGACCGAGTGTGTGGATGGAGGGCCCAGCTGAGCCATCGCTACCGCCAGGAGTCTTGGCTGCCTTGCCGATGCTCAGTCGGTCGAGCATGGCCATCGCCTTGGCTGCTCCTTCCACTGGTGCCCTTGCTGTGTCGCGGCCGGGGCCGTCGAGAGGCGTGGGCGACAACCACCTGACTTTGCTTGGGCAATGCAGTCCTATTCGTGTAGTAGTAGGCTTGCTTAAAGCTACCCTCGACGGTGATAACCCCTTGGGTTGGGCATCTTGAGCTTGAGGTCGGTGTAGTTGGGGATGGCCATGAGCTTGGTGAAGCATGGTCTTTTGAGGAGGCGTGGTAGGCGCCGGGAAGTTGACAACCTCGAAGGTGAGTGGCTCCTTGCGGAAGCCATCCGGTGGCCAAAGGTGACCTTGAGCGAGATGTGCTCGAGGGGCATGACTTCCTTCCTCTAGATGATCCCATAGAATGGCGCCTTGCTAGGCGTGGGTTGCTCTGCATGGGATGCCCATCTTGTCGAGGGTCTTTGGCATAGAGTATGTTGAAATTTGCTGCCGCCATCCATCGACACCTTGGTGAGGTGCGTGGTGCCCACGATTGAGCTTACCACAAGCGGTAGTAGCGCCCCAGGTGAGGGACGCAATCGGGATGATCCTCTTGGTCGAAGGTGATGGCCGTCTAGGACCATCAAAGCCACATCGGGGCGGCAAGGGTATGGACGACATTCTCCTCCTATTCAGTGATGCGGTGCTGCCAGCGGGACTCATATGCATAGGAGCCCCCAAAGATCATGTGGTAGTGCTCGGCCTCGAGGAACTCGGTGTCTTCCTCCTAGGCACCGTCTGCCAGGTCACCGGCCCTCGGGGTAGGCTTCTAGGCCTTGCATTGTTGGCCGAGGGTGCCATGGATGTAGCCCCTCATGGTAGCGCAATCCTTGAGGAGGTGCTTTGCTTGCCCCCCATGGAATAGGCAGGGGGCCTCGAGCGCCTTCTCGAAGTGCTCGGGGCGTGCGCTGCGCCCGTGGGGCTAAGGTCTAGCGGCACGGTTGGCCGCGACCACCATCTCCTCCCCATGGTGCTTTCAGTCCTTGTTCCTCTTGTCGCGGCGATGCTAGGATGACATAGGGTCATCACTGCCATATCCACCATTGAGGTGGCCGGTGGCCTTGACCTTGCCATAGAAGTTGGCCTAGATGGCCTCCTCATCGGTGGCATACTAGGTGGTGATGTCCAGGAGCTCCCGCATCATGCGCGGGGTCTCGCGGCCGAGCATGTGGACGAGCTCCTCGCAGGTCATGCCGCAGATGAAGGCGTTGATCATGTCAGCGTCGGTGATGTTGGGGAGCTCATTGCGCTTCTTGGGGAAGCCCTAGATGTACTCCTAGAGGGTGTCGTTGGCCCTCTGCCTGTAGTTGCAAAGGTCCCATGACTTCCCGGGCCAAATGTACGTGCCCTAGAAGTGCCCGACAAAGATAGAGTGGAGGTCCCCCCAATAGCGGATGGTGCTAGGCTCGAGTTGCTCAAGCCAAGCCCTGGTCGAGCTTGATAGAAACAGAGGAAGGTATTTGACGGTGAATTCATCGTCGGATCCCTTGGCCCTCATGGCTAGACTGTAGTCCTCAAGCCAATGGTCCGGGTTGGTCTCGCCGTCGTACTTGGAGATGTGCATTGGAGGCCAAAACCACCTGGGATAGGACGCTACCTAGATCGCCACCCCGAACGCCTAGGGGTCAAAGTGATCCGTGGCGGTGCTCCTGTGCCTCCGCTCGGGAGTGCGAGACTAAGCCTAAGCGTGATGCCTGGCCTCGATGGTGTCGTGGATGTTGTGGTCATCACTGATTTGGTGGTGCATGGGAGGACGCCAAGGAGAAGGCTCATGCCTCCGCTCCTATTGAGGTTTGGCGCCCCTAGTCCATGAATAGCCAAAACTACTGTCGGAGGAGTCGCCACTGCTTCCGCCCATGGATAGGGCGTGCGCGTCGGAGCGGTCCCCGTTGGCGGTGGTCGTCGGCTGGGACAACCTAGAGAACGTGGCTAGATGCCGGGAGGTAAAACTCTTGTCCTACTGCTAGAGGGTGACGTGGAGAAGCTGCTTCGCCTCTTGCAAGTGCTCGTTGGTCTTCGGGTTCAGCGTGTCGGAGATGTCCTCCAACCGGTAGGAGGTGGCCGCCATGTTGTAGGCCACGCGGGGGAAGTGTAGTATGCTGGGAGCCCCCGTGCGGGCATCGTTGTCATTGCCGGGGTGTTGCTTGGCTTGTTGCCACACAAAGTCTTGCCTTTGGCACTCGAGCTCTACCTCAGCGGCCTCTAGGTCCACCTGCTGAGCCTGTAGGCAATCCGCCTTCTCCTAAAGGTAGATCGCATGGCTGCGGGGACTGTGGTTTGGCGACATGAGCTTAGGTGCCTTCTTAGGTGGAACCTCGCCGTCGATGTGGTAGCACATGCATGGCGAGGCACAGTGGTTGATGTCGTTGGAGTCATACTCTGAGCCATTCCTCGAGAGAATCTCAAGGAAGGTGCGCAGCGAGGGGACATCCGCCCTCGCGGTGCCGGAGAGGATGGCACCCCTTGGCGCGTCACGACTGATGAGGTGCTCTAGCTCTAGCTGGAAGGATGCTGCCACATTCTAGATCCCAAAAGGTTGGTCCGAGAGGTAGTATGAGAAGTGGTCAGGTGGTGGGAGCACCTCATCGGTGGTGATCTGGTGGTGGACGTTGGTCAGCATGTAGAACATCTAGCGTCGGTGAGACACGGTGAGCCTTGGACCCAGACCGCACTGGATCTATTAGGCTAGGACCTCAAGATCTGCTCCTAGAAGTCCCAGTGATGGGGGCGACTCTAGGAGCTCGTTGCTCACTGGTGCAGCCCCGTCGAGCGGACGAAGCTCACCGTAGCAGTCGGCGATGTAGGCCAGGCTCCCAAAGTTGAGGACCTAGCCTAGAGTGAAGGCGCCAGCTATGATGAAGAACTCACCAGGGAAGTGGACACCGCTGTCTAGGGTGGTGCTGCTTGCTCTGATGGTGAGGCAGGTGGCTCTAGCCACCATAGAGCCTGAATCACACTTGACACTGCCCCCTACCTAGTGCACCAGCTATCGCAGGGTCGGAACCATGGCAAGCATAGTTGTTCAAGTCGGTGTCTCTTTGGTGGCTCAGGTGGACTCCGAAACATAAGAATCACAGAGAAGATGCAATGGTTTATCCTGGTTCGGGCCAATCGATTACCTATGTCCAGCAGCTAATGATCCTTATACTCAAGAGCACCCAAAATCAGGGGGTTACAACAGAGTGTAAAGAGAAGTTTGGTAGGGGGGTAGCTTGGTGCTAATCCTAAGGTTGCCTTGCCGTCGGTGGAGCCTTCCCCTCGTCGGAGAGGAGGAAGATGATGGGATGCGGTGGAGGATCTCTTAGTGCCCCTCCCTCTAGGTTCCCCAGCCCTCGGTGCTGAGTAGGAGAGGATGGAATAGAATGAAATGATCTGTCTTGGATCATCGCTCCCTCTAGGTCCAACCTTATCCCTTATATAACGAGATAGGTTGGGTACTTGGTGGTTTATGGAGATGAGTCTATCGTCTACATGCTTTGGAGTATAGGAGGGTCTTGTGGCGGCACTCTATGGACCATGGTGGTGTCGTGGAGTGAAGAAGCCTTGGCGCGTCATTGGCTACTCGGTTCGACACTCTACATGTCGGTTAGTGTCGGCTTGACTGGCCTCCCAGGTGGACCTTCTAGAGTCTTCTTGGTGGCGAAGGAGGTTGACTCCAGGGGCTAACGTGTGGGCTCGAGAGCCACCTAGCCCCTAGAGGCTGCAGGAAGCTTGTCTTCTTGTGTCACATACCTGCATGACCCTGCTTTGTGGAAGTGGCGGCGGGGCCACGCATGCAGGGTTGACATCTTAGAGCCCCGAGCCTCGATGGCTCAGGGCTTGTCTTCTTGCACCGGGGCTTGGTGGCGTCGCAAACCCAGGGCAGAGCCAAGGTGCGAGCTCAAGCATGTCGTGGATCATGAGCTTGAAGCTGGTCAAGCCCGTGGGCCCTCTATAGGGGCTGCGCCATGCCTAGGCTCGACCCAGTTTGTTTGGTGGAGGAGGCGCGTGTGGCGTGCACGATGGGTATAGCCCCGAGCCCCCAGGCGATCCTAGAGGGGTCGGTCAGGGGTCTATTCGGTCAGGAACCCTTGATCCCGAGGTACAACATACCCATATATTAGGATCTTATTAGGGGCCTCTATAAATAGAACTCGGGCGCCTTGGTCTCACTCTCTTGGACATTTTCACCTATGATACATCATTGTAAGTGTAAGCAAACATCTCTCACTCATCTCCATCATTGATTCATCATCATAGTGAGATTAGGAGTGATTCCAAGTGCATTTGCTTGAGTGATTACATATAGTGGCACTTGGGGATCATTGTGGCTGCGGATTTTTGTTTCTCTTGGTGGTTTCCGCCACTTAGACAGCTTGGAGCGACAGAGGAGCATTGGCATGAGTTGGTGATTGTTCGTGGCCATCTCCCGGTGATTTGTGAGGGGTCTTGTGCCTTCCCCAGTGGAGCACCAAATGCAACTATAGTAAATTGCTCGTGTCATTGAGTTACCCCACTTGTGGGTAGGTTCTTGCGGTGCCATTTGTTGGCTAGGTGTGTGATACCTATTAGCCACCGAACCACCAAGTGTTGGTTGACACAATGGGGACTAGCGTGCCAGCAAGAACGTGAATCTCAGGAGAAAAATCGTGTGTCATCTTGTGATTGGATTTCTCCCGGTGATTGAATTGGTATTCATCTTGTGATTGGTTCATTCCTCTGCATGGTGGTATAATCACCCTACTCATTCCCTTACTTTCTTGCAAACTAGTTGTGTAGCAAGCTCTTTAGTGTAGCTAGTTTTGAGAGCTTGCTTGCTAGCTTAGTTTCACCTAGTGGAGCTCTTTAGTGTAGCCTTGTTGAGAGCTCTTAGTGAGTAGTGACTTAGCCTCTTGTGTGCCTAGAGATTATAGCAACTAGAATTGTTGGGTAGGTGGCTTGCAACCCTTGTAGAGCTAGAGCAAAATTACATTTTGCCTTTTAGCGTACTAACAAATTGCTCTAGTGATCTAGTAGAGTTTTAAATAGGCTATTCATCCCCCTCTAGCCATATTAGGACCTTTCAAATGGTATGAGAGCCATGGTCACCCTTTGATTGAAGGCTTAACAACCTTGGTGGCTCAAGGCGTGTTCAACCATGTGGGGGCAAACCACCATTCTTTGATGGCACATGCTATGCTTATTGAAAGAGAAAGATGAAGATGTATCTTGGCTCAATCAATGATCAAGTGTAGGATGTGACCGAGAATGACTTTGTGATTATTGATCCCACCAATCTCACCAACAATGACAAAGCAAACAAGCGATTGCAATACAATGGCTCTCAACACCGTCTACAATGCCATTGACTCCAATGTGTTTAAGCAAATCAAGGATTGTGATAGAGCTAGTGAAGTGTGGAAGAGATTGGAGGAAACATATGAGGGCACACTAGCGGTCAAGAGTGCCAAGCTATACATCCTCAAGGACAAGTTGACAAGATTCAAGATGAAGGATGATGATGACATTAGGAGATGTTCCATAGATTGCAAGTAATTGTCAATGACTTGAAGGCTTTGGGTGAGAAGATCAATGATGATGATGTCTCTCATCGGTTCTTGATGTGCTTACCTCCAATATTTGAGACATTGAGATTGATCATTGTTGGCGGTCCTTAACGACCAAATCCAATAGCCAATTAAGACATAAAAGGGGAGAAATTAACAAACTTAAACACATATGCATTTACCACTAACCTAGTTCCACATGTATTTGGAAGATTATTGTTTTTTGTAGGGCATATACACAAATACATGGGAGAATACACCAAAAGGCGCTTTCAATGCTGAATTATGCAAAGAATAAATAGAAAGGCCCATCAATTTAAGATATCTACGTAGAATACCACCTAAGGAGCGGCCTGGAGCACTCACTGACCCACCATTGAAGGCGGTGGCGATGGGAGCCAATCAAGGCTGGCCACCCCTTAGGTCGACCGCCCCCACCTAAGCGCCGCTCGTCCTCTCCTTCATGTGGCGGTTGCATGCCTCCATGCGGGAAGGCGGTGGTGCATGGACTTCACGCTAGGAATAGCCACAACACCGCCTCTCCTCCGTGTATAAATAGAGGGCAACCCCTCTACAACACACCACAACAAGGCAAAGGGCTTCTCCACTTTTGAGTAACACTCCAAGGGCTTAGGTCCTAGATAGCTAGTAGAGTAGTAAGGAGAGATGTGAGGAGAGCTTGGGGAAGGGCCGGGCTTGTCGGTGTCTCCCCAACTTGTACCTCGACGAGCATCTTTACTTCAATAGGTTCGCCCGCTAAGTGAGTGTTCATGGTTCTTTTGGTTATAAAGTCTTTGATTAGTTAGTTTTGTACTCTTACTTGTTTGCGGGTTTGTCATCTATCCTTTGTGGTGGATGCTCTAGTAGAAGGGCCTTGATAGAGATGGATAACCCTTGCATGCACGCTAGAGTAATGGTCGATAGCGTAGACATGGTGTCTAGTCTAGAAGCTATCTTTGTTTGCTTCATTCCCCACGGTTGAGGGGTAGGCGGCAGGTGGTGACAGCCCTATCCGTCCCTTGTATTCCCCCACATCCGGGTTCGACATAGGCTACAAGCTGGTATCGCTTGGTAGACCAGGTGCGCTCCGGTGCCCAAAGTGAGCAAGTAGGAGTAACGTTTATCTATCCTTAGACTGTAAAACTATAGGAATCCATTTCAACCTCTGCTAATTCTACCCTTGTGTTGTCCTTGGACGAACTAGCTAGAAGAATACGTCCGTTCCCTGTGGAAAATACGATATCCTGAATACTTTTGGGTGAAGTGCTATAATAGTACTTCCGTGCGCTTGTGGATCATTTATGTTTGCGTTAAGAAATACCAACAAGCATTTCTAGCGCCGTTGTTGGGGAGCGGTTGCTGTATTTTCTTCGAACCTAGTTCGTCCTTGTATTTGTATCCTTTCTTTTTATAAAAAACACAAAAAATATTTTCACCATGAAGCCAACCCTTTCTGCTTCAAAGGGCGAGTTCCCTGAGCCACCTTCTAAACCAAAGATTTCATCTGGTTATGAACTCCACCCTGGATTCATAGCCATGGTTTGGGCACAACCCTTCTCCGGGCATGATAATGAAAACCCATGCAATCACCTGCACGAGTTTGAGGAGATGTGTTCGTGCCTGAGCATCTCAGGTATGGCACAAGAAACACTAAGGTGGACATTGTTTCCCTTTTCTCTCACAAAGAAGGCAAAGCAATGGTACACTAAAGTCATAGAAAGTACGAATGGGGACCGTGATGAACTTAAAGATAAATTTTGTCCTGCATTTTTCACAATGTCCCGTATTGTCTCTCTACCAAGGGCAATCTTTGACTTTGAGCAGCGCGAGAAGGAGTCTATAGGTGCAACTTGGGCCAGGTTTTCAGCATTAATACACACCGGTCCAGACTTGTCTTTACCCAATAGCATATTGCTGTGACTCTGTTGTTTGGGTATCGACACACATGCTGACCTATGCCTAGACATGACTGCCGGAGGTCATTTCACACACAAACCTATGATGGAACAAGTAAAATTCCTTGAAAACTTCATAGATAGACATACTTCTTCTGTCATAAGAACCAAACCCCTCCAGGCAAAAGTTATGTCAAGTGTTGAGGAGTCCTCATCAGTCGAATCCAAACACATACCATCCCTAGGTTTGACTTATGAGCCCTCACCCGGACCACGAACACCGAAGGAAAGATTAATTTATCCTTCAGAGTTCCCTATCGAATTCAGGGATTATGGCAATACCTCAAAATACTTTGGGCATGAAAATCTTTCACGTCCTTCTGAGGAAGTTTCCCCTAAAGTAGAACCATCGAAGGAATGGTTGTTGGAAGTAAAATGTTCTTCCGAAGCAATTCAGATTCTTTCACCTTCCACGACCATACCTTGTTCATTAAGGGGAACAAACATAGAAGCCCTGCACAACCCCACAGTTGGGACTAGCATCATGTCAGAATTTCTAGCGGAAAATCTTTTGGGCAACATGCCGCTAATCCCGACCAACAAACTTTTCAAAAGTCCCTTAGGACTATTTTTCGAGTGTTGTGGGATCACCAGGAACGTGCCAATCATAATAGATGAAACCAAGGTTCACCTAGACTTCCATATCTATGACATACTTGAATTTGAGCTTCTCATAGGCCACCCTTTGGACAATATTTTCTAAGAAAAACCATCCCATGGGAGCCTTAGTGAAGAGTTTGGGAAAATGGCTTTTGCCACTCACTTAGATATCCCAATGGCGGAGCATCATCCCAACAATGACCCATTCGAGGAGGTGAAGTTCATAATCCCATTCATTTCACCATCACCCTCGTTTGAACCCAAGCCATGTCCCTCTGGCCATCCAAACATTCTTGTCGATGATTGTCGAAATCCAACGTTAATCCTACACGATAAATCCCTTAGGAGCGAAAACTCTTGTGCCATGGACATCTTGCTTAGTGACATGTGCTCTATGAGGATCCCAACCTCCTTCTAATACTTGTTCATAAACTCTTTAGGAGGATGGTTGTGGATGCTTTATCTACCATAAATTGTCAACAATAAAAATGTGGCGTCGCTTTGACACACTACTAAAGCCGGAACGATCGGGCGGAGTTAACCTGGAGATCTGCTTGGCTTCAATACAGGAACGGTCGATCCTAAAAATCCAGAAGGCATGCCAGTCAATTTGACCTGCAATTGATAAGGAGAGAAAGTTTTATCAGTAATTTAGGGTGGAACATGCCGATTTTGCCCAGGCAGTTCCAAGAATGCAGCTTCGGGAGCAGCCAAACAGGCGAATAGACTAAATAGCCGATACGAGAAGAAATCAATTGTTTAGGGACTGTGATGCTTGTGGGTCATGATTGATTTATAATAACAAGTACAATACACCTAGATATAAGTAATATAAAGAAACATCATTAGCTAGATGGATATAACCAGTGTAAAGCATTGAGCCAATAAGTTTAACGAGAAGGGATATGACATGCTAACAAATTGACTGCCTGGTATAAATGGATCTACAAACGCTCTGAATCTAACCCATTACCATCAACAGTGAGGTTCGACCAGATCGATGCAGCTGTGATAATGATAACAAACTAAAGCCAAAGAATCCTTAAAACCATCTATATATTGACAGGCTCATGAAAGCGTGCCATATATGTGAAAGCACTGGCGAATCGGCTAAAATAGCCGATTGTATGCATAACAAACAAACATAGTACATATCTCGACCATGAACAAAACCACTAATCGATAGTCTCTAACCCAAAGTCTGACCAGTGAGGTTCGACCGAATCGATGCAGCTATGGTAGTGTCATTAGATTGGATCTCATTAACTAGTGAGTTTATTCAGGATTGAAACATGTCTTTGAATACATACTATGTTGATTGGAATAGAGATAAAATAGCCGATCTAGCAGAATCAAGTCATCAATCATAAGATTCAAAGCGTGACCAGACTAGAAGACGACCAATTATGATGATATGATGCTGATCTATTTCTATCTCAATCAGGTGGTTTATTATAATTAATGGGACATTAATTATAACAAGATCGATAACTGGTGAATCAGCCAAAAACAACAAGGAAAATCTTACTAATCTTAGCAGATTCGATAACTAGTGATATTCTATTAAACAACAATTGTTTAACACAAGATCGATAACTTTGATCTGTATTATGATTCGTAAGAGATCAATCAACTGATGCAGCCTTACAAATAATGATACAGATCGATAACTAACTTATATTATACTCATAAAAGATCAATCGGCTGATGTAGCTTTACAAGTATGATACAAGCCATGACGGTACTCACAAATAAGCCGGAGGTCGACCGGATCAATGTAGCCCTGCTTGTTGAAGAACTCGTCGAAATCTACAGTACTCCTACTCCTAAGGGTTAGCGTGAAGCCAAAAAAGTGATTGTATTGATTGATTGTGTGTCCCTTTAAAATAACCGGGGTCCAATATTTATACCCAGAACCAAAATATGAATCCTACTCAAATACGACTCATTACAATTCTTGGAATAAAACAAAACATTCCTAACTTAAGATAACTTGGACCCTAATCTTTTCCTTTTTGTAGACTCCGACATATTCTCCCCGACGCCATCCGTACGTAGTCCATTGACGTTGCCTGTTGACGTCATCTATAAAATAGCCGGTCCCAGTACCACATTTGAATCAGCTGATATCGAACCTTACGCCATAATCCTAGAAGCTTCGAGTTCCCATGTTCTTTTTCCCAAATTTTGGTGTAAACACATGCCCCCTAATTTTGGGATAAAAATGATTTTATTCCAAAATTTCATTCATCTATTCACCGCGTTGCAACTAGCTATTCCAAAACAAACGTGTGACTCCTAACTTTTCGGGCCAACTTTATATAGTATCCCAATAGTATCACCTTCAATCCATTCGGCCGATTTACTTTTTTCCCTTTTTTTCGAGCAAGCCTCAACAACCAAAGCCACCACCACGAGCTCCAACCCTAGCGGCTTTCTCTACTTTGCTCGAGCTGCTTTTCAAGTCACTCCTCTACAACCCTTTCTTAGATTTAGATCTATTCCAACTAAGATGGCGACCCGGTGACTACATCATATTTGAGGCACGTCTCCAATTTCCACCCCTCAACTATCACCCGGCATTTGCTGTATTTTTTGTTTCCTTAAGTTTATCTCATCTGGTTCTCTAGGGAATGGAAAATGAAATTTTGATCCTTTTCGTCTATTGTTCCAAATGCTTATTACCTTGGACCCATGGGAGATACTAATCCTTTGGATTTTATCTATCAAGAAACCAATCAAATCCCTTTTAGGCGGGTCCTTGGTAGATCTATCTTCTTAGAACACCAAAAATCCCTTTAGGAATTGGCCCAAATTGCCCAAGGGATGGAATGGATTGTTCTACGTAGAGTGTCGGAGGAAAAAAGAGGGAGACGGGAAGTTTATGATTTAAGCCAATGCCTTACACTTTCACTGTCCGGAATGGAGAGAAATGATTCACTCCTAATTGCCGCTTCTTACTTTTGGTCCAACACCTTGAATGCCTTCATCTTTGGTCATGGCCCAATGACTATTACCTTGGCCGATGTTTATATGTTGACTGGCCTCAGAATAACAGGACCAATGCAGCTATATGAATTCCTAGGCGCTGGGTCAAAGAAACTGGCCAAAATATCGGACTGCACAGGATGGGCAAGCTATATCCAGAATCACATTGGGAATGAATCGACTGTTAGTGAAAGAGAACATGTGGCCTTTCTGAACATGTGGTTAGAAAGATTCATCTTCTACGGGTCATCTTGTGGTCTGACTTACAATCACAAACTCTTGGCAGAGCATCTAGCAGTAGGCATTGAGATTCCTCTTGGAAAGTATCTATTAGGATCAGCTTACCACTTGATGCACCAGGTGGCTGCCCAGCTACTAAAGAATGAAATAGTGCACACCATCAGCGGCCCTTGGTGGTTAATACAAATGTGGTTAAATTTGTATATGCACAAGATTGTGAAGCCAAATCTCCAGAATTTGAGTTTTCCCTCCTCCAATTTTGATGAGGAATATAAAAGCAAAGAAGGAAGAAACCACCAGTGTATGAACTATGGTGAAGCTGCATCGGCCATAACAATTGCTGTCGATGTAGGCCACCTCTTCCAAAAGTTTTATAGAGGATTTGATGCAGACATTTTGACCTGGCTACCCTATGATAAAGATGAAGATAATGAGTTGGTCTTCCTATTCAAATTTCGATTTGAATCAGGCTGCTCAGATGAAACGGCAGCTGTAATCTTCAATTCCTTCATCAAGCCTTGTGTTCTACCAGCCGAATTTTATCATGGCCATGGTAAAATGTCCATAGGTTCTTTTCTTCCAGACAACCTTCCAACTTATGAATTTTACAACCCTTCTTTCATAGCTCGTCAGTTTAGCCTTGGTCAATTGCCCCCCGGCTATTTTTCAAAGATATATTGGTACCGAGAGAAGGCATCAATGAGGCAATGGAAGCTTCTAGAGTTTTCTAGTTAGGATCAAATCTTCCTTCCCTCTATCTGCATGAATGGACTAGAGCCTCCTTCACTTTTCATTTATATGATTCCTGGTGGCAAGAGTGGCACTCCCACCTCTTCTGTGGGACAGTTTATCCTAGCTGCATAGCTCTGGATGAAGATTTCGCTTCCGACAGTGAGGTAACTAGCTAACTCTTTTCTTCCATAAAGGTCATCTACTAAAGTCCCTCTATCAACTCATCTAACAGAACTCCCTTGCAGGATGCTGAATTCAATCCCCCAATCGTGGATAGAAAAGGGCATGCCATAGAGTATTATCCGCCATGCCCAATCTCAAGACTAGGATCAACTGCACCTACACTGAGGAAGCTAATGAAAACCCAGGCTGCTCCTACAATTGTAACATATCAATTTTCAAAATGCAAGGCAGCCCAAGGGGTAACCCAGAAAACCATTACTAGGAAAAGACTTCACAGAACGAGACCATCAACTGCTTAGGTAAAAGAATTCATCCTCTTCCCAAAATGATATTCAACTTCTAATTCCGATTCTTTCCTCACAGTTATCAACCATTGCATCCCAATTTGCTTTGGGTGCTGAACTGTTGTCCCAGACATTTAAATCAGCATCAACCAAACCTTCATCGACCGATCCACAAAAGGAGCTGATTTCTGTTGAACCAACCGATGCTTCTAAGTCTACAGAAGATGATAATCCTTCCACTTCACTTCCTGATGTTGCCAAGGTATCTCCTCAAAACCCTTAATTCTTATTCAATTTTCACCCTTCTTTGACCATTTACCATGCCAGACACTCCCTGAGGAAACATTCACGCAAGAGCAGAAGTCTGTCAGTCTACCAATTGAAAATGATCCTATCGATGTTGACACCCAGACTATCGAATCTCTAGTCTAGCAAACAATTGATGGTAAGAAAGTCATATACCTAGTTTATCTTCCTACAACCATCATAATCTTTTGAAA
This sequence comes from Miscanthus lutarioriparius, assembly GCA_904845875.1. Classification (NCBI taxonomy): domain Eukaryota; kingdom Viridiplantae; phylum Streptophyta; class Magnoliopsida; order Poales; family Poaceae; genus Miscanthus; species Miscanthus lutarioriparius. The sequence goes on along the minus strand of CAJGYO010000003.1, from coordinate 50,828,390 downwards.
CATCTCCCTAATGTCTGCAAATAACATCACTGAAAGTTTAGAGCCTATTCAACCAGATACCATAGGTGCATCATCAGCTATTCCTTCTCCTCAGATAGAAACTACCCTAGAAAAGGTGCTATACCTTCTCATTCTTCTTATTTTCAAACAACTTCTTATTTCTTAACAAAATTTTTCCTTACCCACCTGTAGGCACTTAACTCACCAGCTCTGAGCTACTCTTTTAACTTTGAAGAGTACATAGATGAAGGTGAGATTAGCTCATCAGCCACCTCTCTCCAAGAGACTTTATCAGAAGAGATCGGAAATCGACTAAAGGACATATTGCCAATGCTTGAGAAGGATATAGCCAATTTGGTCTAAGATGCAAATCCAATGCGAATAATCTTCTTAGCTATCAAGGATAATTTGTCTCCAGATCTTATCGAAGCCTTGACACCTTTATCCATCATTAAAGATCAAGCCCCAAAGGTGAAAAAAGCTCAGAGGAACCTGTCTGACCGTGAAGCTTTGATGGCCAAGAAAAAATCCAATAAATAAGAAGCCAGAGAATTAGCACAACTGATTGATAATCTAATGAATTCCTCTTCTAGAATCGAACCAGAGTTGAATCAGTTGAGAGCTAGGCATACTGAACTTGAGAAAGAACTAGAAAGTGTGAAGGCCGCCATCAATTGCCATCAGTCCAACTTGGTTCAGATCCCCAATGCCATCAAACAAAAGAAACAAGAGATGCTGACCAAGGTCAAAGAAGGCAATGCCATTCGTAGCAGCCTTGAGAACACTCCTGGATCAGCTGAAGAAGACAAGCAACAAATCACAAAAGTCGATGCTATCCGGCTAAAAGCATTGAAAGTAATCCAGGATGTTCTAAACTTGTAATATGCATACCAACATTTGTAACATATACTTTGTGTGGAACCAATGATAACCATATTTTCTGCAGATCTATTGTATCTTTCATCTCGGCTACAGAGCTGATTTGAAAATAGTTGATTCCAGACCTCTGACTTTAATTCAATTAACTCTGAAAACACGACTTCCACTAAGAAATTCCTCAATCTTCCGTCCTCAGTTATCAATGATGCATTCTCTTCGGCATTAGTGGGGCAGTGCTTCGCCTTCTATTAATTGCGGTTGCCTTTTGCACGTCCCGAGATACCTACTACCTTGCTTCATGGATATAAATACCAGCCAAGGACTCTGGCCTCAAACACGTCCACACTTGCAACTGCTTCTGTTCTTTGCGCTTCTTTGCCTTCACAAACCCTGTAGCGGTTTTCTTCCTCCTCTTTGTAGATCTATACCAGCATCCATGGCAGGAGAGGATCACCATGGCAAGCGCGCAGCAGAAGATCTCCCAGAGGAGAACTTGCCAATGAGTCAGCACCTCCGCCGTATGAGGTGAGATCGACATCTTATGCTCATAGCAATGAAGTTTTCTAACTTGTTTATAGGTTCATCTGAATGATAGCCTTCGTCCACTTCCTCCTAGGGCCAGAGAGCCCTTCAATCTTGTCTCGATGCCGCCTCCATGTCGGATTCATCATCGGACTCACTTCGACTCCTACAATGGCGGCGCCGCCCGATGTTTCCTCTAGGAGTGAAGGCGGCCCGGGACCGATATTTCGAGGTGACTCGGGAGGCAGTCGGCTTGAGATCTGCCTCGGGGCCTCTCAAGCCACCCTCCTCACCATCGAGGAAGAGGCCGGCGCTACTCGAGCGTGGCTGGCCGAGTCCAACGCCATGGTGGCGGGCAAGATGAACTCCAAGAAAACCCTTATTTCAATTTCCACTATCTTTGTCTTGATATCCCCTTTGTTTCTATGATTGCCAGCCCTGATGGTGCAGTTGGAGAACCTCCAACTCGCGGCGAATCGCGGCTATGATGGCCATCAATGCCCGGGGCCCTCTCCTCAACAACCTTGCCACGATGTCCGGTGTGCATCTAGGAGATCGCCCTCCACGGCGTTCACCACAGTAATCTTGGCGGTGGCCCCAGCAGCATGGCGTAGGTCCAGACTGGGCATGATCTCCATACCATGGAGCTAGGCTTCCCGATGGCTGATGACGCTAACATGCACGAGGACTTGATCGAGGACTTTGAAGACACCACAGCAGCCATCGTGGACATCACCTCAGGCCAGGATGTGATAAATAATGTCTTTGATTAGTTTGTACTTAGGGGCAAACTAATCAATAAACAAAACTCCTGTTTCTTATGAATGTGTCTCTATGAATTCTCTGCAATATCATGATTGTCTCTGTATTCTGTTTTTGCTCTATAGGTGATACATATCGTATCGGCTTTTCCCTTTCGGATTTAACTCTTCTATTTTTGTGCAAGAAGCGATACCCTTCGGGTACCGGCTATTAGAGCCGATGACTGAACAAATCGGCTGTCAAGTATTAACCAGGATGCTAGGATAATATTTCTTTAGATATTTTCCATTAATCGCTTTGTCAAACTCCTCTTCTCCTTCTAGCATTTCCAAAATATAAGCATTGCCAGGCGCACAACGTATAATCCAATAAGGACCTTCCCAATTAGGTGGCCACTTACCAAACTTGCAGTCCTTAAACCCAATTGGCAATTTTACTTTACAGACTAATTCTCCTTCACCAAATTGCTTGTTCTTGGCCTTTTTGTTATAATGCCTTACAATCCTTAACTTATTGGCTTCAATATTCTCAAGAGCACGCAGTCGATGACAACTTAAGTCCTCTAAACTATCCATCATTAGATTCTTGTAGACCACTACTGTCAAATCATTCTGTAATGTAACACGTCTTGATCCAGTCTTGATTTCCCAAGGAAGAACTGCATTATGCCCATATACTAGCTCATAAGGTGATGATTTAATCGATCCATGGCAAGCCATCCTGTATGCCCACAATGCCTCATTGAGTGTTAAGTACCATTTCCTTGGTTGCTCCTCGATTTTCTTCTTAATCAATTTAATCATAATTTGATTGGATGCCTCTGCCTAGCCATTAGCTAGAGCATAGTAAGGAGAAGAATTTAATAACTTAATTCCCATACTGGCAGCAAAACCTCTGAACTGTTCTGATGTAAACATTGTCCCCTGATTAGTAGTAATAGTTTGAGGAATTCCAAAATGATACACAATATGTTCCTTGACAAAATCAACCATATTCTTTGAGGTTACCGTCTTCAAAGGAATTGCCTCAACCCATTTAGTAAAGTAATCTATTACTACCAATATGAACTTATGTCCTTTACTTGAAGGTGGAAAAATCTAGCCAATTAAATCAATTCCCCAACCTCAAAATGGCCATGGTTTAATTATTGGATTCATAGCCGATGCAGGCGATTTCTGAATATTACCAAAATGTTAACAATCCTGACATCCCTTATAATATTCAAAATAATCTTCTAGTATTGTTGGCCAGAAATATCTAGACCTACAAATAATCTATTTCATCTTATAAGTCGATTGATGAGCTCCACATATCCCTTCATGTACTTCACCCATCAACACTTTAGCTTCTTCTTGATTTAAACATTTAAGCAACACCCCATCATTGTCTTGTAATATAAGCGATCATCTAACAAAACATACTTAGTCAATTTATACCTTAGTTTCCTAGTAACCTTCTGTGATGGATTCTTAAGGTAATCGGCTATTTGGACTCTCCAATCATTAGTTAAGGTTTCACCGCTTAAGATCTCTCGAACACTCGATAACCGGGCCTTTTCACGAGCTAACCGATTAGCCTCTTGATTACATGCTCTTGGAATATCTTCAAGAGAAATATGGGGAAACTCCTCGAGTAACCTCTAACATTCATCATAGTATCCCCTCAGAATATCATCTTTACATTCATATAGGCCGATCAACTGATTAATAACCAACTTTGAATCTCCAAATACTTCAATTGACTCAGCCTTCATTTCATGGAGAAGTTGAAGTCCCTTAAGAATAGCTTGATATTCTGCTTGATTGTTAGTAGTCACTAGTTTAATTAGAAAAGCAAACTCAAAACTTGTCCCCCCGAGGTGAAATAATAACAATACCAATGCCACCACCTTGCTTACACGATGATCCATCAAAGAACAATGTCCAAAGTATTAGTTCTACGTAGCCAATACTCGATTTATGATCTTTGAGTAATAAAATCGGCTATTACTTGCCCCTTGACTGCTTTAGCCGATTCGTAGCTTAAGTCAAATTCCGATAATGTAAGAATCCATTTTCTCATTCTCCCATTTAATATTGGCATTGATAACATGTGCTTGATCATATCAGCCTTAGAAACAACTGTACACTCAGCCGATAACAAGTGATGTCGCAACTTAGTGTAAGATAAATATAAGCATAAGCATAACTTTTCAATAGGATAATATCTTATTTCTGGATCCAAAAGCCTTCTACTCAAATAGAAAACAACTCGTTCTTTTCCTTCAAACTTTTGGATTAAGGCCGATCCAATTGTTTGATTATCGACCGATACGTACAACTTAAAAGGCCTACCTTGCTAAGGAGGGACCAGCATAGGTGGACACTTCATATATTCTTTTATCTCCTCAAACGTCTTTTGTTGTACGTCACCCCATTTAAATTCTTGATCATTTTTTAACTTCAACAAATGAGAAAATGGCAGAACCCTTTCTGACAAATTTGAAATAAACCTTCTGATAAAATTAATCTTACCAAGCAAAGATTGTAACTCTGTTTTAGTAGTTGGGGGTACTGCCTCATCAATTGCTTCCATACTTTTTTGACCAATTTCAATTCCTCTCTCGTGAATCATAAAACCAAAAATCATCCAAATTGATACTCTAAAGGCACACTTATTAGGATTCATCCTTAAACCATGTTTTCTTGTGCACTCTAAAGTTTCCCACAAATCGACTAGATGTTCTTTGTACCCTTTAGATTTTACCACCACATCATCAATGTAAATTTCAATAATCCTACCGACCAACTTATGAAAAATATAATTCATCACCCTCTGATAAATTGCACCAACATTCTTTAAACCAAAGGTCATCACAACCCATTCAAATAAGTCGATTTCACCGGGACACCTAAAGGCTATTTTTGTTATGTCTTCCTCACCATAAAAATTGATTATACCTTGCATTGTTTGTCCATAAAACTAATAACTTTGTCAAAATTTGCTACATCTACCAACATATCAGCTCTTGGCATAGGATAACCATCCATTGGTGTAGCCTTGTTCAAATCTCTAAAATCAATACAGACTCTTAACTTCTCATTTTCTTATAATGTGAACAACACTTGATATCCACTCCACATATCGGGTACAGTTTGATAAATTTTGCTTCTAGTAATCTTTCAATCTCCTTTTTGATATCATCAAGAACATTTGGATTAAATCTCCTTGGAGCTTGTTTGAATGGCCGATATCCAGGTTTGATTGGCAACCAATGTTCAACAATTGACCGATCTAAACCAGGCATTTTATAATATTCCCAAGCAAAACAATCTTTAAATTTCTTTAATAAATCTATCAATTCTCTCTTATACTCAGGATCGAACTTAGCACTTATATACATCGGCCTAGGTCTATCTCTAGAACCGATATCTACCTCCTCTAATTCATCGGTCGACATAAAGCCATGTCCTAGTTTACCATCTATACCATCTATTGGATTATCCATTCAAACAAACTCTCAGAGCCGACTGCTTGGATCGACTATTGGCTTTCATCATTGATTTTAATGAAGCCTCCTTCCCATCGCTTGTCAGAAAAACACTTGAAATCTTCTAGTTCCTAATACATTTGGGTCAGCTATTGCTATACTCACAGAATCATCAGCATGAACTAGCTCAACATCATCTCCATGAAACTGAATCAAGCATTGATGCATAGTCGATGGTACACAACAATTTGCTTGAATCCAATCATGACCAAAGAGTAAACTATATGAACCCTGTCCATTAATGACAAAGAATGTAGTAAGCAAAGTCTTACTTCCAATTGTCAGTTCAACATTTATTGCCCCCCGGTCTTGGATGCGTTACCCCCAAAATCCTTAAGCATCATGTCAGTCTCAATCAAATCTCCTGGTCCCTTACCAAGCTTGCGAAAAGTAGTATAAGGCATAAGATTAACAGAAACACCTTCATCCACCAACATTTTGTTCATCGGCTTCCCATCAACAAAACCTTTCACATATAAAGCCTTCAATTGTCGATGCTTAACTGGCTTATCAAATACAGCTTGCTATATCACTGCCAAATTGGCAACCATCTCCTCATATTCTGATTCATCAAAATCTGCATAGACTTCTTGATCTGCTGGAGCTCTAAATTCTAACGGCAAAATAAAAGCCATTTGAATATTAGCCAATGGTCGACCCTTATCGACTGTTTGTGTATCACACCATATTTGAGGTTTACTAGATTTCTAAGCCTATTCTAGCTCTCTATTCCTTAGGCGTTGTACCCTTCTTTTCTGACTTCTTGTTAAACCTCCTGGACACCATTGCCCTTCCTGCCAAACATATTCTTCCTCATCACCTTCTTCTTCATAATCAAACCAATTTTGATCAACAACACGCTTCCCAAGCCGATCATGAACACTTCTATTTTTTAACCACCGATCCACATTATCATGATGATACTTGTGACAGAACCGCCCAATTTATACAAGATCAAGTATGGTTGTCCCCGTTTAGCACGTTGACGCGTATATACTTTCACTTATATAAACCCGGTAGTCCACCGAGTATCACGAAGGACCTCAGTAAATCAACATCACAACCAAGATCGTATGATTAAGCAAATACACATCACATATGCATAGTTGCAGTAGAAATAATATTACAAATGGGTTCACAACTAATAGTACAAGTTTAGGTTTCAAAACCGATTAGTGAAAACAACATAGCTTTCAAATGATTATATTAATATAAGTTCCAAATACATTGCTAGCATAAGTGACATCCTCTGACAAAAGCATATAGATGAGAAATAAATATAGAGTCACTGAGCCCACCGGCGGTTAGCCACCATCTTCAGCAGACCGAGAACTTCACCTGCAACATGGTGGGATAAACCCTGAGTACTTGAATGTACTCAGCTAGACTTACCCGTCATAAACCAGAAATAAAGTGACACCAAGGAGTATGCAAGGCTTTATAGGTGGAGCTAGCTTAACAACATTTTGCATAAAAGCCAAGAGTTGAGCCATACATTTTTACAATCCAGTAACCAAGTTAATTATAGCTATTTATCTCTAGATTAGCAACTAACCTATGCCAAACATGTGGGATATCATTTAGTAACATGCAATAGTAACCATAGCCGATATAATGTTGTAACATCATCATCATCACTATAACCATCAAGTTCAATTAAGTGTCTCTACGTTGCCGCTACTCAGTCAAGTTCTCACTATCCGGGAGAGACAGCGATTCGAATCGATTCCTACTCAGCTGGGGAATTATTCCTAACACAAACCCAATCAACCTAATCAGTGGTTGCCTCAGGTCACCTTTGGTACAACTTAGGAACAAATTCGTGGTTCCGAGCAGCGCCGCACTCTTAGGGAATCCACTCTGCCAGGTGGTCAATCTCACCTTTAGACTTACGCCAATGGCTCCCCGCACATCCTTACTATCGCCAGAGTGCGCACTTTCACTTCCTGGCCTTCCGGCCTAAGTTGAGCTACTCGGCTACGCGGTCGGAACGAGTTATCCAACCAACTAAGTGATAGGCATGCGTTCAACATTACATGAGGACGTACAGCGAATCAGTCCTTAACCGACACAGACGGGGATAGATCCACACCCAAGACCTCCATGTTTTGTTGCTTCTCTATCGACATCCCGCCCGGTCTCCTTTTTATTCATCAACACGTGGTTATTTCCACGATAGCAAATATAGCCAACCGTGCTTTGGTATCCACCTGTATGCATTTACCACTAACCTAGTTCCACATGTATTTGGAAGATTATTGTTTTTACAGGATATATACACAAATGTATGGGAGAATACACCAAAAGGCGCTTTCCAATGCTGAATTGCGCAAAGAATAAATAGAAAGGCCCATCAATTTAAGATATTTGCATAGAATACCACCTAAGGAGTGGCCTAGGAGCACTCACCAACCCACCATGCGAAGGCGGTGGCAATGGGAGCCAGTCAAGGGCTGGCCGCCACCTGGGGTCCACCGCCCCCACCTAGCACCGCTCGTCCTCTCCTTCATGTGGCGGTTGCATGCCTCCATGCAGAAGGCGATGGTGCATGGACTTCGCGCCAGGAATAGCCACAACACCGCCTCTCCTCCGTGTATAAATAGAGGGGCAACCCCCTCTACAACACACCACAACAAGGCAAAGGGCTTCTCCACTTTTGAGCAACACTCCAAGGGCTTAGGCCCTAGATAGCTAGTAGAGTAGTAAGGGAGAGATGTGAGGGAGAGCTTGGGGAAGTGCCAAGCTTGTCGGTGTCTCCCCAACTTGTACCTCGACGAGCATCTTTACTTTAACAGGTTCGCCCGCTAAGTGAGTGTTTGTGGTTCTTTTGGTTACAAAGTCTTTGATTAGTTAAGCTATACTCTTACTTGTTTGTGGGTTCGTTGTTTGTCCCCGTGGCAGATGCTCTAGTAGAAGGGCCCTGATAGGGATGGATCCCTTGCATGCACGCTAGAGTAATAGCCGATAAGCGTGAACATGGTGTCTAGTCTAGAAGCTATCTTTGTTTACCTCGTTCCCCCACAGTTAAGGGGTAGGCGGTGGTGACACCCTATCTGTCCCTCGTATCCCCCACATCCGGGTTTGATGTAGGCTACAAGCCCGGTATCGCTAGCGCACCAGTGTGCTCACGGTGCCCGAAATGAGCAAGTAGGAGTAGCGTTTTATCTATCCTTAGACCGTAAAACTATAGGAATCCATTTGAACCTCTGCTAATTCTACTCTTGTGTTGTCCTTGGATGAACTAACTAGAAGAATACCTCTGTTCCCTATGGAAAATATGATACTCTGAATACTTTCGGGTGAAGTGCTACAACGGTACTTCCGTGCGCTTGCGGATCATTTCTGTTTGCGTTAAGAAATACCAACAATCATCATTAGAGGAGGATTGAAGCAACTAACCCCAACCAAGTACTAGATGATGTCATGACACAAGAGACATACTGTGTGGAAAGGGAAGGGGTTGACAAGGATGAGAAGAAGGAAGATGAAGACAAGAAGAAGAAGAGTGGAGCATTCAAGGCTAGCTCATCATCCAAGAACAAGGGCAAGTCCAAGAAAGAAGAATCAAGTGATAATGAAGATGCTAGTGACATTGATGATGAGGCCATGACTCTCTTTGTGAGCAAGTTTGGAAGATTCATGAAGAAGAAGGGCTATGGTGCAAGAAAGAGAAGAGACAACAACAGGAGCAAGGACTATGTGAGAATATGCTACAAGTGCAAGAGCAAGGATCATGTTGTAGTGGATTGTCCCTACAATAGTGACAATGATGAGGATGAGAAGAAGGAAAAGAAGGAGAAGAAGGAAAAGAAGGAGAAGAAGATGACCTTCCAAAAGAAGAAGAAAGGTGGAGGCTATGTGGTCACTTGGGATAGTGATGGCTCATCCGATGGTGGTGATTCTAGTGATGGTGACAAGAAGTCTATCAAGAAAGCACTAGCAAGCATCGCCATCAACAACAAGCCTTTCATCTTCGACACTCCATCGACTTGCCACATGGCAAAGCCTACCAAGATAAAATATGATGTGAGTGATGATGATGATTATGAAAGTGATGATTGTAGGAGTGATGATGATTATGAGGAGTACACAAAGGAGCATCTCATGGACATGTGTGAGCAAGTACATACATGCATTGAGATAAAGAGAAAGGAGTGCAAAGAATTGTGCAAGAGGGTCAAATCTCTTGAGCAATCCTTTGATGAGTTCAATGCCACTCATGAGAGGCTAATGGAAGCCCATGAGAAACTTGGCAAAGCTCACTCAAAGCTTGAAAAAGCTCACTCCTCTCTCCTCGAGCAAGTCAAGAAGGATGAAGCCAAGAAGGAGCAAGTGATTGTGTCATGTGATGTAGGACTAACATGTGATACTCTTGATGAATCATTTTATAAGCCCATTGTTGTTGCTCCCGCTAACCCTTCTTGTAGAACTACTACTTCCACTTCACCTTTGGGTGATGGTTTCACTTGTGATGCCTCACTAATGGTGAAAAATGAGACCCTTAAGAGGGAGGTCAATGAGCTCATTCTCGCCTTAGGCAAAGCCTATGGTGGTGAGGACCGTTGGCTTATGTGCTTGGGTAGCCAAAGAGCATCTCTCTACAAAGAGGGATTGGGCTAACCTCTAAGAAAGGCAAGGCAGCCTTTGCTCCTTACAAGACTAGTTTTGTGAAGAACAATGATCAGTTTTGCACTAGTTGCAAACAAATTGGTCACAAAGAGCATGATTGCAAGAACAAGAAATCACATGCTAATGTATCCTCAATTAAGTTTGATTCTTGTTATTTGCTTACCAAGGGTGCCAATGGTGTGAAGGCTAAGTTTGTTGGTACATCCATATTAGGCCAAAGAAGAAGGCCATTTGAGTACCAAAGAGCTTAGTGACTAACCTTCAAGGACCCAAGCAAGTTTGGGTACCTAAAAAGAATTGATCTTCTTTAGTAGGTCAATTATAAAGCCAGAGAAAGGCATTGGGTCCTTGATAGTGGGTGCACATAACACATGACCGGTGACTCAAGAATGTTCAATTTAATCAACACAAATGAGAGCAATGGGGTTGATAGTATCATATTTGGTGACAATGACAAAGGCAAGGTCAAAGGGCTTGGTAAGATTGCAATATCCAATGGCTTGAGCATTTCCAATGTGCTACTAGTAGAGAGCTTGAACTTCAACCTATTGTCGGTAGCTCAATTGTGTAATCTTGGTTTTAAGTGCATATTTGGAGTTGATGATGTAGAGATCATAAGTGTAGATGGCTCTAACTTGATATTCAAAGGCTTTAGATATAAGAATCTATACTTGGTTGATTTCAATGCTAGTAAAACCCAATTGTCAACATGTTTGCTCACTAAATCTAGCATGGGTTGGTTATGGCATAGAAGGTTTGGTCATGTTGGAATGAAACAATTGAACAAGTTGATTAAGCATGATCTAGTTAGAGGCTTAAAAGATGTCATATTTGAGAAGGATAAGCTATGTAGTGCATGTAAAGCCGGAAAGCAAGTTGGTAACACACATCCTAAGAAAAGCATGATGAGCACAGCTAAGGCATTGAGTTGTTGCACATGGATTTGTTTGGACCAACCACATATACTAGCATTGGTTGAAACAAATATGGATTTGTGATAGTGTATGATTTCACAAGATATACATGGGTGTTCTTTCTTGTTGATAAGAGTGATGTGTTTGCAACCTTCAAGACATTCAACAAGAGAATTCACAATGAATTTGAAACAACCATCAAGAAAGTGAGAAGTGACAATGGTAGTGAGTTCAAGAACACTAGAATTGATGAGTTATGTGATGAGTTTAGAATTAGACATCAATTCTCGACCAAGTACACTCCACAATCAAATGGTCTTGTTGAGAGAAAGAATAGAACTTTGATTGACATGGCAAGTTCAATGTTGAGTGAATATAATGTGAGTCATTTATTTTGGGCCAAAGCAATCAACATGGCTTGCTACTATAGCAACCGACTCTATTGTCACTCCATGATGGAGAAGACACCTTATGAGCTCTTGAATGGAAGAAAGCCCAACATTGCATACTTTCAGGTTTTTAGTTGCAAATGCTACATATTGAAGAAAGGCACTAGATTGAGCAAGTTTGAGAAGAAATGTAATGAAGGAATTCTTGCTTGGTTACTCCACTACTAGCAAGGCTTATAGAGTTTGGAATTTGGCTAGTGGTACTCTTGAGGAGGTTCATGATGTTGAATTTGATGAAACCAATGGTTCCCAAGAGGAAAATGAGAATCTAGATGATGTGAGAGGCACTTAATTGGCCAATGCAATGAAGAAGATGGATGTTGGTGATATAAGGCTTAGAGAAGTGATTGAAGTTAAAGATGACAAAGATCAAGTGCTCTCTAATTCAAATGTGCAAGCTAGTGGTTCTCATGATCAAGATCAAGCTAGTGCAAGTGATGATAAAGTGCAAGATCAACAACAAGTGGCTAGTTCATCAGCTCAACCAAATGATCAATCAAGTGCAAGCAATCAAGTTCAAGTGCTCCAACCAACCAATGTTGCAAGAGATCATCCCTTGGACTCTATAATTGGTGATATCTCAAGAGGTGTGCAAACAAGATCAAGATTAGCATCATTTTGTGAACATTTCTCATTTGTGTCATCTATTGAACCAAAGAAGATAGATGAAGCTTTGTTGGATGTTGATTAGGTGAATGCTATGTATGAAGAGCTAAACAACTTCACAAGAAATCAAGTATGGGAGTTAGTAGAGAGGCCTAAGGATAATAATGTGATTGGAACAAAATAGGCCTTTCGGAACAAATAAGATCAAGATGGGATAGTTGTAAGGAACAAAGCACGATTAGTGGCTCAAGGTTATACTTAAGTTGAAGGTCTTGACTTTGGAGAAACATATGCCCCGGTTGCAAGATTGGAGGCAATTAGGATCTTGTTAGCCTATACTTGTGCCCACAACATCAAGTTGTATCAAATGGATGTGAAGAGTGCATTTCTCAATGGGTACATCAAAGAGCCTGTGTATGTTGAGCAACCTCTCGGTTTTGAAGATGAGAAGAAGCCCAACCATGTCTACAAGTTGAAAAAAGGCTTCATATGGATTGAAGCAAGCACTAGGAGCATGGTATGAGAGATTGAGGGACTTCCTCCTCTCTAAGGGATTCATTATGGGCAAGGTTGACACCACTCTCTTCACCAAGAAGATTGGTAATGACTTGTTTGTGTTGCAAATCTATGTTGATGATATCATATTTGGATCAACCAATCAAGACTTTTATAAGGAGTTTGGAAAGATGATGGCAAGTGAGTTCAAGATGTCCATGATTGGAGAGCTTAGTTACTTCCTTGGTCTTCAAATCAAGCAAATGAAGAATGGCACATTTGTGAGTCAATGAAAGTACATCAAAGACATGCTCAAGAAGTTTGGAATGGATGATGCTAAAGCAATTAGTACACCAATGGGGACAAATGAAAACTTGGATAGTGATGCTAGTGGCAACATGGTGGATCAAAAGATGTATCGGTCTATGATTGGAAGCCTACTCTATGTGACCGCATCAAGGCCAGATGTGATGTTTAGTGTATGCATGTGTGATAGATTTCAAGCCTCACCAAGAGAGTCATTTGAAGGCAACAAATAAAATATTGAGGTACTTGAAGCATACAAAAAATATTGGATTGTGGTATCCCAAAGGAGCAAGATTTGAGTTGATTAGATATTTGGACTCCGGTTATGCGAGATGCAAAGTTGAGAGGAAGAGCACATCAGACAAATGTCAACTATCAATAAGATCACTTGTGTCTTGGTCATCAAAGAAGCAAAATAGTGTAGCACTTTCAACCATTGAAGTAGAGTACATTTCGGCCGGTAGTTGTAGTGCTCAATTACTTTGGATGAAGGCTACTTTGAATGATTTTGGAATCAAGTTCAAACAAGTGCCATTGCTATGTGACAATGAGAGTGCCGTGAAGCTCACCAACAACCCGGTTCAACATTCAAGAACAAAGCACATAGATGTGCGCCATCACTTCATAAGAGATCATCAACAAAAAGGGGACATTTGCATTGAGAGTGTGGGCACCGATGATCGACTTGCCGATATTTTCACCAAGCCACTTGATGAGAAGAGGTTTTGCAAGCTAAGGAATGAATTGAACATACTTAACTTCTCAAATATGTGTTGATGCACCCCATTATATGACATGCCTCTCCTTCGAGCAAAGCAAGGTAATGTTGATTGACATGTCATTCATCTATTGCTAAGGACTTGTTTAGTGCATCTAGTCATTCCTCACATGTCTTTGGCTCATTCATGAAAATCAAATGGATTTGATGCTTTTATGGTACCACTATTGCTTCTATGCTTGATATGATCTAGTGGTAGCATATGACATGTTTGTGGGCTTGTGAACCTAGTGTTTGATCTAGAAAATGTGCTATAAGTGTTTAACTCAACATGGTCAAGATAACCCTTGCAATGAGGTGTGAAGAAGCTTGCCCTTGGATCAAACCGAGTTAAATATCTTTTGCAAGTGATCTAGATTGAACCAAATTGGGAAAATGATCCTCACTTCACATGGTTTCACCCCAACCTATCTAAAATTTGAGCTCACCTTTTGTGGTATTTGATGCCAAAGGGGGGGAGAGATTCACAAAGATAGTAAGATAGGGGGAGCAAACAAATAAAATGACATTGTAAGGGGATCAATTAAAAATTTGAAGCACACAAGTAGGGGGAGCAAGCTCATAAACTTGTATGTTGCATTGAAATGTGCATTACATATGTTTGCTTGCATGACATAAGCTTTTAAATTCCCTATCCATGCTTGTGCGGTGTATGCTAGATTGTAGAAGATGATTGATGAAATAAAAAACTAGCATGCATAGGATAGCTAGACACTTGATTTGATCTTACAAGTGGTACTAGAACCTTGCTTATAATGCTGATCTCACGAGGAATCTAGTTTGTTGTTGTTTTTCAAGTGGTATCTAGCAAACCATGGTGCTAAGGATGGTGTTCAAATGGCAACTCCGATTGGTATCACACTTGAAAGGTCCATTCTTTACACCTTAGCATCATTTGGTAGCTATTCCTCTCCCACACTATCTGACCATGCATACGTGCAAGCTTGAAAATCCAAACTCTTAGCACATATGTAGGGGGAGCTAATACTACCAATTTGGGTTTATGAAACTTGTCCATATCCTTTACACATGGTAATATGCTTGGGCAAGCAACATGAATCCAAAAAGATTTTATTGAATATCTTTGTGAAAAGGTTGTCATCAATTACCAAAAAGGGGGATATTGAAAGCCATAGTTTGGTTCTAGATAATTGATGAAACATAGGACTAACCTTTGATCTAAGTGTGTGAATTAGATAGAGATAGTCTAATCCAAGTGGTGGAGCTAGATGATGGTCATGGTGAAGGTGTTGGCCACATAAGAGATGATCAAGTGCTTCAACTTGGAAAAGAAGAAAGAGAAAAACAAAAACCAAGGAGATCAAGGCAAAGGTATCAAATAGGTTTTTGTTTTGGTGATCAAGACACTATAGAGAGTATGATCACATTTAGGATCGATAGCCATACTATAAAGTGGGGAAATATTTGGCTAAGCGGTTATCGAGTGCCAGTAGGTGACATGATTCTTGCATATGCATTTAGGAACCTAGTGTGCTAACCTTGACCCTTGAAAAATGCTTTGAAAAAAATGCTAACACACGAGCACACAAGTTCTACACTTTGTGGTTATCAACTTGGAAGCAAGGGAAAAGCGGTTGAGGAGTTAGAAAAAGAAAAGGGGAAGAAGTGAAGGGACCGGACCCTGGTGTCGAGCTGACCGAACCTAGAAGGGGTGAATCTGGTTAGTGCTGTGACTGAGACTAAGAGGGATGACTCTGGACCGGACCCTACGGTTTGTTGTAACTAGACCCAGTTGATAGAGTCCGGTTGTGCTGCTCGATGGCGCAGAGGGGATGTAGTAGTTGCAGAGCGACTGGACCCAGCGGGTGAGTCCGATCATGTTCAACCAGACCTAGTTCGAGGGTTCCTAGAGCTCTCGGTGTGAATTTGCGTGTGACCGAACCCTGGTGGCGAGGAGCGACCGGGCCCGACATTGGTGTGTCGGTCATGGCTTAGCAATGCGCGGTGGTGATCGGTGCGAGGACCAGACCCAGCTCTGAGTCCAGTCATGATGATCGGATTGAGTCCGATCAATTTTTAGCGCTCGGGGAGCTTACTAGAAATGACCAGACCCTGAGTGGTGCTGAGTCCGGTCGTTGCTTAGGTGAGTCCGGTCCTGACTTAAGCATTTGTGCGATCGGGATTTGACCGTTGAGATCAGGCGGCCGAGGTTCAAAGCAAGGCCACATGGCGGCCATCTAAGGACCAGACCCAGGCTACCGAACCCTGACCAGAGTTCGGTCGGTGCGTCCGGTTGGCCCTTCGAGGCTCCAATGGCTCTTTGAGCTTGGGAGCCTCTATAAATAGAACTTGGGCGCCTTGGGCTCACTGTCTTTTACATTTTCACTTGTGATACATCCTTCTAAGACTAAGAAAACATCTCCCACTCATCTCCATCCTTGATTCATCATCATAGTGAGATTGGGAGTGATTCCAAGTGTATTTGCTTGAGTGATTGCATCTAGTGGCAGTTAGGGATCGTTGTGGCTGTGGATTTCTTGTTTCTCTTGGTGGTTGCCACCACCTAGATGGCTTCGAGTAGTAGAGGAGAATTGACATGAGTTGGTGATTATTCGTGGTCGTCTCCCAGTGATTTATGAGGGTTTTGTGCCTTCCCCGACGGAGCACAAAAGGAAACTCTAGTAAATTACTCGTGTCATTGAGTTACCTCACTTGTGGGTAGGTTCTTGCGGTGCCATTTGTTGGATAGGTGTGTGATACCTATTAGCCACCGAACCACCAAGTGTTGGTTGACACAACAGGGACTAGCGTGCCGGTAAGCATGTGAACCTCGGGAGAAAAATCGTGTGTCATCTTGTGATTGGCTTTCTCCCGGTGATTGAATTGGTATTCATCTTATGATTGGTTCATTCCTCTACACAGCGGTATAATCACCCTACTCATTCCCTTACTTTCTTGCAAACTAGTTGTGTAGCAAGCCCTTTAGTGTAGCTAATTTTGAGAGATTGCTTGCTAGCTTAGTTTCACCTAGTGGAGCTCTTTATTGTAGCCTTGTTGAGAGCTCTTAGTGAGTAGTGACTTAGGCTCTTGTGTGCTTAGAGATTATAGCAACTAGAATTGTTGGGTAGGTGGCTTGCAACCCTTGTAGAGCTAGAGCAAAATTGCATTTCGCCTTTTAGTGTACTAACAAATTGCTCTAGTGATCTTATAGAGTTTTAAATAGGCTATTCACCCCCTCTAGCCATATTAAGACCTTTCACCATGATGCCAGGAGACTACGTGCAACTCAAGGTGTTTTCTCCCATTTTTTTTGATGCTAAGGGAGAAAGAAGGATTGGAGTTTGCTAGAGAGGCTCCCCTTACCTTGACTTAAATAGGCCCACCTCAAGAAGCACGCATGGAAGGCAACAGTCAAGGTCCGTGACATCCACAACCACCCACATGATTCATGGGTGATGGAGCAGGGAAGACGACGCAGGCCATTTGATTCCCTAGCACTTTGCGATCTAACACTAACGCTGAATACCGTATGAAACGGCGATGGGAGTTGTAATAATGGCAATTTGCAAGCACAACAAACCAATTTGCAAATAAACCAAGGCAAATAATTCCATCCCAGCACCATCTCAGTGAGGTGCTTTTATCTCACGTCTGTGTAGCCAAGGCAAATACTATGACACTTCAAAAATGGACTTAAAAAATGGAGTAACAAGCATCATAGCATTCAGTTATTAATTGTTTTAAGGCAAAAACTGTATATAAACGACATAGTAACAAGCATCACAGCCACATGAGGAAAATTTTTATTGATAACTTCAGTTACATTCCACATGTTGTACAATAATAAAGACCTATCCAAGACTACTGGGTGTACAATAACAAAGACCTGTCGAGTACAGGTACATCCCATAGTTGAGTCTGGAGACAGGCAATGCAAGCTAAGGATGAGGCAGCACCTCACAAAACTTCCACCAGCATCTCAGTGAGGTGCTTTACCTTCCCTACTGCACCTCTCACAGTCGATAGAGAGGGAAGAAGAGGAGGCATGGAAGAAAAGCACCGTCGTCATCGCTTCTGCTCCAGAGGAAGGAGGATCACTAGGGCACCGGGACTGATAAATTGGCAGTACAAGAAATGCGCAGGGCTCATCGGAGCCATCATAGGAGCCACCAGCAGCATCCTAGTAGCCCCATTGAAGCCTAGCAATGCCAAACTAGGGATACCCAAGTGAATTCAATACCCCTTGGCTTGCCCAAATAAGCGAACCGCCTTAATCGCAAAACTTCCACTAGCACCTAGATCGAGCAGTCCCCGCTGTGCCCAGATGCCAGTAGTACCCAATCTTGAAGGCCTTCTCCCAATGCCGCTGCTGCCACCGAAGGAGTTGGAGAAGGAGCGCCATGGCGATGAAGAAAATATAGATGGTTGGCTCAAGAGCTCTGTCGATTTGTATCTATTCTAAAAGAGATTGAAGGAGCAAGAGTGTGTGAAATGAGGCCAAGAGGTGCACCCAGACCCGGCTTAAATAGGCCAACCTTCAAGATGGAGAAGTGGAAAGGAGCAGTTAAGATGTGTGATCTAGACATATGCATTAGTCGCTGAATTTACTACCGTCGGTACACCAAACGGTCATGTAGGGCCGGCGGCCATAATGCCTATCCCAGTTGCCTCGGCTTTTCATATGATGGAGAAAATACCACTACTGCATCTATTGTTAACCCATCGGTGGTAGAAGTTTCAACTGCCAGTTTCTTTCCTAGGAGGCCTCGCTATCGGTCCAACCAATGGTGGAAGTATAACACCATCACTTCTATCGCTATGGCGGTGAAAGTGGCAAGGTGGTATATCAATCTATAGTAGTGATACATGACTCGCTCAAATCAACACTTCGGCATGAGGGGTCTCAATATCATCTTCAGCCATCGCAATGACTAACCTTTGATGCCAACAGGTAGAGGGTCTTCTCCAACAACTTTGACGTTAGCACCAACAACATATCATAGTCAATATCTTCAGCGACTACAGCAACGTGCCTCCGCCAAAACTTTGGCATGAGGGGCTTCATTGACATCTTCGGGATCTACACCAACATTGCCTTCATCAACACCTTCGACACAAGGGCTTTTGCCAACATCTTCGACATCCACCGCAACTCGCCTTTGCCAAAACTTCGGCATAAGGGGCTTCACCAACATCTTTGGTAACTATGACGGCTCGTATCCACCAACACTTTGGCAGGAGGGGCTTCGCTATCATCTTTGGCTGCTACAATGGCTCAAGAGCTAGGGGAGCATACTAGAGGACCCTACAATTCGTAGGGTGAAGTCTTTTGCCCAACACATATGCGAGAAGATTTGGAGGATTCACGGAAACTTTTTGCTATGACTACAATGACTACAACCATTCATAAAGAAAAGGCGTGTCTCCATGCGAAGCCTTAGATAAGAAGGTCCCAAAGGCGAAGATCTGCATGCCAAGAAGGTCCTAGAGATGAAGATCTATGCAATGAGAAGGTCCTAATGGTAAAGATTTGCACGTCAAGAATGTCCCAGAGTTGAAGATCTACGTAAGGAGAAGGTCCCAAAGGTAAAGACCTACGCGTCGAGCGAACCTAACAATCCATGTCACAAAAGTGGTCAAGGAAGCCGAAGCTCATACATGAAGATACCAGAGAGGTTGACATAGAAGCACTTGGAGTCAGTAGCTTCCTGAGTTAGCACTTGTATAGGCTAAAGTCGTGAGCGTGCTCTTTTCTCCATGTGCATTTTCCCACAAGGTTTTGGGATTAAGTTTTTAGTGAGGCGCACACGCATAGGTTGCAAAGGGTGACCCCCATGAATAGGGTTTGAGTTCTATTTGTTACTCTTCTAGTATGAGCATCTATTAGGTCATGTTGTACCGATAATAACCTAATAGCTGAGGGGCTACTATTGGGGGAGCCCATGAGGTATGTGGGCCAAATATCCCCCTAGAAGATGTCCAACTAGCAGCTAGAGTAGTGTCATGTGAAATCCAACCCCACCAAGGGACCACATGTAAATAGCCATTACCTATATAAGTGCCCAAGGGCATGAGGGCAAGGGGCCTCACCTCCCACTCGCTCATTTCCACTTGTTCCAAATCCTTCTGTGTCACGATGATGACATGATGATTTTTATCCCGAGGTTCGGTGGTTTGCCAACCACTTAATCCTTGTTGAGACAAGCTCTAAGGTTGCCGTCGGTTCTCTTGCTAGTTGTGACCTACAAGTCACTCTCCCACATGGAGTGCTTACCTCAAGCTCTAGCACTTTGACACGGCTGGACCACTTGCCATCCTTCACATCTTACTCCACTAGATTTGCTCTTTGCAGCTCCCGCGGAGCGAGCACAACACCCCTCACAATCACTTCTCTAGAACACTATACAAGCTTCTCATGGGCTTCATGACGGAGACACGCCACCAAGCCATCTAGGAGGTGGCAACCTCCAAGAGTAACAAGCACCACCGGCTTGCAACTCGATCACCTAGTGCCACTCGATGCAATCTCACAATGCAACGCACTAGAATCACGCACTCGCAATCGGATGCAATCACAATGCGCACAAGTGAGTTAGAGGGCTTCCCAAGAACTCCTACACAAGCCACTAAGGCCCAAGGGTTCTCAGCACTCGGCCAAGGCCGAGCCTTACTTCTATTTATAGCCCCAAATCCAAACTAGCCGTTGGGCTAAAAGCAGCCAACTGTGAGCATATCAGAGCTCACACCGGAGCCCACACAGGAGACATCCGGTGCACTCCAACGGTCACTTCTAACATTCAAAAATTTGAACGTTAGAAACTGTTAGATGCAGCCACGCTGGAACCAAGCACGGTGTGACATCCTATGTGGCATCCGGGGCATATAGCACTGAAAATGCGGAATTACATGCTCTCTGGAACCCTACTCCGGTGCAAGCTCTGGTGCGAGGTCCGGTGCCTCAAATGCATGAATACCATAGTTACAAAGGTTCTGGAACTCCTATCCGGTGTGGCATCCAGTGTTACCTCGGTGCCACACCGGGCTTAAATGAGGCTTGGCTGAAAAATGCATGAGATAACCTCACAACCACCATGTCTGAACCCATGTCCGGTGTCATTGGCCTCCAGTGTGCCTACTAAACAGCACCGAGAACACTCCGAGTTACATTTCAAAACTCCTTTTTGAAATGTGCTAACTCCTCAAGAGTTCCACCAACTTGTGCACGTGAGTTAGCATTTTACAAACATTTTTCCAAAGGAATTTTTCACTCTTTTCACCACGCCACTCGATCCTAACACGTATGCAAAGTTAGATCGCTCAAGTGGCACTAGATGACCGATATGCAAACAAGTTTATCCCTCTTGATAGTATGGTCATCTATCCTAAATCCGGTCATGCACTTCTCTACACAACCTTTGACCGGTGAAATAAAATGCCCTACAAATATACATTTGCCTTGCGCATTCCATTTCATCTCCTCTAATGTTGATGCAATACATGCACCAATCTTGATCAACAAATGATATGATCCACTTCATATCATCACGTGACCTTATTGGTTCATCGATCTTGACCTCACTTGCACTTCACCGTTGCCTTGGTCCATCGGCGCTAAGTCTTTGCTCAAGCTTCCCCGCCACGCGGTTTATCGCTTCAAAGTCTCTGACTTGCCCTTTACGCTTGCAACCGGTCCATCAAGCCAAGCCTCATATTGATCTTCCCCACCTAGTCATATGACTCCATGTCATGTCTCATATGCAATGAGCTCCTTCATCACATGTGTGAGCTTTGCAACATCTCCAAGCCATTTTCACGTCCATGTCATGTGTTGCTCACATTAGTGCACCTGTGGACTAATCACCTATGTATCTCATATAAATACATATTAGTCCACCTCGGTTGTCACTCAATTAATAAAACCAAACAAGGACCTTTCAATCTCTCCCTTTTTGGTAATTGATGATAACACTATAAAGATATAAAAATTAAGCGCTTTTGGATTTAAGTTGCTTACCCAAGCAATTTTACCATATGTAAAGGATTTTGGACAAGTACCACAAACCCGAATTGGCAGTATTAGCTCCCCTACATATGTTCTAGAATGTTTGGTTTGAAGCCTTCACATATGTATGGATAAGATTTGTGGGAGAGTAATTACTACCAAATGATGCTATGGTTTAAAGAATGAACCCTTGAAGTGTGATACCAATCGGAGTTGCACTTTTAAGTCTATCCTTAGCACTATGGTTAGCTAGATATATAAAAAACACTAGATATCTCATGAGATTAACATTATAAGCAGGGTTCTAGTACCTTGGATGCCTTTGGCAATTGCCTCGATTAAACCAATAGCTTGGGCAAGCTTGAAAAAACAGTAAGGAGTAGCATCAGTTTCAATCAGCACACAATCGGACACAAACACAAAGAAAATTTGAATAGAGAACAGACAATTGTTGTGTAGTGTGAAATTTGAGTACATAATTATATAACCACTAGAGAGGCTAAATGGATGGGTGCACCAGGTATTCGGCAAAAGTCAATGTGCAAATATATCACATGCTACATCCTTATTCTTGAAGAGGTGCACAAAGTCAATCATCTTGCATGCAAAGTTCCAAAATATGTTTATTAAGCACGGATCTTCCCTGAATATTATACAGATTGCACGTACTATTTTCAAAAATCTTAGTGCAGACGACAGGGAAATGATGATACTTCTTGACGAAAACAATGTGAATCGTGTGAATTATTGTCCCCGGAGACAAAAATTGCAAAGAAGTCAGAACTAACCTCCTACTATTCTTATCTCAGTAGTCAGTAACCAAGATATCATAGAGTTACAGAAAAAAAGTAAAACAATTCAGCACATACCGCATTTGCATCGTGACTATCAATACCAGGAATAGATCGAGGTGACCACTCGTAAAAATGCATCCATGCACTGAACAGCTTGCTCCCACTACAAGGGCAAGTGAGAGAATCATTTTAGACCCACAAATAGTATGCCCATATATCTGGGAATATATGAAATTACCTCATTCTTCATGGTTGTGATCATATCTTGCTGCTTGCATACTAAACAAAAATAGGCATGTGATCAACGTCAGCTTGTGCTTTAGAGCTTGAACAGGAGTAAGGAGCTTGGTAAATGAAGCTAGAGATTTACCTCCACGAGCATGAGCTATCTTTACAATCTTCTCCAATCCCATCTCTGGATCACGAACAGTCACAAATGTAGGACGGCCAAGCTCCATTCCATACCTTGATTAAGAACAGTACAATATGCATAGGGATGACTCAAGCTAGAATAAATATACTTCACACTTAGCATTATAGCATGTGCATTCTTGAAATATGATTGATTGAATGTGTCATTTTGCTCTCCTGTGGAAAGGACAACAACAACATAGAGATGTTTGAACTTTGAAGTGCCTCTTGAGCGTATGCACCCTGCAAAAGCATCCCAACACTGGCATCACCATCAGAATAAATACAGCTATAACAAACATGAGAGGGAAGAGTCTCACCTGCTGAAGGCAACAACTTTCCCTTTCTGAATCCCAACTCGTCTCAAAGACAAAAGCAACAGACAAGCCCCCATTATTGAAGATGAAGTCCTGGAGTCCACTTGATCAGGTTATACACATATAGATGCACATAATAACATAATGGCAAGAGCAAGTCAGTGGCGTCTATAGATTTGGTGTGGTTACCGGAGGCACTGAGAGGGAGTTGAGGAGATACGAGTTTGTGGAGATTGAGGAATGCGGTGACGAAGTTGATGAGGTTGGGGTGCTGCTTGTCTCTCGACGAAGTGCTCATCATGCATGCTCCACTGCCTGCGTTCACAACAGTGCTCAATTCAGTCATAGAAATTCAACTCCATGTCCTATCTGTTGGGCCCGGGATCTCTGGCACGGGTGAGCCGACCGATCACTGGCGTTCTCGCACAGACACTATGGCTAGAGGTAGAAGAGGGAGGGAGAACAGAGTGCGCGCACACACACAGCACAAGCACCAGCGTTGGCCAAAGCTCTGCAGAGGAGATGGTAAAACCAAACTCGCTCACTTTACTAAGTTGCAGTGCGAAGCTATATATACAACTCTACCCATCTAATCCAAGTACACAGACATGCCAGGCTGCTACAGTGACTAGATGTGACAGTAGGGCTGACTTTGACTCCTACCCCTGCTGTGGCTACAGTGCGGCAGGGGAGCCTTTCAGCGCCTGCCCCTGCCGCGGCTACAGTGCAGCAGCAGGGGAGCCCTTTCGGCGCCTGCCCCTACCGCGCGTATAGAGATGGGAGAGCAGCAGATTACTTTACACTGTCTGTGGACAGGAGGTGTAATGACAACTCAAGCAAATATGTTACGACTGCTAGTTTAGAGTCCTAGAAATGTCAATTCCCGTCATAGTTTGAGCATCTAAGGGACCTCTTAAATTGAAGCCCCTATATTCTCATGTAGGGGGGCATCCTAAACATAAATCCTCCATATATCCATATAACTGACACATGATCAAGGTTTACACAGTACAATAGGTTTACAGAGGAACAGTGAACAGTCAAAAATTGGTGGTACTGATGATAGTTTGTTATGAGTTCAAATTACAGTATAGCACAGTTCAGGTCAGTAGCATGAACAATAACAAATGCATGTGGCTGTCTAGCTCAATTCAGTACTTGTATGAATCCAAAATAAATGGTTCTACCACTTATCAGAGCACCGGGACACAAGAAGGAAGAGATTTTATCACGTGGACCTCCAACAAAATTGGATGTAGAGAACATGTTATTATTAACACAAGCACGGAACCAAAGAGACAACATGTCGTCCCAAATTCACTAGCAGTAGACCGAATGGTTTCAGAAGGCTCGTCGGATCGGTATAGTGTTCCCGTGGGATCGGTATAGTGCCGAGGCTCGTGGAGCCAGTGGAGAAGAAGAGCGAGGCGAGCCGTCGAGTTGAACCCGTGGGCAAATCTTTTACTATACGAATCCTGCCCATCCACTCTGGTCACTCATTGGGCCACGTGTCCAGTTAGTTTCTGATCCGTCCGATTTTGATCCGATGTTCACCGTTAGTCCGTTACCGTGTACCTAGCGTTTCCAGAGTATTCGATCCCCTCCAGGTTGTGTGTTCTCCTCGGCTACTCGGCACCGACACTGGCACCGGCCTCGTCCCAGTGTGAAGCCGCCACACCCCCTTCCATGCCGGGATCCTTGCCCTCTCTAGCCGCTGGCTACAGTGGGAGCGGCGATGGCTCGCACTCCGCCTCTGTCATCGTCACCGACGCTATGACCTGCTCCCACGTGCTTAAGATCGTGTCCTACTCCCGCACCAAAGAGGTCTCCAATGGCCAGCGCATCGACTCCAGGCACTTCCGCCTGGGAGGGCACACCTGGTTTGTGGAGTATAATGACCCCAATGGAAGCGCCGCCGACAGCGTCGATTTCATATCGTTGTTTATCGCCATCCATTGTGCAGTAACCGGCAAAGCTATGAAGGCGCAGGTCACCATCAGCTTACTCGACCAGGACGAGAAGCCGGTGCCATCCTACACCAAAGTCACCGGATTCATGGACTTCATTGACAAAGGGAGCTGGGGATACCCAAAGTTCATCGAGAGGAAAGCTCTGGAGAAATCTGAGCATCTCAGGGATGACTCCTTCATCGTCAGGTTCGATGTGACCATCATGAGGGACATCCAAACCGTGGGAACACCGTCAGTGGACGTGCCGCCGTCCGACATGCACCGGCACTATGGTAATCTCCTGCTGAGCACGGAGGACGCCGATGTCAAATTCCGAGTTGGCAAGAAGACATTCTCTGCTCATCGGCTTCTCTCGACACGGTTGCCGGTGTTCAAAGCGGAGCTCTATGGTCCGATGAAAGAGAGACCACCACCAACGCCATACGCATAGAAGACATGGAGCCAGAGGTGTTCGATGCGCTGCTCACCTTCATACACATAGGAGTAAATTGTGAGATCCAGCTCATGGGCCGAATTGCGGTTGGGCCAGGCTACTCTAGCTATATCGCTGAATTAGGATGGGCTGAATTCGGGGTTACCGTAGCGACGACTTACTGTGGCTGCGGAAAACACTGTGCAACCAGAAGTTTAGTACCATACGGTGGATTCTGAGTTCGCCGGATCAGCTTAAATAGCCAGACCAATGACGCGTAGTACCTTCAGTTAACCGTTTTGCGCGAAGCGAGGACGAAAGCGTAAGCATGTTGCTACGTAGGTGGAGCCTACCCCTCGGGTAGAGTGGGCTTGGCCCGTGTGCCGGGCCTGGGGTGTTACATAAATTGTGCTCTGGCCCAGTTTTCTAGTGGATTTAGATTAGGCACCCCAGCAATCGATTCCAGAGCTCGCATTTGATTCGAACGTTCCATAGTTCAGAGAGAGGAAGCAGAGCGAGCTAGGGCATGCCGACAAAACCGGTGGAGGGTCTCCTCCGCCGGACGCCATCCCGCTCCAGAGCAGAGGGGAGAGAGGAAGCAGAGCGAGCTAGGGCATGCCGACAAAACCGGTGGAGGGTCTCCTCCGCCGGACGCCATCCCGCTCCAGAGCAGAGGGGAGAAGAAGAGGCGCCGCCCCACCGCCGACCACGAGTTGAGGTGAATTTGCAACATATTTGCGTGGAGTACTGGAGTGGAGGCAGGAAGAAGGAAAGCGTTGGTGGGCTGAATTCGCATGGACCTATTGGGCCGAGCCGAATTCACCGAATTGGGGTAGGCCTGCAAGACTCTTGAAGGCTGTGCCCTCGGCCAGGGGGCTGAATTCGCAACATAAAGGTGAGGGCGCGCTGCCCAGCGCATCCGCCCCTCCGCCGCCTCCCCCGACGTTGACACGACGCCGGCGCCACCGGATCGTCAATTCGCCCTCGCCAGCTCGAATTCACGTCGTGCCCCGCCTCTCCCAGCGCTGTGCGCTCCACCCTTCGCCGTGCGCCCCATCCTTCCGTGGTGGGGGCAGTGAGGCGGCAGGGAGTGAGGTCCAGGATGATGAGCAGCGGCGGCGGCGCAGGAGGCCCTGGCGGGGGCATGGGTCCGGGAGTGGGTGGAGGCGGGGACGGACGGCACGACGACGAGGCTGCGCTCACCGAGTTCCTCTCATCCCTCATGGACTACACCCCCACGGTATGGTGCCGCCACTTCCCTCTTGCCTTCTCTACTTTTCTGTCAGCGGTTTAGCCCTGATGCTTGGTTCGGTGGTGCGGAAGATTCCCGACGAGCTGGTGGAGCACTACCTCGGCCGCAGCGGGTTCCACTGCCCCGACCTTCGCCTGTGAGTGCTCGTCCTCTTTCCAATCTCTCTTCCTGATGGATAGTAGTAAGCTGAGATCTGATCAGTGCCATGGATTAAAACTTAAAAACACAAATTGCTTGATTTCTTGCACACATAATCTGATTTCGTGTTTTACAGAACGAGACTGGTTGCTGTAGCCACCCAGAAGTTCCTATCAGACATTGCTAGCGATTCTCTTCAGTGAGTAAATTCATAGTCTCGTTATTACAAAGTAAAAGGATTCCCTTCTTAATTTCATTGATAGCATATCAAGAATTAAACATTATCATTCTTTTCTTCCACATGAATGCAAATCTTCTGTGCAATACGCAATTCCATATTTTTGTTTGGTTCGGCAAGTTTATTAGGCTTCAATCAAAATCCCTCCGTAATTGCATGTACTTGTGAAATTATTCGTCGAACACATGTTTTTTTAAGGTGTCGCTTAGGCGATAAGGCTTGCTGGAAATCTAGGCGTCCCTGTCGCCGCAGCACGGATATGGATACGTGGATACGGCATTCTCAGAAAAAACCCGATACGTGGATACGTTTTAGTATTTTTAATAAATAAATAAATAAGACTAAAGCATATTAAAAATTCTAAAAGCAGTAGCAGCCAAGGCTTGCAATTGTGTTGTTCTGCTCATGCTCATGTTTTGTGTATTTCCATCTAGCCAACATTCCAACAGAAGCTTGCCAAGCATCTCCATCCGCTCCTCAAAATCCAATTAAGAATGTACAGGTGTTTAGTGCAGAAGTAGAACTAGTCAACTTGAGGGAGGATTAAATTATTCAGGTATATCACAATGCTGCATCTATATAATATCAAGATCCGGAGAGAAATTAAACAAAAAGGGGATTAGAGAAAGGGAAAATGGGAAAGCTCACTAAGGTAACCTAACTGCTACCCATGACCAGCAAGAGATGTGGTGGTCTTAGCTCCCTTCACTGGCCTAGCCTCCACAGGACCAGCGGTGAAGCAGAGGACCTCCTTGCCGCTCGACCGTGGAGGAGCTCTTGCGTGCGGGCATGTTGTCGCGGCTGTGTAGGGTTAGAGCCTTAGTGGAGAAGAGGCAGCAGGCACGTCCGCACAAGGGAGTCTGGAGTTATCCAACTAGCTATTGATGGGCTTGGCTGTATTGGACCAACATATCACACAAGGTTAGCGTATCCATGAAGAGTATCTGAATTATTGTGGATTTATTTTTTTACGGATACTCCGTGGATACGTATCCAACGCGTATCCAAGCCGTATCCGATACGGATACGTATCGGATACGGGATACGTCCCTATATTGGAGTATCGGGGTAACGTAGCCTGTCGCCATGATCAAATAGAGAGGGAGGGAAGGAGAACCGAAGAAGAATGGGAGGGGAGGGGAGGGGACCATCAAGGCCAAGAACCCGAGCTGCTGCCATCCCTGCTGGCTCCGGCACCGGTGGCTGGCACAGAACTTGCTCCAGTCAGCCGTGGCACAGTCAATCTGGAAGGGGATGGAAGCAGTGGTCGATTTGAGAGCGCAGACCAGTGAGGAAAGGGAAAAGAAGTGGGAGGAAGGAGAAGTTTCAGGCAGTGGCAGTGGTGACGCATCTGGAGAGAGAGGGAGAGGGAGCTATGCTCCATTGATACGTGGGGGTTACCATGTATATGCGCAGGGAGCCATTGATACCGTGAAGGGAGGGAGAGACTAATGAAAGGAAGAGCATGAAGAGAACCAGGCAAGGCTGCACCTGCAACTGCCCTCACTCTCATCTCCGTTGGCTCTGGCGCCTGTGGTCATCGCAGCTCTTCACCGGTCAACTGTATAGCTCGATCTGAAGGAGGCAGCACCAGTACACAATCTGCATATGAGTAGAGCTCAATTTCAAAAGGGGTGGCATTGGCCCTCAATCTGGGAGGCGTGCTCTTGGAGCAGCCAGGCTCGTCGTTGCTCCAACGCGGTAGCATCGGGAAGGACTGATGGAAACGGCATCCAGTGAGGAATCGGTAGATTACAGATTGAGGGGAGAGGGTAGGGTTTTGCTTTATGAGCTGTTGGTTGAATTGGGCTCTAATGAGTTAGTGGGCTGGCTGCTAATAGTTATTGTGGCCCATCAGTGCTTGTATTTACCTCTTATTCTCTATTATATATATCTTATTACATATTTTATGTGCCATATTCTTTGGCAATGAACGAAGGGCGGGCCTGGTGCAAGCGGTAGAGTCTTACCGCCTGTGACCGGAAGGTCCCGGGTTCGAGTCGCGGTCTTCTCGCATTGCATAGGCGAGGGTAAGGCTTGCCACTGACACCCTTCCCCAGACCCCGCACAGAGCGGGAGCTCTCTGCACTGGGTACGCCCTTTATTCTTTGGCAATGAACCAATTGATGACTAAAAATTTTGGCTTGGCATGATTTTGGTTGGGAAAAAATTGGAAGCCAACCAAGCAGGCCCATTATTTACTTTTCAAAAAATATTAAAACATATCCCTGTACTGAGATTTGGAAAAATGACCTATCTGTGTATCCGTAAGTCTGTATCCATGGTACATAGACTGAGGGAAGGAGCACTGACACGAGGGACAGATGTAGGTCTCACCTTACTGCCTTAAGAACCACGTATCCACAGTCAATGTAATAATATCGGAATGATGACAAACGTTTTCCTATTGTTACAACATTTCATGTTTCTACTGTTCCATTCAGAATATGTTATGATCCTAGTTATCACTTACTTGCATTTATGCCGGTTGTAACTCAATCACCTTCCCACTTGCTGAAACATTGTTCGCTCTCTGCTGCTCTCGCAAAGTTTACCATGCCACCATAGTGATGGATTAGTCCGGTTGATATTTCTTGGTAGAAAAGAATATACCCCGTCTTCATTGTCAAAATATATAGTATGATCCCTCTGCATCCACTGACTCCATCCCAGGGTTCTTGTTCATTAAAGGAATTCATTTTTGTTAAAGGATTATGTTCTGATACATAATGGATGTGCCTATACTACTCAATTTGTGAGACCTATCCTCATTTTAAAGCTAGGTTGTCTCGTGCAGGGCGCAGGTTGGCAAGTTCTAAAGCTACAAATAGTGTATAATAGCATTTAGTTCAGTGTGACTCCTTAGAGTTTCGTGTTATATCATACAACGTGCAAATTTAAGAAATATTAATAATCCCCCCCCCCCTTATTTTTGCATAGTCAAGTTACTTTTATAAACAGGTTATATAGCAGCTGAGGCTTGGCTTTTTTAATGGAAATCCAAAGGGGGTAACAACGTAACATGCAATTGTCTTCTTCAAAGTTTTTTAAAATATACAAGATACATTTACAAAGTGTATGCCTAATTTTGTGGAGATTCTGTAACTATATTACCAATTGAGCTCATTCTTTATGTGGCCTGGCTAATCAAGTGATGAATAACTAAAGCATACTGAAATTAGAAAACAGGCCAATTAGAATTTTTTTGGTATCATCATCATGAGTTACCAACTAAAAGCATACCTAATTAACTAAAGGATGTCTGATCAATCATCATGATAGGCTCATGTATCACATCAATTTACTAATCCTGTGGGAAAACAGATTCATTGTGAGGGGAGGGTGGGCTCTTTTGGATTATATTGCGTAAGTTTGCTTATTTTGTGTGGATTTTTTTTGTCAGTGTATGACACACTCTACTCTTCACCAATGTTTTCTGATCGGCTTATCATTCCTAATCGGTCTGGTACCGATTAGGACGATCAGGACGATTAATCGACGATCAGGACGATTAATCGACCTCTGATCGGTCTAATCGTCCATATAATCGTCCAGCATATAGCAGGACTATATAAGTATATATCATATATGTATGGTATATATATAATATACCATATACTATATATTTATATAGTAGACATCGAGCATTACTATATATTCATATATATATTTATATACCATAGTAGACATCGAGCATATACCATATACTATAAAGTAGACATCGAGCATTACTATTTATATAGTAGACATCGAGCATATACCATATACTATATACCATATACTATATATATATATGTATGGTACATATATAATATACCATATACTATATAATATACCATATACTATATATTTATATACCATATACTATATATTCATATATGTCATCCTAAGTGCTGATCGGCAAAGAGACCTAATCGGACGATTAATCGCGATTAATCGACGATTAATCGGACGATAAGGTTTCTGATCGCTTTGATCGAATCGGAGGGCCTAATCAAGTGCTAAGTACCGATAAGGACGATTAATCATGATTAATCGGACGATCAGAAAACATTGCTCTTCACTATATAGCATAGCAAACTATTTTAAGATTTTCTTAGCAACATGCATTATACACACTGTAGTTGTGTGCACTAATTTTGCTATTACATTATTCTTTCCCTTGAACTAGGCACTGCAAGGCCAGGGTAGCAGCACCTATCAAAGACAATAAGAGCAAACAGCCTAAGGTGTATTTACTCACCAGTTGAACTTTTCATGTTCCTGGCGTTAAATCTTGTTTAGTATCCTTACTGCTTACTTATCACATTTTATAAAAATGTTATTTTCAGGATAAACGTCTTGTATTAACCATGGATGATCTTTCTAAAGCTTTGCGTGAGGTAACCATGTTTCCATTTAAATCTGCAGTTTGCACTTTTACTTTTTTTGTTGGCAGCAGCTTACCATTTACTATCTTCTGTATTCCAACCAGTTGGGCAGATCTGTATTCTTGAGAGAGAAATCGGTCAGGATCGCATTATTTGGTTTGGACACTACAGCAATCTGTTTTGTCAGGACTTGAAATTGAATCTCCCCACTATTTTCTTTAACTTAAACAGTTATGTAGATCCAGTTTGTGCTCCTCACAATTTTCCAAAAATTCATGAGGAAAACCAACTGTTAGCGGCAGTTAAGAACAGCGCACACGAACAAAAACTTAACGATGCAGGATAGATATTTAAGCAAATATCACGTGCCGCATAGTTGGAGATCTTATGATGATTGAGTTCCTTTAGACTAGATATGATCAATTCCAGCAACCCAGCGGCAGTGCGCCAGTGCCCATATGACCTGTATCTTTTGCAAGAGTAAGGTACACACCATCTTCTGTTATTGATATTGTGCATGGACCTAAATATGCAAGGCCATATAGAGATCAGACTAGTGTGGTTTTCTTTGCCTGTATTAAACTATAACTGTCAACCTTACTGTCATTGTCGTAGGAAAGAAAAGTGGGATCTGGATGTTGCTAAAATCTGAAGTCACAGTTCACCTCCCATTAAATTAAATGTGTAATAGTGGATATGGCAATCAGCAAATGAATGGAGCAGCTAATCAAATTTCAAATTGCCAATCCAACATTGCATATTCTGACCTTCTTAGTGACAATACCCCTTTATAGGTTTAAAGGTTTATGCAAAATCATCGACAAGAAGACCACTATATGCATAGAAGTAAGCACTTCTGGAATCTAGAACCTAGGAATTTCACTAAAAAACAGTACAATCCCTGCAGGAACATGGAATTTCCTTTCTCCTGCCTAAATCTTGCAGTCTGATTAGCACAACTCTTAAGGCTGTTGAAAACTGTGGTATATCTTCAGTCCACAGCAAATTATCTTTTCCGGTTGACCTTTAGTAATCAATCAATGTATATTTAGTACCATACCAGTTCTATTAAGCATGATGATGGTGTTTTTGTTCTTTCTTATATTCCAAAATAAGTCTGTTATATCCAAACCTTGCACAAAGGCATTGTTTTTGTGCTTTATTTCAAATACAAAGTTCATGATGTTGATAGAGAAATTCTTCAGCGTCCACCATCCAGACATCCTTCTAGAAAATAGATTTGGTGAAAATCCTGATTTTTTGAAGGTGTGCTTCTGTAGTACCTCTAATTTGAAGCTCCAGTAAATTCCAGATTCCTTAATACTCAAAAACATCTCATGGCATCATTGTTGGAAGAATGGAGTAACTGATAAATGTAACCTAATTCGTGAAATCTTTATCCTGTTTAGGCTTAGGAACTTCGGCTCCGTTAAGTCATATTCCATTTATTTCATAGTAACTACTGGTCATGGTCACTGGACTACTTTCCACCACATTAGCTTTTGCTCCATTTGTGATCTTATATACCCTGATACTCACATGAGACTTCTCTCTGCAGCATGGTGTGAACTTGAAACACCCGGAGTACTTCGCAGACAGCCCTTCAGCAGGAATGGCTCCTTCGACAAGAGAGGAGTAGATTGGATTAGGCCAACTTGTACGAAGTGTCCAAGTGGAACTAGATATTATACAGGGATCATGTGGAATGAATGGGCATGCTGGCATTCTTGCCCGATCAGTTCGTTGTAACGGTTGACTACCATAATCTCCAAAGTGTATCCCCATTGCTATTCGGGATGTATTATTTATTAGAGTACTGCTAATATGATGTATTTCTTTACAATTTTAATATAAAATTTGTCTCATCCAAGTTCATATGGATTAGTTATTTTAATGCAACTATTTTTAGAGATGGAACTTTGAATTGCCGCCTCTGTCAATAGTGGTTTTCAGAGACGGGGTATCTTAAATATGCTCGCCTCTGAAAATTGATTTACAGATATAGACGTCCTTAGATGGCTGCCTTTGTGAATTGATGATTAACAGAGGCGGTTGTCTTTGAGCAACGCTAGCAGTGGCACTCAAATCAGGGCCCCTACTTTTGATTTAGGTGTTGCTCCCAACTCTTGTTAGCTCAGTTTTTTGTGTCTACTCCAACAGCACCTCTCAAATTGAGGCCTCCAAATCTATTACACTCAGAGAATGACAGATGAGACCTGCTCATCATTTAACTTGTTCGCTGGTTAATTTTTGGGCTGATAAGTCCAGTTGATGATGGTTTGTTGTGAGAGAAAAACACATGGTTTATTGTGAGAGAAAAATAATGTATCATGGCTGATAAGCTCTGGCTGAAACCAACGAGCGAATCGTCTCCTCTTCATCTTTCTTCTTCCTCTGTATAGCGAGCTCGCAAGTCCTTTGTACAGGTCTGCGTCGACTGGAGCTTCCTCTGTACAGGTCTGCGGCGAGGGGCGGCGCGCCCGCATGATGGAGCAGGGGCTCGTGCGGCGGGGGACAGCGTGATCGCACCACGAGGGACGGCGCGCCTGCGCAGCGGAGCAGGGGCGCAGGGGGCAGCGCGGGGCTGCGCGACCGCACGGCGGAGCAGAGTCTCGCGCGTCGGCATGCAGCGTGCCCGCGCAACAGCAGCAGGGGCTCCCGCGGCTGGAGGAGAAGGGCCCCGCGGGCGGCCACGCTCGCTGGAGCCCGGAGGGGAGGGTGGCGCGTTCGCCGGAGACGGAGGGGAGGGGGTGCGCTCGTCGGAGACGAAGGGGAGAGGAGGCGGTGGAGGCCAACGACCGGACGGGGGCCAAGTGGTGAGCCCCCGTTCTGGCACAGGAATGGGTTTAGGGTTTAGGGTTAGAGGGTGAATTTAGGTGCTCATCCAAATTCGGAGACTATAATATGAGCCCTGCTGAAGCTTTGTTTTTTTTATCTTGGCACTCATTTTTAACTATGAGGACTTAAGTAGGACCCCTCGTGGTGTTGTCCTTAAGATTTTTAGAGGTGGGTATTTATCTGGAGTGCACTTGACTATTTTCGAAGGTCATCCCTAGATATGCTCGCATCTGTTAATAAAGAGGTTGTATTTGTGATAGTGATGGGTAGTGTTTGTTTTATGTACCAGATTTCAGGAGACAGGCTTGTAAGTTACAAATTTAACCCATTCTATGGGTTGACAAACTGAATGGGCCCTGCGCTGGCCCAAGCTATTTTCTTACATTTGAGTGGCCAATCCATCGAATTTGTTTTTTCTTTTCTCTTCGCCTAAACTTGTTCTTGGCTATATCTTGCTAGCTAGTATCACTATGTGAAACCTTTTATATAGCTTTGTTCTATACCTACGATGACATACTTGGTAATTCTAGACAAGTTTATGTTTTGCTTATTGTGGTGATGATTTACTGTGGCGCAAATTGGAAATTCCAAGAATTGCAGCAGACAAGGAGAAAAAAGTCAACTAATTAAATGCCAAAGAACATATCTTGATTTTTTAAATTCTGAATTAATTTAACTTTGAAGAAGAGTTTTGCTCTAGTTTTGTGTATCAAATTTAAAACTGAAATGTGAGAGCATGATAGCCTATTTGGTATTGTACTTAACAAAAACTTTTATGGAAATTTGAATTAGTTTGTGAGATATGCTCTACACCAAGGAAAATTGGAAATGATGTGGAATCAAGCAACTATCGGGGGTATAACCCCAGATACCTGCAGGATGAGACATGAGCCGTACCATCAGGGGTGATCCAGCCTACAAGATCAAGGCGCGCGGCGCACTACACTGGTCGACGTGCACCGTAAGACTTTTAGAAGATATCTTGAAGATAGAGATAGATCTATTCGGATATACGAGATGTTGTATTCCATGTAATGCTTATCATTTACCCGAGTAGATTTAGACCTAACCGATTTGTAACCCTATCCCTCGTCTATATAAGGCGGGTAGCACTACCAAAATGGTGGACTTCTCCTAGTGTTTTTAAATAGTAATAAAATATTACCACTAGTCATAGCATATGAGAATCTCACTAGGAGACATTTAGCAGGGAAAATTTATACTAAATTTTAAATGCTAAAACACTAGGAGAAGCCCACCACACTAGGAGAAATTAAAATTCTGGTTGTGTACGGGGACCCCCTCAAACTCATCTCATCTCATTCACAATCAATACAATCCACCAGAACACATGACATAGGGTTTACGTCGTAATGACGAGCTGGACCTGTCTAAACCTCGTGTCTCTGCGCCTGTGTCACCATTCGGTTCCTGATCACGCACATCTTCACCACACAATCTACCATCGTGGGTGTACCCCTCGGTGGATTATCAACCATATTTCATCGACAGCAACTCTAGCGAAGGCCATTTTAATAAAATTCGAAAATCAAGCATACTTTATGTACGTTCAACCGTGAGACATATATTCCTTGATTTCAAAACACAAAGTGTTTTAGTTTTTATCTTAAATCAATTTTTTCTAAAGTTGACCAAGTTTATGTGTTTCCGCAAGGATGTATGACTGCGATTGCTTGTGCTATTTGCGCTGCAGCAGCTGCTGCGTGCTACTACTCACCAGCTTAAATATGTGCAAACTCAAGTAGCACAGCCGATCAGGTTAGCGCATGCAACTGTAAAATTATTACATGCATGAATCTCTTCTTTAGTTTTGTTACAAATTATTACAAATAATGGTACATGCATCCTTATGTGATAGACTACATATACATTGTTGGAGGCAAGTTAATTAGGGTACTCATGTTTTGATAATAGAAGGAATTCGAGTTTTTTTCACAAGAATATTGTGGAAACTCAATATATTGAATTTAATTAGTTTCTTTCCTTCAAAAGAAAATTCATGGAAATAAAAAAGCACTTTCTTTTACGTACTCCCTCTGTTCCAAATTAAAATTCGATTTGACTTTTTTGGTACATCCATTTTGCTATGCATTTATTATAAGTCGCTTTGACTTTTTCGATTAATCAATTTTGCTATGCATCTACATAGTGAAATTGATGTACCAGAAAAAGTCAAAGCGACTTATAATTTGGAATGGATGGAGTACATGCGTAGGTAGTTTATGTTTTTAGACAATATATACAATAATACAAACATTTGTATTAAAGATAATGAAATTTTTAAATGCAACAAACAATAGTCGTCCACTAACCATAGCCATTAGTGTGCATCCAAAAGAGACCGCTAACATGCAGCCATTGTTGAGAGCAACATTATAACCATAAAATGGGCTAGCGTCTTTTTAATTAAGACCAGCTAAGCAAATTGTTGCATGTCGTTGAATACAGCCAATTTCCAGCTCACATATTTCATCAGGCGAATATATATACTACTGTGTGTGCCGATTTAATTTATTATTTATATTACTACTCACGCATGCGCTTTGGAAGCACTCCAAGAGCGGAAAGATTGCCTAAATTAAGAGAGAAAAAGATGTAGGGTGTTGTTATAGTGTACGTGGTGGTCGACGAAAGCTAGAGAAATTGAAACAGCTTTGCTTTTGGCACATGGACGAAGGCAAGAAGAATTAGAATACATATGATCATATATACTGTTGGAGAAAAAAACACGGTTTTTCAAAAACAAAAAACCTGATGCACCATCTAAACAGCTCTTCCTAGAAAGATGCTCCCTCCGCCTCAAAATAAATCAATTTCTAAAGTTATCTTAAGTCACATATTTTATATTTGGTTAAATTTATAGAAAAGAACAATAATATTTATAGCATCAAATTAGCATCACTAGGTATACCATGAAATATTTTCATAATCTATTTATTTGGTGTCATAACTATAGTTATATTCTTCACTATAAAGTTAATTAAACTCAAAATAGTTTGACTACTTAGGATAATTTTAGGAGTTGATTTATTTTGAGATGAGGGAGTAAGTATTTGATAGATACCACATAATTTTTCTAAATGCTATAGTTTCTCTTAAAAACTCGAGAAAATAATAATCCAAATGTCCAAACGTCTCATCTACTTCAATTCTTCATGCACCATCTTAGCTCGCTAAGTTGCCAATAAGTTACGTGAAGATATATAATTTATTGATAAAGAAAAACAAAATTTCAAAACCACACGTGCGAAATGAAATAAATAAGCAAATACGAACAAAATAAAGAAGTTTGTGTGTATATATACACACGTATGCGACAAATAAAATTTACATGGACATTGGAAAAATTAAATTAATCAATATAGAGAAAATAATTTTAATTTATGGTATAACTAAAAACATAGTCATCTCTATGGAAACCATGGGGCAACCTCAAGCACTCTCACTTTTTAACATATGAGATATTTATTTATCACCAAAACCACACACACAAAGCTATATACTCTCTAATATATGCTCCCTCCGTCCCAAAATAAGTAATGTTTTTTATTTTCAGACATCATGTTTGACCGTTCGTTTTATTTAAAATTTTATGTAAATTATAAAATAAATAACTCATTATTAAAGTTTCTCTAATGATAAAATATGTCATAACAAAATAGATAATATTTATAAAAAAAAATTGAATAAGACGAACAATCAAATAAAATGTCTAAATGTAAAAAATGTCACTTATTTTGGGACGGAAGGAGTATAGTACAAACAACCACTACTTATATAATCACAAATAATAATTCCCAAAAAAAGAAAAAAAGAAAACTTCTATTGAAAGGAAACAAAGTGACATATAAGGTATCAATTAAATAGCTAGAAAATTTTTGTATAGAATGAACGGAAACAAAACTGCTGGGAGCGCAAAGAATGATACACATGACGACGTGAATACAAACAACTCGCTATATAAACAGTCAATGGTCCTTTATCTGCATAGTACAAAAACCGAGGCCGATCTATACATGACATGCATACTTATATACGCGCAATTACGTACGCATCACCTGTAGGTGTAGGACGACATACAGATCACCGAGGCTCAGCGTCTAGCCCAGCTATAGCTGCTAGAGATTATTGCTAGTGGCGTCGTCCTCACCGTCGTGATGGCCGCCACCGCCGATAATCCCGCCATGGTTGGTCACGGCGATGAGCTCCGAGAGCGCCCTGAGGAGCTCGACCCTCGCCCGGAGGCGCAAGATGTAGGCGGCGGTACGGAGGAGCAGGCGCTCGGCAGGCATCGCCGCGGCGCCGGGCACCAGCCGCCGCAGCTCGCGAACCTTGCGCCCCAGCGCCATCTTCACCGCACACCGCCGCCGCTGGCTTCCGTGGCACGACGAGCGACGACGCCGCCTCCTCCCCTCCATGTATCTGGCAAGGCGAAGATCGATCGGACGTACGCGACGACGTGTGTGGTGTACGTGGGTGAGCTGAGCTGGTGGAATAAATAGAGCCGGGAGGGCCTTTCGGGGAGACAAGTATTTTAGTAGGGGACTGGACGCAAACGCGCGGGGTGAGCTGTGGGTTGTCGCGTAGCGTGGGGCCCGCGCGTGGACGCTACTGGCTTTGTCCTGCACACGTGTCTCACAGCTCCCTGATCGCCCCAGGACCAGGGAAGTGCCCGATCTTTTTATTCCCGTCTTACGTTGCCATACGTCGCCGATCTTTTCTGCGTTGGATGGTCGCTGGATTCGAAGGTGAATCATGAACCCCCCAAATATCAGTTATAGCAAGATCGTGTTTATTATTTCAGCCATCATCATGAGCCATGATA
Source organism: Miscanthus lutarioriparius (assembly GCA_904845875.1). NCBI lineage: Eukaryota > Viridiplantae > Streptophyta > Magnoliopsida > Poales > Poaceae > Miscanthus > Miscanthus lutarioriparius. Next base: position 50,788,972 of record CAJGYO010000003.1, on the reverse strand, counting down.
TGAAACCATGGAGGTCCGTTCACGTTGCTTATGTCAGCGTCACACCATTGATCCGATTATGGAAGGGAACATATTGATAATTACAACGTATGACGGTGTAAGGGTGTATTTGGATGGAAGTCAGATGGAGCCCAATCAATATTAGGCTGTTGTTAACCATGGGTGGAGGCATCATGGATTTCTACCACAATTTGCATTGGTAGAATAGTGTATAGGCAATCGATGTGTAATTTATTTTCTAGCTGATGCATGGCCAATTCTGGGCAGCCAATTCATGCATTAGACTTTGGCCAACAAACTAGCTTGGTAAGACAATACATGGGTAGCAACCAAACGTGCCTTAAATTCCGTGAAACCATACCAAATGCCAATCGCATTACTACTTTATAATACGGAAATGCTGGGGTCAGGGCCCTTTGCGCCACCGCTACCACGCCCACCTGTCCTCTGCGCCACCACCGCTCATGCCACCCCACACCGCCTTCTGTGCGTCGCCGCCAAGCTCCGTGTTCCCGGCGAGCTTCGCACTGCAAGCGAGCACACTGATGACCTCCACACGCCACCCACCAGCCCCCTGCGCCACCGTCGCTTGTGCCGCCCCCACCCCGCCCTCTCTGTGCGCCGCCGCCCAGCTCTACATTGGCGTCGAGCTCCGTGCCGCTGGCGAGCACACCGGTGACCTCCACGCGCCGATGAGCATCCATTCGCCGAAGCAGCAAGGAGATGTTTGCGTTGAAAGAGCATGCTGCAAACGTATGTTTCAGGTGTTTCATAGGTATGTTGCAAGTGTTTTATATCTTTGTTGCAAAAGTAGACTAGATGATGCAAAAGTAGATCGGGATGTCGTACATGTTGTAATGCTTATACACGTATATTTCAAGTTTATGTTCTAAATATTACATCTGTATCATACGTATGTTGTAATTGTTTTATCTGGATGTTGCAAAAGTAGATCTGGATGTTGCATATACATGCATGTTGCAAGCATATGTTTTAAGTGTTTCATGTGTTTCATACGTATGTTGCAAGTGTTTCATCTCAATGTTGCATATGTTTACAATGACTTTCAAAGTGTTTCAGACGTTGAAAGGTTCTTGTTTGGTTTTGGTAATTGAGTGACAACCTAGGTGGACTAATTGTGTTTATGTGAGATACACAGGTAATTAGTCCACAGGTATATGTGTGTGAGCAACATATGCCATGAAGGTGAAAATGACTTAGAGATGTTGCAAAGCTCACACATGTGATGATGAAGGAGCTTATTGCACATGAGATATGACATTGAGTCATGTGATCAAGGTGGAGAAGATCAAGACAAGACTTGGCTTGATGGACCGGTTGCAAGCGTGAAGGGCAAGTCGGAGGCTTTGGAGTGATGGACCGCGTGGCGGTGAAGCTTGAGCAAGACTTGGCGTCGATGGACGATGGCAACGATGAAGAGCAAGTGAAGTCAAGATCGATGAACCAATAAGATCACGTGATGATATGAAGTGGATCATATCATTGTTGATCATGTTGGTGCATGTGTTGCATCGACATTGGAGGAGATGGAATGGAATGCGCAAGGCAAAGGTATAACCTAGGGCATTTCATTTCACCGGTCATAGGTGTGTAGAGAAGTTTATGATCGGATTTAGGATAGATGGCCGTACTATCAAGAGGGGCAAACTTATTTGCATATCGGTCATCTAGTGCCACTCGAGTGATCTAACTTTGCATTGTTGCTAGGATCGAGTGGTGTGGCAAGATGAGTGGCTAACCCTTTGGGAAATGATTGTGAAAATGCTAACACACATACACATGGCGGTGTACACTTGGTGAGGTTGGCACATTTACAAAGGAGATGAAGTTAGAGTTGATGTGGATCAACTCGGTGAGGAAACGGAGGTGAAAGGAGAAACTCCACCAACGGAGTGTCCGCCCGTAGAGTGCGGACAGTCCGACGGCGCCACTGGTGCCCTAGACAGAAAAGATAGGGTCTCACAGAGTGGATCGGACGCTGGTCACGTAGTGACCAGACGCTGGGGTCCTACGTCCGGTCAGAGCTAACGTATGGTGATGCAGGCAGAGGGTAGAAAAGCTGAGAGTGACCGGACGCTGGTGCTGCGTCCGATCGCATCCGACCGGACGCATCCGGTCATGTCCGGTACCTTACTGGAAATGACCGGACGCTGGGGTTGCTGCGTCCGGTCAGTTCATGCTGGAGCGTCCGGTCGACAGATGACCGTTGAGATCTAGTGAATAGCGTTTGAAGGAGGGGACACGTGGCGTGCATCGCACGACCGGACGCTGAGGTCCAGCGTCCGGTCGTCCTGACATTTGCCTAGTGAAGGGGTAACGGCTAGTTTAGCCCTTGGGGCTATAAATAGAAGTGGCCCTCGGCCATGGCTGGTGCTGAGCACCTAAGGGGACTTAGTGTCCATGCTTGTGAGTGCTTGGGATCCCTCCATCACACATATACTTGATAGTGATCATTCGATTGTGTGAGTGAGCGATTCTAGTGCGATTGCATCGTGAGGTTGCATCGAGTGGCACTAGGTGATCGAGTTGCAAGCCGGTGGTGCTTGTTACTCTTGGAGGTTGCCACCTCCTAGACGGCTTGGTGGTGGTCTCCGTCGAAGCCCGCAAGAAGATTGTGCGGCGCTCCGAAGAAGTGCTTGTGAGGGGCATTGTGCTCGCCCCGCGGGAGCTGCGAAGAGCAACTCTAATAAAGCGTGTCATTGAGCTACCTTGACTCAAGGGGTAGGTTCTTGCGGCGCCCGACATGCGGGCTTAGCGGGTGATGCTAATTAGCCGCCGAACCACCAAGTGAGCGATCGACACAACGGGGACTAGCATGTTGGCAAACACGTGAACCTCGGGAGAAAAATCATCGTGTCAACCTTGTTCTTCCCGTTGGTTTGCATCCCCATTACACAAGCTTGCAATTACTTTTATACATATTAAGCTTGTGTAGTTGCTCTTATAATTAGATAGCTTGTGTAGCTTGCTAATTACCTTCTTGCTTGCGTAGCATAGAAGTAGCTCCCTTGCGTGGCTAATTTGGTTTTAGTAACCTTGTTAGTCACATTGCTTAGTTTGTGTAGCTAAGTACTTGCGCTCTCTAATTAGGCATTGGTTGCCTTGTTATTGAGCATTGCTAGTGAGCATAGTTAGCTTTGTGCTTTTGGTTACTAGCATGTGTAGGAGCTCTCTTGTTGCTTAAAATACTAGTGGCATAGGTTTGTGTAACCTTGCTCTTAGAATTGTTTAGGAGAGCTCTAGCTAGCCCGTCACCTTTGTTGCATAATTGGTATCTTAGCAAGGTGCTAGTGAACATATATAGAGGGGTGTAGTCTTGGCTAGACCGATAGTTTTAATTCCGCATTTATATCGGTTAGCCGACGCAATTAATTTTAGAAAAAGACTATTCACCCCCCCTCTAGTCCGCTATCTCGATCCTTTCAAGTGGTATCAGAGACCGGTCTCTCATTTGTGGTCTTCACCGACCCGAGAGGATGGCGCCTAATGGGCTAGATGGTTGTGAGAATCACATTTTCGATGGCACAAACTTTGCACTTTGGAAAAATCACATGCTTGATCATTTTCGTGCAAAGAGACCTAAATTTTGGTGGGTTGTCACTAGTGGTCTCACCCATGTCTTGTATCATAGAACTCTAACCAAAGCTCAAAGAGTCCTCTATGAATTTGATGCACATGCTTATTGTTTTCTATTGGATGCTTTACATTTTGATTTGATGAAGCAAGTAAACTACAAGGGGACCGCTCGTGAGATATGGGACTCCATCAAGGACACCTTCGGTGATTCCTCCACATGGGATGATGGTAAATTCAAAAAGGAGGATGAGCCCAAGAAAGAGACACATGAGTGTGTTGAGCATAACCACAATTTGGTGATTGTGGAAGATTGCTCCACCTCATTGTCAAGTGAGGATGATGATGATCAATCCACTACAAGTTCACTTGACAAGGTTGATGATGATGCCACAAGTGTTGCAAGTGATGATGCTACCCCATGCACACTTGATGGTGATGTTGGTTCATGCTCAAGCTATGATGATGATGCTACTACAAGCTCTCCAACTACACCACATTGTTTCATGTCACAAGGTGACACCAAGGTATCAAATGATAATGTGGTTGATCATGTTGATTCATATGATGAGCTTGTTAGTAGACTTTCTAGCATGACTATGTCTTTAGAAAATGAGAAAGCTAAAACATTGAAACTAGAAAATGAAAACTCATTTCTAAAGAACTCTTGTGAAGAACGTAAGAAATTACTTGATGCTTATAAATTTTCACATGATGAGCTAAAATTGAATCATGAGACACTACTTGCATCTCATGATGAATTATTAGAACAACATGATTCTCTCATTAAAATGTTTACAAAGAAACTTAAAAATAATGAGAGCTTATCACATGGGTCAATTGACCAATCACAAATTGTTGCTAACCCTTGTGATGTAGGCAAGAAGCATGTATCCACCTCATGTGATGATTTATTAGATATGTCATGCCCTTCACATATAGATGCTTGTTCTACTTCTATGTCTTGTGAGACTAACCTTTTGAAGGAGAACAATGAGCTCAATGAACAAGTGAAGAAATTGAGCAACAAGTTAGAGAGGTGCTGCAACTCTCAAGTCACCTTTGAGCATATGTTGAAGACTCAAAGAAACTTTGGTGACAAGAGTGGAGTCGGCTTCAAGACTAGCAAAGTCAATCATCAAGAAAGCCGCAATGACACAAGTGGCATTGGCTTCAACAAGAGCAAGATCAAGGGCAAAAGATGGGGCAAGAGAAGATATAAAAGAGAGATGAAGAAGCAAGAACAAGAGAAGCTCTCTCATTTCATGTGCTTCAAGTGCCATGAAGTGGGACACCTTGCCAATGGTTGCCCTAACATTGAGAAGCTCAAGAAGATGAAAGAAGAAGAGAGGCTAAAGCATGTGAAGTGCTTCAAGTGCCGCACATGGGGTCATCTTACCTCAATGTGCCCAACCAAGCAATTGGTGAAGCAACAAGTGAAGCCTCTACCAAAGCCACAAGTTGAGCAAGAGAAGACACCCCAAGAACAAATCAAGATCAACCATGAAGATGGTGGTTACTTGATGATAAAGAAGAAGAAAACAAGAAGGGGTGGAAAGGCAAGGCATCCAATGCAAACTCAAGATGCCAAGATGATGAGCAAGAATGAAGATGAGAAGAAAGATTATGCTCATATCAAGTGCTTCAAGTGTGGAAGTATGGGACACTTTGCCTCTAAGTGTCCTACCAAGGTTGAGAAGAAGGCTCAAGCAATCCATGAGAGGCAAGGCAATGAGAAGCACCACATGAGCAAAGAAGAGAAGGCTCAATCAAAGAGAAAGTGTTACTCATGCCGGGAAAGGGGACACATGGCACATTCATGTCCCCTAGGTAATATTTCTAAGCCTATTTCAATTGATGATAATAATGTGCTTAGAAAGGATGGCAATGGTACCTCATTGGTTGCAATTGCAAAACATCCCGCTATTCATACTAAGGCTATACCTAAGTATGTTGCTCCTAACTTGAGAGGACCCAAACTTGTTTGGGTACCATCAAAAAGTGGATGATTGTTTGAAGGTACCATCGGCATTGGAGGCTTGGTTCAAATGATATTCATCTTGTTGATCATATAATTGAGCCAAGTATTGCTAAGTGATGATCACTATCCCAATGCCATGACAAATTTAGTTAAGTCTAAATGTGCTACAACATACAAGTGTCATATTCAAGTTGTGGTGATTTATTGGATTATTTGATGGCTTGCAAATAATTGAGTTAAAGCTTGCTAATTAGATGATCATGAGCTCACTAAGGTATATCTCTTGTTGATCATTTTATTTGGGTGCATATGAGTTGATTGAATTGGATAAATATGTAATGTTGCTTGCTATGAGATGTTTGAATGGATAAATTGATTAGTAATCAAGTTTGGATTGATTTGTGTTGGATAAGTTCATAAGATGACATTTAGTAGTGATTTAAATGGATATATGTCTTGTGGAGGTATTCAAACAAGTTAGTTTCAAGTTTGATTCACATTTGATGAAGTATAGCTCAAGTGATTGAAATCTGTCCTTTATTACAAAATCTGAGCTAGCTGTGATCTTAGCCATGTTTAAGTGATCAAAACTTATTGGATTGGCATGAAAATTGGTGTACATGCTCTAGACTTATGGTATAAGATTATGTAGAAATTTTATGAAAATTGGATAAAAAATGCTTCGGTTTTGGAGTGGTTCTTGTCAGCTATAGTGCAATAGTTTTCAGCATGTAGCAGTGGTGGAAGAATTGAAATCTAGTAGCAATCTATAAGTCAAATGAATCTCAAATTTTTACAGCTACTAGATAGCTTAGTAATGCACACCTACACCAAATTTCGAGGTATTTGGATTTGTACTTTGGAAAATATGCATATTTCTTTGAAGGGTACAGAATCTACCAGAAAAGTGACAAATGTTGGATTGATCTAGAGTCACTTTGATTGAAAGGTCCTCAAGTTGGAAACATGTTTACAAGTGTTTGAGGTACCCAAGTTTGGTTTTGAGAAGATCTAAAAGCATGACAATCAAAGAGTACAAGGCTATTTGATTGAGGAGTGTACTTTGCACACATTCGGTACTCAAATTGGAAGATCAAGATCAATCTCAAGATGAAGATGAAGTTTAAGTTCTAAATATGATTGGAGAATCATTTGATAGAAAGAAAAGGACTTAAGCAAGTAGAAAGAAAAGGACTTAAAGAAGGAATCAAGGTTACTCATCAAGTTAAGTCCATTACTTGGATCAATCAATCAAGTCATTTCAAGTGAGTATCAAGAATGGTTCTTGGAGAAAGGTCACTTCTCCCTAAGTGTAGGGGCTTGCCGCCTATGTGTAGGTGAACCAAGTGTGGTACTTGGAAGGCTAACATGGAAGTGGTGATCCGAGGAACATTTGAGATGCTTAGTTGAAGCAATCAAAAGGGTTGATCAAGAAAAGCAAGCAACACCCAAAAGAGAGCTAGTCATGATATTTCAAGTGGTATTCCAAATGATTCTCTCATGCAAGCATTGATCAAAAGATAAAGCAAGCCAACCACAACAAGAAAGTGCACTTGATCATAAGTGGTATTCATTTTATATGGGTGAAGAATGAAATTCCACATGGTATCTATTGGTCTTCACCAAGCTTATAATTGGACTTCATATTGCTATTGGAGTAATGAATTGGAATCTATGTGACTATCCTCTACTCCAACATAGCAAAGGTATCATTGTAATATGCATGATCATTTCATCCCTTACTAGTATGCGGTTAGTGCATCTAATACATGCTTCATAGGATCATGCATAACAAATGAAACGTTTAAATTCATAGCCTACCACTATTGCTTGAATGATTAATTGATCTAGTGGTTAGTATATGACTTTGTTCATGAGCTAAGTAAACCCAAGGACTTGATTTAATTTGGACTGCTAACAAGTGACAAGTACAACATTGGCAAGATAACCCTTGCAAGAGGTGTGAAGAAGCTTGCCATTGGTTCAAACCGGACTTGAAAGCTTAGGCAAATCAATTTAGTTCAAGTCAACCAATAGAAGCTCATGATAGTGATAAGAGTACAAGCACAAGACAACACTGCAAATGGATATCTAGTTTGTTTGTTTCAAGTGGAATCTAGACTCAAGTATTTCATCAAGAATCTACAAATGATGTCTAGATCAACTCACAAGTGATATCCTATAAGTGGTACTCATGATAAATCTACAATTGGTTCCATACTAGAAGATTATTTCAAGTGATATCATATCTACACTTGGTATCAATCATGCAAGACGATGGTTCCACAAGTGATCCTCAACTTTAAGTGATCATCAAATGAAGAATGCATCCCTCACCTACAAGAGCTCAAGTGTATCAAATGGATGACCCATGCTATCACATACGGGGAGGTGTCACACAAATTGATATCAAGATCAAAAATCCTAAGTGTGGTATCTCAAGAAGCCCTACACAAGATACAAGTAGTATAAGTTACAAGTGGTGTCATTCCAACAATCAAGTGATGTCCATAAAAAATACAAGATTCAAGCCTCAACCATCTACCCCAAATGCATACCTTTGCATCAATGAGAAGCACACCTTTTATGGAAATTGATGACAAAGGGGGAGAGATTGTACAAAGATATGAAAGCCTTTATAAGGGGGAGAGATAAATTGTGTAAGGGGAGAGATAAGATATGAATTCTTAAGAGGTTGGACATGAATATGGACAAAGAAGGAGCAACATTGAAGAAAAGAGATGGATCAAAATTCTTGGACAAGAGAAGCATACAAGTAGGGGGAGCAAGCTCATGAACTTTGATTGATTGCATTTGATATGTGCATATTCATGTGCTTGCTTGCATTGCATAAGTTCTTATATTCAATATTCATGCTTGTGTGTTGTATGCTAGTTATAGAACTTGAATGATGATTTGATAACTAGCATGCTTAGGATGATAGCTAGACACTTGGTATGTTTTATAAAGTAATGCTAGTACCATGCTTTTAAAGTTGATCTCATGAGGTATCTAGTGATTTTATTTCCATGTGATATCTAGCTAACCATAGTGCTAAGGATGAACTTAAAGGTGCAACTCCGATTGGTATCACACTTCAAAGGTTTATTCTTTACACCTTAGCATCATTCAGTAGTAATTACTCTCCCACATTTTTAATCTATGCATATGTGTGAGCTTAGAATCAAATACTCTAGCACATATGTAGGGGGAGCTAATACTACCATTTCGGGTTTGTGGTACTTGTCCAAAATCATTTGCATATGGTAAAATTGCTTGGGCAAGCAACATGAATCCAAAAGAGCTTAATTTCCATATCTTTGTACAGTTGTCATCAATTACCAAAAAGGGGGAGATTGAAAGGTCCTTGTTTGGTTTTGGTAATTGAGTGACAACCTAGGTGGACTAATTGTGTTTATGTGAGATACACAGGTAATTAGTCCACAGGTACATGTGTGTGAGCAACATATGCCATGAAGGTGAAAATGGCTTGGAGATGTTGCAAAGCTCACACATGTGATGATGAAGGAGCTTATTGCACGTGAGATATGATATTGAGTCATGTGATCAAGGTGGAGAAGATCAAGACAAGACTTGGCTTGATGGACCGGTTGTAAGCGTGAAGGGCAAGTCGGAGGCTTTGGAGTGATGGACCGCGTGGCGGTGAAGCTTGAGCAAGACTTGGCGCCGATGGACGATGGCAATGATGAAGAGCAAGTGAAGTCAAGATCGATGAACCAATAAGATCACGTGATGATATGAAGTGGATCATATCATTGTTGATCATGTTGGTGCAAGTGTTGCATCGACATTGGAGGAGATGGAATGGAATGCGCAAGGCAAAGGTATAACCTAGGGCATTTCATTTCACCGGTCATAGGTGTGTAGAGAAGTTTATGACCGGATTTAGGATAGATGGCCGTACTATCAAGAGGGGCAAACTTGTTTGCATATCGGTCATCTAGTGCCAATCGAGTGATCTAACTTTGCATCATTGCTAGGATCGAGTGGCGTGGCAAGATGAGTGGCTAACCCTTTGGGAAATGATTGTGAAAATGCTAACACACATACACATGGTGGTGTACACTTGGTGAGGTTGGCACATTTACAAAGGAGATGAAGTTGGAGTTGATGTGGATCAACTCGGTGAGGAAATGGAGGTGAAAGGAGAAACTCCACCGGCGCCCTAGACAGAAAAGACAGGGTCTTACAGAGTGGACTGGACGCTGGTCACGTAGTGATCGGACACTGGGGTCCTGCGTCCGGTCAGAGCTGACGTATGGTGACGCAGGCAGAGCAGAAAAGCTGAGAGTGACCGGACGCTGGTGCTGCGTCCGATCGCATCTGACCGGACACGTCCGGTCATGTCCGGTACCTTACTGGAAACGACCGGACACTGGGGTTGCTGCGTCCGGTCAGTTCATGCTGGAGCATCCGGTCAACAGATGACCATTGAGATCTAGTGAACAGCGTTTGAAGGAGGGTACACGTGGCGTGCATCGCACGACCGGACGCTGAGGTCCAGCGTCCGGTCGATCGGACCAGAGCGTCCGGTCGTCCTGACATTTGCCAGTGAAGGGGTGATGGCTAGTTTAGCCCTTGAGGCTATAAATAGAAGTGGCCCTCGGCCATGGCTGGTGCTGAGCACCTAAGGGGACTTAGTGTCCATGCTTGTGAGTGCTTGGGAGCCCTCCATCACACATATACTTGATAATGATCATTCGATTGTGTGAGTGAGCGATTCTAGTGCGATTGCATCGTGAGGTTGCATCGAGTGGCACTAGGTGATCGAGTTGCAAGCCGGTGGTGCTTGTTACTCTTGGAGGTTGCCACCTCCTAGATGACTTGGTGGTGGTCTCCGTCGAAGCTCGTAAGAAGCTTGTGCGACGCTCCGGAGAAGTGCTTGTGAGGGGCATTGTGCTCGCCCCGCGTGATGAGGACATCGCCATGCTGGACACACCGACGCCATGGTCTTCCCCAAGTTGCAATTCGTTCCCAACTCAGCTGCCACGTCGCCCTCGGATTCAGCAGACACGTCGTCACTGTTTCGGTCATAACTTTCTCATATGACATCGAAACAGGCCGTTCTTGGATGCGTTGGAAAGGGGACGACGACGCCGTTGTTTTGGATCTGGTCCTAGCTCCAAAAGGTCCGTGGATCATTCTATGTGACCACGGCAAGATGCTGCGTCACCTATTTGGGCCAACTTGGCCATGTATCGTGTTGGGCCTTAAGCCCAAGTTGTGGGCGCCCAACCCCTGGCCGTCCCCAACCCTAGGTCGAGTCTTAGACTATAAACACAGCCGTCGCCGCTGCTACACAATTGGGTTTTGTTTAGAGTTTAGTTTTCCATCGAGAAACTGAATCGTTCATTGTAACTGTGGTGACAAATCCTTTTACAGTGATCCAGGGCCCCCGTTCTTGATCTCCTCCACTGTGTCGATTAGTCCTTTGGAACCGAGTTCTTGAACCCTCTATTGATATTCGCGTCATTCATATTTGCAATTTCAGATTGCGTGTTTTACCTTCTTGCTTGTGCTCTTCGATTCGCTTGCAGGAAAAGCCTTCTTGGCGAGGTCAATCAAGTTGTGCTTGGTTGATAACCAACGGAGCAGTGGTGTAACGGTTGCAGGGTTCGAATCGCGTCTGATTTGAAGCCGGATCGCCAACGTCGAGATCTCCACAAATCGAACTTACCGGCTACCTCTCGGAAGATCGGGCCTGTACTCATCAATTGGTATCAGATATTTCAGGTTTACCGCGAGGTATAATCTCGTTTGCCTTAGATTCATATTTGTTCATTACCTAGAGTCTACAAAAAGCCCAAAAATATTTCAATTTCCGCTGTCCTATCGCCCTTTGTGCCTTTGCAATTTCGTTTCAGATTCGTGTTGTTGAGTTTGTGTCCGTGGTCGAGTCTTGTTGCTGGTTTAGGATTGTGTTCGTGGTCGTAGTTCAATCGCCCGTTGCTGTGATTTTTGTTTTCCGCCGCTATCCCATCCACCGTTCCCAAACAACAAGTCGAAGCCACCACATTACTCGACTTGCCCCGCTAGCCGCCTTGTGTAACTTCTCGCCGCCGCGCAAACCCTAGACAGGTTGCCAGCCGCTCTTATTTTGCCTGCATCGCAGCCCTCCTTACATCATCAGGCGAATACCTACTGCTGTTAGTCACAGTGACGATCCTGTGATCGGTGTTAGAGTTTCGGGACGCTTTGCCCTAACTTCCGCCACCGTGTTGTGCCTCCAGGAAAACATACCTTGAGATACCTTTGGTAAAACAGGCATAATTTTTCGCTCGTTTATCCGAAAAATCTGAAATTTTTTCAGCAGCTTCTTGACACCATTTGGAGCCGAGCCAAACTCGGCTTCGCCCTGTTTGGTTTCATCAAAATTGCCAAAAAAAATCAGGAAAATATAGAAAAAAATTGTCAAAGTTTTTGCACGCTTTTCAGAGAACGTGCTGAATTTCTGTAGACCACATCCCACCTCAGTTGTAGGTGCCAATTTTTGTGGTTGCATCTTTTGTGATCCTTGTTCAGAGAAAAGTATATAAAAATAGTGAAAAAAGTAAAAAAGTTCGTTTCCTATTAGTGCCTTTTGGAAAAAAGGAGAAATCCGGGCTGCTTGTTCCGTGAGTTCTTTCGATCGTCCTTTGTTTTCACCTTGTTGCGCTACGTCTCATCACGTCTTAGCCAGCACCTGTGATTTGTACTTTGGATCCGGATTGAACAATCATCAATCTGCATTCGTTAATTGCTAATCCTTGATGTCATATTGTGTGCCTACCCATAGCTCCACATATTCTTCTGTCAGCACAGGTTCATCTTGCAACTGTTACCCACGCTCCACAACAGATTGCTTCGCCACTTTGGTTTTGCTCCTGTTTGGCGTTGGTAAGATTACAGGCAAGACGGTGGTAAGCCGCTTGTGATTTTGCATTCTACTTTCACCACCATCACCACCATCACCACTTGTTTCCTTTTAGTTGATAGGGATAATACTTTGGTGTTGTCTTTTTCTATCTTCTAACCATGGCAGGAACTCCGACGGACTTCAATGAGTGCGTGTCCAAGGGCGAGCTTACAATGTTTATGACTGAACAACGCAATCTTATGACCGAGCTGACGTGCAACGTGAACAATCTGGTCACCCGCATTGAACAGCTTGAGCAACGCCCTCCACCTTATTGTGCTGATGATGAAGATGCGGATGCTTTTGGTGATGAAGATGCGTATGCTGACGGTGGTGCCCGTTGCCACCTCAACTTCAATCGTCGCGGTATGGAAGGTAATAATCATGGTAATAATGATCCTTTTGCTAAAATTAAATTTAGTCTACCTCCTTTTGCTGGTAATGTTGATCGAGAGGCATATTTAAATTGGGAGCTTGCTGTTCAACAAAAATTTGATTCTCATAATGTTCCCGCTGAGCATAGAGTTAGCCTTGCTACTAGTGAGTTTACTAATTTTGCTTTGTTCCGGTGGAGTGATCTTTGCAATGCCAATAATGCTGCTGCTGTGCCTCAAACTTGGAATGTTTTAAAGCAACGTATGAAATCTCGTTTTGTTCCTCCTTATTACCAACGTGATTTACGTTTGAAACTACAAACTTTAAAACAAGGTGATAAAGGAGTAGAAGCATACTATCAAGAATTGCTTATTGGTTTAGCACGTTGTGGTATAAATGAAGATGATAATGATGCTAGTGCTAGATTTTTTGGTGGTTTAAACCATGATATACAGAACATACTTGATTACAAAGAATGGCGCAATTTTTCCCAATTGTATCATCTTGCTATTAAGGCAGAACGAGAAGTACAGGGACGCAAACAACACCAGCCTTTCAGGTCTAACAATGGAAGGAATTTTCAGCAGCGTTCCGAGTCGGAGACGCTCAAGCTTCCTATTGCACCATAGCCATCTACATCTCCATTTTCTTCCGGGGTAAGTAAATTGTCTAATGTGCAGTTTCCACAGCTGAAGAAAGGTGCCACTCCGGGTGCTTCTACTAGCTCCTCCTCGTCCAGCTCTAAAATCATTTGCCACCGATGCAAAGGCATGGGACATGTCATGAAGGAGTGCCCCAGTCGTCGCTCTTTCATTGCTACCGAGGATGGATATGTAAGTGCTAGTGATGTTGAAGATGATTTAGCCCTTGCTGCTAACATTGATGCAGATCCCAACGAGGGCGATCAAGACAAGGAGGCCATCACCATTGACTCCGTGGCTGCTGACGCGGACTACCCTAGCCTTCTTGTGCAGCGTGTGTTGAGCACACGTGTGGGACATGAAGAAGAGATGAAGATCCAACGCCACAATTTGTTCCACATGTATCTCATTGTGCAGGGTTGTCGTGTTCTCACTATCATTGATGGCGGGAGTTGCAACAACTTGGTGAGTTCAGATTTGGTTGACAAGCTTGGCTTGACCACACGACAACATTCGTATCCATATAAACTTCAATGGTTCAATAATAGTGGTAAGACTAAGGTAACTAAATCAGCACGCATTAGCTTTTTTCATGTGCTCTTATCATGATATCGCTTTGATTTTGATGTTGTCCCTATGCAAGCTTGTTCCATTTGTTTAGGTCGACCATGGGAATTTGATAATGATGCTTTACACCATGGTAGAACTAATACATACACTATCATACATAAGGACAAGAAAATTACATTGCTGCCTTTGTCTCCTACGGATATTGTTAAACATGCTAATGAGATTAAAATAAACCTCCAAATGACATTGCTAAAAATAATGGGATTAAGTTAAAAGGAGGTGCTTTTCTTGCTACAACTTCGCACATCTGCTGAGTTATGTGATAATCCTGATGCACCATGTTATACTATGTTTTGTCAACCTTTTATGTCTGGTGCATTGCCTGCTGTCACTAACCTTTTGCAGGAGTTCGCTGATGATGGGATGGAGTCGAGGACGACTCCAATTCTAGAAGGAGGGGATGATGAGGACATTGCCAAGATGGAGTCGAGGACGACTCCAATTCGAGAAGGGGAGGATGATGAGGACATCGCCATGCTGGACACACCGACGCCATGGTCTTCCCCAAGTTGCAATTCGTTCCCAACTCAGCTGTCACGTCGCCCTCGGATTCAGCAGACACGTCGTCACTGTTTCGGTCATAACTTTCTCATACGACATCGAAACGGGCCATTCTTGGATGCGTTGGAAAGGGGACGGCGACGCCGTCGTTTTGGATCTGGTCCCAGCTCCAAAAGGTCCGTGGATCATTCTGTGTGACCACGGCAAGGTGCTGCATCACCTATTTGGGCCAACTTGGCCATGTATCGTGTCGGGCCTTAAGCCCAAGTTGTGGGCGCCCAACCACTGGCCGTCCCCAACCCTAGGTCGAGTCTTAGACTATAAACACAGCCGTCGCCGCTGCTACACAATTGGGTTTTGTTTAGAGTTTAGTTTTCCATCGAGAAACTGAACCGTTCATTGTAACTGTGGTGACAAATCCTTTTACAGTGATTCAGGGCCCCCGTTCTTGATCTCCTCCACTGTGTCGATTAGTCCTTTAGAACCGAGTTCTTGAATCCTCTATTGATATTCGCGTCATTCATATTTGCAATATTAGATTGCGGGTTTTACCTTCTTGCTTGTGCTCTTCGATTCGCTTGCAGGAAAAGCCTTCTTGGCGAGGTCAATCAAGTTGTGCTTGGTTGA
The DNA here is from genome assembly GCA_904845875.1 of Miscanthus lutarioriparius. NCBI lineage: Eukaryota > Viridiplantae > Streptophyta > Magnoliopsida > Poales > Poaceae > Miscanthus > Miscanthus lutarioriparius. The sequence continues at coordinate 50,773,707 of CAJGYO010000003.1, read as the reverse complement.
TAACCAACGGAGCAGTGGTGTAACGGTTGCAGGGTTCGAATCGCGTCTGATTTGAAGCCGGATCGCCAACGTCGAGATCTCCACAAATCGAACTTACCGGCTACCTCTCGGAAGATCGGGCCTGTACTCATCACCGCGGGGAGAGATGTTATGACCCTCTACCCATTAGTGGCTAAAGCCACCATCGGCCAGGAGGATTAGGCGCAGGAGCTAGGGGCTAAAAACCCATATTTATCCTTAATTGTTTATTTCCATAATTAGAGAGCAATTAGCCATATATAGGAGTTGTAATTCCCGTGGATAGAATTAAGCAAGAGTAATCTAATTACTCGGCTTCCTTTGGGAGCCGGGAGTTGCCCTAGCCGCCGCCTCTGTTCTTCTCCTTCCCCTCGCGATCATGGCGCCCCGCCGCCATGCTGCGCGTCCAGCCTCCCAGCACACGTACAACCTCCGATCGACCAAGGGAAAGGTACAGGTCCGTATCATGCACGGTTCCCACACAAAATTAATGCGCTCCACTCATGAAGAAATGGAATGGAGCTTGCCCCGCATTCAACTGTTGTGCCTGGATGCCCGCCACCATTAGAAATATCCACTTCTATGACGAACAATTTCGTCGTTGAATGAGCCAAATTTGTCATAATTTCAGTTTTATGACGAAAAACGGTTCGTCATAGAAGTAGTGTCATTCTTGCAATTCTATCACGATTCTAGAAATTCGTCATAAAATTGGATACATCTATGACGAAAACTGATCATCATAGAATTGCTTTAGCATGCGTGGCAGGGTGCAGCCACGTTGGCAGGTGCTTTCGTTGGAGATGCTTTCCACGTGTACATGCTATAGCTGGTTGCATTGGAGATGGTTCGGGTACGTGTCACCTTCTTATTACACAACGCGTCATGTTATGGTTGGGTAACGTGTCACTTCTTTATTGGACCAAGTGTCATATTTTTATTGGTCCACATGGCGTGACCACAATACCCCACGTGTCTTTCTTTTACTTGACCACGTGTCTCGATTCTGTAGGTTCGTGTGTCAGTATTTTTATTGGGCCACGTGTCACGCCCTGAGCTACCCACGTGTCTTTTTCTGATTCGACCATGTGGCAGGACAGATTTGTACCACGTATTTTGTTTGTATTGGCCCACGTGCCCTATCGTGGCTCTTACACGTGTCATTCAGTGGTTCATCCACGTGTTAGATTCTTATTTAACAACGTGCCTGTGCCGGATCTACCACGTGCACACCAATCATTACAACAGTTCAGCTCAGCACTACTGCACAAAATAACTGCATGCATAATTATATTGAACCTAAATCAAATAACAGCAGTTCAGCTTAGCAGCAAACCACTGACAGAGTTCACATATCAAGCCGCCAAAATTTTACATCAAAACAGCAAACAAACCACATGTTCACAGCATCAACAAGACTGAGAGTTACCAGTGCTTAAGAGCATGATATGCTCACGGAGCTTATTGTACTCCTCCTATTGCTGTTTTTTGAACTCAAACTCCCTATCATTGTTTTCTACCTTCCTCTTCAGTTGATCCACTTGTTCAGTGAGGACAACTGAACTTTCCTGATGAGCAGCAAGCCGTTCCCGAAGTCTAGAGCAGCCTGTCCTGATACCAGTATTCTTCGAAGAAAAGATGTTACAGCTGTTCTAGGAGAGGACATTGGAAACAACATCAGCAATAGGTTCTGCTCGTATAGTTTCCATAACTTCGTACGAAAACCAAGGAGTAAACATTAGGAAGAGGACTTAAATTGCAGAACCAAGAGATTATTTCATTACAAATATTGCATAGGTCTTCCTCAGCCTACTGCCGATCGAGATTCATAAGCACAATGCATAGGTAACATATTAATTGTTGTAATATTATAACTTCAAAATGATGGTGCCACTTTAGGCTCCTCCTATTTTTTTTTCTTTTATGCCAATGGCTTCAGCAGATTTCAAGAAAAGCAAATGAAGGTACTTACTACTACTTCTCTTGCAGCATCGCTTAGTCCCGTGTTGCTACTGGTATGAAAGTTGTTGAAGATTCCCACTGCATCAACATCTTCATGAGGTCGATCATGTTCTTCAACGAGCACTTCTTGATCGTGTCCTGCGTCCTTTCTGTTTTTATCCTTCTGTTAAAATTGCACATGCCTTTCTGTTGATACAAAAGGCATTGCGTATTTGATATAAAAAGAGTAACACAACCATCACTTACATATGCTTGCAGGTGGGCAATATAGGAGCGAGATCCTGTAACCTGGTGACACTTGACTTTTGCACGGTTTCGCTTGTTCTGCTCTGAGACTGCCTATAACCATAATTATGTTAGACTGCAGCACAAGTAGACCACATAAAGACTAGACAAGAAATAAATGAGTTCACACACACACTCCTTGTTCTTGAAACTTAACCATATGTGGACAAGTGCACACCACTGTGCGTCATTCATGCAAGACACATGAGAGGTCTTTCTGATTTCATCAGCGGGGACGCCGTTGAAGTAAGATCGCTTGAACCTGTACCGTGTTTGCCGTACAACAGACTGGAATATACTCATGCATGCTTCTTTTGTTGCTTCATCATTGTCATCAATGTAATACCCAAAAATTTGATCTTTCTAGAATAAAGTTAGAATGATTTAATTATGTATTTTTGTGCACATGAAAACATAGGAAAATAAAAATTTTCATTAATTTAAAATTTATGATAAGGTATCAATATGTTTGTGCATACATGCTGCTACATATTTATTTTGTGGTGATTAGGTTTGATCAAAAATTCAAAAGAATTTGAATTTGGTTTTGAAAATTTGTTTAAATATAATAAAAAAAAGAAAATTTCCCTCCTTCCTTCCTGGCCCAAAGGCCTGCTCCTCTCCCTCATCTCCCGTGGCCTAGCTCTGCCTCAGCTGGCGCGGCCCATCTTCTTCTCTCTCCCACGGCCTAGCTCGTGTTCCGGCCCAGCCGCACGTAGCAAGCCCAGCGCGACCGCCGCCGCTTCCCTCTCCTCTCTCGCTGCCATCCCGGCCCCATCCGTTAGTGTTGCCTCCTTCCTCACCGTCTTCCTCGCGCTCGTATCTATACCGGACACTGCCACCGGCATGGAGTCCACGCCCGCCCCATCACCATCTAGTGTGCGCCTCAAGTCACCCGCCCTCCCTTAAATAGTAGCCACGGGTGCTGCGCCGCCCCATCTAACCCTAAAGCAGCCGCCTCGCTCGCCAAGCCGTGAAGCCCTAGCAGCACCGCTGCCAAGCACTGTGCCATTGCCATCCGCTCCACGCCGCCTAGATTGGCCGAGGTGAGTTCGCCTCACCGTCCTCTTTCTCCCAGTGCCATCCCCACGTCGAATCATGGTCTCTAGGACCGTTTTTGGGTTGCGTCGGCGAGGTCCCTAGCGTCGGGCATGTCCTCCGCCGTCGCCGTCGCTCCCTGTTTCGGCCGGCCACGCCATCTCTCTCCCTCCCTCTCTAATCCTGCCCAACCAAGTTAAATCCAATGATCTAGATTTCATGATACCCCTTCGGCCGATAGTTTTTCAAAAGAGCCCTCGCATTTTTGTAAATTAGAACCCGCCGTCCCTGTACTTTTGCTAAAGAGACCCTCGACTTTTGAATAATCTAACCCACAGTCCATGGTGCACTTTTAGAATAGGTTTTCCTATTATGAAAGCGTAGTTTCTTTCTAGTAGATTCAAAATACATTTTCATCTATTTACAGTTTTGGCACTATTTTCTTTAGGCCATAATTTCTCCATTTTAACTCCGATTTGATCCGTTCAAGTTGCGTTAGATTCGTAATTGCGTAATCTACAAGTTCATACTACTGTTAGATATATTTTCAACTTTTGAAATTTGAGGTTAGATTTAATTTATTATTTTATTAAAGGAAATCTTGTTTAAGTCATAACTTTTTCTTTATAGCTCCGATTATAGTGCTTTTCGTGTCTGTGTGTTCGTAGCACCATGTAGAACATCTTTAAAACCTTTTTACTTGTTATTTATTATGTTTGGTGTACTGTTCTGATTTAGTTCTATTGTTTGCTTCGTGTATGATTGCATGGATGCTTGTGTGGTGCTTTGTGATGATGTCCAGTCGGTGAGCTATACGTGGTGAATCTAGAAGCAATTCATTGAAGGTTTGGACTAGAAGAAGATCAGAGTTAAGGCAAGTATAACATGGGATCTTCCTTGTTGTCCTATACACCTTTAATAATTTAATCATATGCATGTGTCTACCTTGCAACCGTAGTAAAATTTCCTAGCTATTTGATATCTTGGATTCCTTGTCACCTATGGGGTATTGCATTGGGTAGTATGATGCTAGTGCTCAACCAAAGTCATTATCTTGTAACTTGACTAATGGATTATGCAATAAACACTAAAAGATGTTTTTTAGCAACATGGAACAAGGGGGCTAGAGCATTGAGCTATTTTTATGGTGCTCTAGATTCCTCTCTCTAAGGACTTATCTGTAAGCAAATATCCGGGACTTACATTACAACTGTGAGGGCTACATGGCTCTGGCTTTAGCTCAGTATGAGGACATTTTCTAGCTTGTTAGAGGTTACCTTCATGGCGTAAGAATGGCTTGCCGAATCGGGTATAGTGCGGCCTCTGTCCCCTTGTGTATAGGCTGCGCATCATTGTGCCATCGGGAAGGGGGCTCTACATCTGTTTGCCGAGTGAATCTAATGGCCCAAACTTGTTAGACGAACCTTTGAAAGGCTTTATAGTGAACCCTACCGACCTTCCTTGATAGTGGGTCAAGAGATTGGCTGCCTCGGGTGAAAGGGTAAATCATGACACATAGTGAAAGTGTACAACCTCTGTAGAGTGTAAAACTGTGTATATCAGCCGTGCTCACGGTAATGAGCGGCCTTGGACCCTTACAGAATAGATGATGAACACTGATGATACTGATGATAAAGATGTTCACTAATGATTACTGTTTATGCTATTCATTATTCATGTTTACCTGATCATGTGTTTACATGGGCTTGTGAATAAACGTGTTGCCACCCAATTGCTAAAAGATAACTCATTAAAAGCTAATTGCAGTTAAACCAGTGTCAGCCTTTTGAGCCTCTCATGAACCCCATGTTATATTTGTTGAGTACGACATGTACTTACACTTGCTTTATTTTTTTAAAATCTTTAGAAAAAATCCGGATTGGTACCAGATTGCTAGAGTTTGGAGGAATTAGGCTTGTGATCAACCAGTCAGTTGTCCCTGTGGAATTGGAGTATTCACCCGAAGATCAGAGTTGTCTTTCCGCTGTTTGCTGTTGAAGGTTATATCCTTTATACTAAGTATGGTATATATTGAGCATTATCTTTTGATATTACCCTTATTTGTAGCTATATGTGAGATTTGACTTCCTAGGCTTACATATGGTGTGTATCTGGTTTTGTTCTTAAAACTAGGTGCTACAATCAATGGCCAGCCTCAACTTATACATACTTACAGATTGCTTGGCCACAAATCCATTTAGGTGTTCGATCCATTGCTTGTAATGTTTCCAATGCGGGAAAATTCTTACTTGAGACCTGCCTACTACACCTGCCTCTGAGGCAAACTTGGCAGCTTGCATTGGATCATGTGGCCTTCTATTCTCCTTGACAACCGAGATGGGTATCCTTGTTCCCATTGATTGGGTGGTTTTGTGAAGCCCAACCCCCTTAGTTGCTTGCCTTGACTTCCTCGCTCTTCTTTGCAATGGTACCACATAGTTTTCATATATTCAGATTATTAGAAAAGTAACATGGATATCAAATAGTGTGACTTGATTTATAGACATATCTAAGGTAATACCAACCTTCGCAAGTTTGGTCATTCTGTTGGTAGGGAGGTGGAGTCTCCTCTTCGGCATGGCTAAGGTCATCTTCACATGACCAGTCCCTCACAGGGCTTTGTTCGCCTTGCGCGTGCTGACTTTTGGACCTAGTTGGAACTACAAGATGCTGCAACTCTTCTGGACTAGTTGGCTTCACTCTCTTGGATTGCCATCCCCCAGGACCCATATCGGTGCCACCTTTTGCCCTGCTGGTAGGGACTTGTCTACGGCTTGTTCAACCCACAGCCTAAAATTTGAGAAACAAACTTACGCGGCAAGCATGTAAAAATTGCATTGCTATCCACACAATAAAGAATTGAATTGCACTGCTACCTAAACCAACCCCTCCCATCCCAACATGACAAGATAGAACAAGCACCTCAATTGCAAGGGGTACTCACTTTTCTAAATCTGTATCTGTATCCCCATATCCTTGAACATGCTCCCCTGCTTCAGGGAGATATTCCGGATGTCAACATGTACATCACAAAGGCATTTATTGAGTTAACCTTGTACCGAATGTCAACAAAACAGAGCAGGAGGATGCAAATTAGGTGCCTAAATTATAGATTATATGGAAGCCATTACTTGAATAAAGCACATGTGAACTATAGCTTATACGAAAGCTATTATACTTGAATAAAGCACATGTGAACTACAATCAACTAAGAAGCATGTAACCCCATCACTATATATCTACATGTCCTAGGTTCAACCACTAGAGTACAGTACGCATCATAAAAGGAATTTGGGTACCTCTTCCTATTCCTAGCTACGCTGTGTCATCGGCATCGCCCTCTTGTCATCCTGGTTGCGGAAGTGGTGTGACCGGTGTCGACGAAGGGGTAGCAGATCCGGTGTGGTGGTCATCAGCGATGATGCTGGGGTTTGGTCATGACAGGTGCTGATGTAGGGGGTCCGGATCCGGCGTGTACCATCACTAATAGCGGTCCTTCCACCATCAGCGGACCTGCTGTCAATGAAGGGGATCGGATCCAGATCTGGCTCTGGCTCCGGCTAGGGATCGGGAAGGTATGAGAGAGGGTGCAACTAGAGAGTGGAGACGAAGTCAAGCTGCTATGCCAATGCGCCTAGCTAGGGTTCGGACCGGGGTGGCAGAGGGGGCTAGGCTTTGTAGCGGGAGGAGAGACGGTGCCGCTGGTCCGGCTAGAGAATGAAGATGGAGGCGGAGACAATGATTCCTTGCGCTTTTATGTGGCCATCATAATACCGTAAATACCCTTGACTGAAATTGATGGCGTGGTAAACCAATTTTCGGCGAGGAGGGCAAAAGAGAGAGAGAGATCTAATTTTTGGTTCATGTTGGCGGCACTGCTGGGCGCGGGGATTTCATTTTTGCCCAAAATCAAATTTTCGTGCATGCAGATCGCCGCCCTGTCTGGCATCCTGTTAGCAGAGGCGAAATTTTATATGATGAATGGTGATGATATATACGGAGTAACACACTAATATGTATTAACTGTCGGATCACCAATATTAATCCCCCAAGTTTCGGTGGACCCCCCAAGTTTCGGTGAACGGCGACTCTTGACAACGTTTATGTGTCGGTGATGCAATTACGCGGCATGTGGGACAGTCCGCTACTAAAGGCATTCTTTGATCAGTACCCATCTTTTCCTCTTTTGCGCACCGTTTTCGTTGCTGTTAGCCCACTCCGGTGCCACCCACCCCGCGCCGCCTCCCCCTTCCCCCTCCCCCCTTCTCCCACCCCCTCTCCACCGCACACCAAAACCTCTTGCCCAGATCCTTTGGCGCCATGGGGATCTACTATGCCGCTGTGATCTATCGAGTCGTCGTTTGTCAGCGCGCCACTCCTCCAGCAAGCAAGCCGGTTGAGATTGCCTTCTTGCCTCGGCATAGTGAGGCCATCTGCGATCTCCTCTTTTTTCTTCATGAATTTTTGGTGTTTGATGAAATGCATGTGTAATTTTTTCTAATTGTTGCAGATGGTGCGAGTTAAATCAAAGCGGGTAGAACTACACATCGCAAAAAGAGCTAGATGTAGGCAACCATTCTCCGAGAAGCAGAGGAACAGGCACCACCACAGCCTAGAAAGAGCCAGAGGAAGGCTCACAGTGTCCTAGAAGCAGAGGAACAAGCACCACCATAGCCCAGGAAGAGGCAGAGGAAGGCGGACAATATCCGAGAAGCAGAGGAAGAAGCAACCAAAGCTATGCTTGCCCTGGAGTCCGGGAATTCTCGTAGGCGGACTCGAATGGCCCGCCGATAGCAGCAGCGTGAGGAGAGTGCTGAAATGGAACTTAGGGAGGAGGAGCTCACTAAGGAACAACTATAGCAAATGACCGAGTTCTACTCCAAAAACTAGACCAGTCGCTTTGCACCTTCCTAGATCAAATATGCAGCTACTCAAGTGGGCGCTCGTGCTCGCACTCGTGGAGGTTCGATGTGTGCCACAATTGGTGGTACGAGGAGTAGTCGAGTAGGTAATTTGATGTGTGCCAATGGTGGTATGAGGAGCAGTCGAGGAGGTTTGATGTCTACCAATGGTGCTATGAGGAGCAATAATATTGAGAGAAAGAAATAGGTTGTTCAATTCTATGACTTTCAGTATTATAGCTCAAAGAAGATACGAAGCATCAGGTTCTATGATATTGAGTTCTAGTTTCCACTACTCAAAGAGCCTGGCACAAAATCATAGTTCTAGACTGTGACTTAGGAGAGTTTCTTTTGGAGCTACCATGCTAGAGGGACGGCACTAGCAGACCAAAGGATACTTGGTTGGGATGAGCTTGAGAGAGCAGCTGGTATACCCATTCGCCCCCTCTTTGAGCAATTCCTGGGCTTCGTTCACCTTTTTAGTGAGGTTGATCAAATTATGATAAGCTGGGTGCGTCAGTTCTATGCAACAGTGTGGATTCATCTGGAGTATGACTACATTGCTTTTATGCTCCATGGTCGGCCAGGGCGAATGTCCTATGACCACCTGCAAGAACTCCTCGGGGTTGACACTTCAGACAGAAAGCTCCATGAGATAGTCTACAGAGATGCTTTGCCTCCGCGTTGTAGTAGGGCTAGAGGTACTTTTCCTATAGACTAGGAGATTCGGCTGCTCTTCATAGAGCCCTTCATCGATGGCTCCTTGCGTACACCAGACAGACTGCGTCCAGAGGCTTACATTCTACACATGGTTTTGAGGAAGACAATCCTTCCTCATGGCGGCAACAGGGAGTCATTGACCAGATTGCAGCAGTGGCTACTACAATCAATATGGAGAGGCGAGCAGTTTGACTTCTTACACTTTTTCCTATCTGAGATTGAGGATGTGATAGCTGATGCTATCAGTACTAGATGGCAACAAGTGTACCCTCACATCATCAGCTATCTGCTATGCATGATTGACTCTGAAAAGAATGGGCCGCTGTACAATGAGTTGACCTGCGAGGTTATGACCTACATGCTAGCAAGCCTAGACGATCATCATCGTGGACAACATGCCCTTAGGTCCATTCAAGAGATGTTACCCATATAGGACAGAGAAAGAGCACCTGCCTAGGATTGGAGGAATCTTGAATGTATGAATGCAAGATTTAGACTCCGATGACAGCGACTACCGTGACCCTACGTCAGACGACCACGACGAGGGAGGGTTGTCCTCCGGTGGTGTTGCCGACAAAGAGATGGACGATGTTCCACCTACTACAGAGATGTTAGCCAAGCAGGCACAACCTCCAGTGTCTGTTCAGCAACCATCGAAGCTTGGATAGATACTTGCTAGGCTAGTTGTCGGCCAGGAAGAAAACCAGAAGCATATGGAACGACAAGACAAGCGTATGGAACAACAAGAGAGGTGTTTGAAAGCAAGTATTGATAAGCAAGCAGTGAGTGTGGTCCTTCTCAAAGAGCAGATGAGCCAGCAATCATCTACTTTTTGTGAGGCCATCAACCAACAAGGCCAAAAAATCGATCTGATGTGCAATGTGTTCACCGGTTGCTTTAATCAACTATACAGTGCCACAGGGTAAGGCCCCTGACTTTCAAACACTTCAGTTGCAATGTGGTAGTCAGGTCAACCCCATTGTTGGTTATCTAACTGGTCCTGATAATACAACTGTCCACACAGAGTTACCCATTGTGACAACGCTACATAAGCAGAGTTTAGCTTTAGGTCCTAATCAGGCCGGTGATCCACCTTCTTCACCCCCTCAGGTCGAGGTGCATGTCACCACTGAGGCACATATAGAGCCTCTTAGGGCTTCTCCAACGCCTGAGATACCTGAGCTGGCTTCAGGTTCTGATGAGGCAGGTGATCCACCTTCTTCGCCCCCTCAGGTCGAGGTGCAAGCCACCACGGGGACACATACAGAGCCTCTTGGGGCTTCTCCAACAACCGAGATGCCTGAACCTACCAATGCTAGTATTACTATAGTTGAACATAAGTAGAGTTCAGCTTCAGCTCATGAGGCAGTTGATCGATCTTCTTCGCCCAATTAGGTCGAGGGGCCAGATACTACGTGTGACGCCACAGGGGCACATACAGAGCCTCCTAGGGCTTCCCCAACAATCACGGAGCCTAATGCGACCACCGAGCCTACTAATGCTACCATTAATAGAGCTGACTCAACCCTAGGGTCTGAGACTACTACTTTAGTTCAACAGACTAGAAAGTCCACCATTCGTCTAGGTAACCATGTCATTGAGCATGATGAGACATCATATTCGGATAATGAGATTCTAGCGTACTCACCAGGTGAGATGCATTCACTAGGCAAGTTCAACCTCAATAGCACCATCATGACTTCGATGCCTACTTCGTCATCATCACCACATCCTTTGGATGCATAGTCACATTGATTCCCTACTAAGGAAGGGACGTACAAGAGATTGGTGATAGTTCAATAGTCAAAGGCAGGGATGCGGTAGAAGGTGAGGGAACGGAGGCATCGAAATTCGGATTTAGAACGATTCTTAATGTAATAATTGAAGTCTTGCTTACGACACAATGTCTATTTTATGGTTCTATAATAAGTTGTACATGTTGAACCCTTTTTATCACTATGTAGCCATGTAGGCATCAAAATTTGGATTTAAAATGATTCTTGATGTAATAATTGAAGTCTTGCTTATGACATAATGTCTATTTTACGGTTCTGTAATAAGTTGTACATGTTGAACCATTTTTATCACTATGTTGCCACTGTAAATTAAACCTAACATCTAAGTGCAATATGAGCGACATCTATCTAGTCTGACTACCTCATTGTAACTCGAGCCGTTCCTCTTAAGAGAGAACTACAGGGTCGAACAACCCCATTGCAAGTCGAGGAGTCACCCGGACATGAAATCTATTGTCTAACACGTTACAATCATAGAGTAGGGGACTTTCTTTCATGCTTAATCAAATCTTGCTTGCGCATTCAGAAAAGAGTAATAGATATTGTCCGACGCGTTACAATCACATAGCGTTGGACTTTCTCGTGTGTGCATTCTGAAAAGAGTAATACACATTGTGCCGATGATTAACATTTACATCGAAGCACAAGAAGCAAACACCGTGAAAGACAAAGCATTGTGCATAAGTTGCTCTTCGAATTAAAGTAACAAACTAGCTTTTCATTAAGATTGGAATGACCCTAGATACAATCTATGGCTCAAAGAAGGCAGCGAGGATGACGTCTCCCGCATGTGTGGCTACCACGATGGCCTCCGCGGCAGCGGTAAAGTCACCAGTGAGCTCCTCCTTCTCCTCATCAGCGCCAACTGGAAAGCCAGGTTCAAGCAGGCAGAGATCGTGGCCGGAACAAAGCTACGCTGCGGCCAGGGCTAAGGCAGCCCCATGGCGCACCCCACTAAGGGCCACTGTCCTAACCTAAGCTGGCATGGCTCATAGATGGTCCTCAAGCAGGACACCCCCTGCGTTCACGTCGTTGACGGCGACGAGGGCTGCCTCTCGAAGAGTGACGAACTCCTCCTCCAGGGCTGACAACACTAAAAACCATCAAAACAAGGCCATGGACATTTGGACAGAGCTTCTCGATGAAGGAAACCTTACTGATCGTCCTGGACTAAGCATCGACAGCTGCCACCCGAGCATCAGTAGTCCTCTCTCTGAGGTGGCAAGGGTAGTCAGGACAACATTGAGGCAGAGCGTGAGCCAACTAACCTGGCCCCTAGGGTTGGAGCGCGGGTCACGAGCTGCATCCTGATTATAGAGGGGCTCATGGACATCTCGATGGCTAGGGGGAGAAGACCCCTCTAGTTCCGTGGGGCGCGCGTCTAGAGGGTGGGTGGCACTGGATGACCGCCCGACCTCTAGCGTCATGGCGTGAGAAATGGCCCTAAAAAGATTAAGGAGATCAGAACGGAACGACTCCGACAACTAAGAACAAGACCGCCTTACCCAAGGCGCCACAAATGGGAGCAGAGATGTGGCAAAGGGCCGCTTCCCTCTAGAGGTTTCTCCGCGGGGCACTTCCCATGTTCCATCACTCCGGCCGAAGACGCGACTCGTTCAAGGCTAGAGAGAAGGCGAAGGAGTATCGTAGGAAGATAGAGAAGAGCGGTTGCCTCGCTCTTACCTCTCTCATAGATTTTTGGCTAAACCAGGCACACTAGGCTCTCTGGTTTCATGCAAATTTAATACAGATTTAATTGATGTGGATTTCCAAGCAACAGGTTGCAGCGGGTGCAGTCAAAAAAAGAGTAATAGATATTGTCTGACACGTTACAATCACATAGTATCGGACTTTCTCGCATGTGCATTCAGAAAAGCATAGTACCACATGGTTTCCCACATTAAACATGGAAGGAGATAACGTGCGTCGGGTCGCACGTTTTGCAAATACGGACCCGTCTTCAACCTCCGCGCGATGCCCACTCCCAATCGCCTTCTTCCTCGCTGACGACCTCACCCCACCCCCATCCCAGCTTCCACAGCCCACGGCCGATGGCACCCGCTGCCTCGCCGCGCTACTCACCTCCCGTTCCTACCAATCGACCCACCCTCCCCTAAATAGGGCCAGCGAGCTCCGCCGTCATCGTCCTCGCCTCGCCCCCGCCCCCGGCTTCCACCACTGGTGACCGGCGGCTCCTACCGTCTCGTCGCGCTGCCCACCTCTTGCCCTCCGGCCTAAAGATAGTGTGCCGGTGAAGCTCGCTGCGATGCTCCTGCCGCCAGCCTCGCCCAACCGCCGTCTCCCACCGCCCCGCCCCACAGCGTCTCACCCGCCTCCACCGCTGTCACGTCCACCGCCCCCAAAATCCCCCTTCTAAGACGATGGTGAGGAAACCCTAATGCCGGTGAGCTCCTAGCCAAAACCCTAACGGTGAGCTCCCTTCTTCCTCTCCAACGTGAGCACGGACACAGTCAAGCACGCGCGTGGGCTAGCACGTCAAGCGGTCGTGCCCTGGCGCGACAGGTAGCTTAATAGAGTTTGCGATTAAACATCTGTCATCAGTTCATGGGGCCAATGCCCCAACAGTGGCATGTAAGGCTTGTCCATGTCTCCTATTTCAGTATGAACACAGTTCAGGCGTGCCTCCTTCTATGGCATGCATGGGCAGCACGCCCATGGCTGTGCACGTCGCGTTGGGCTACCTGTTTCGTACGACGGACCTTTGACCCTTTGAACGGAAGGATAAACTAGCCGAGTTCTCTGTGCGTGTTTGGACACTAGAAGATCCGTCTTAAGCGGCTTCTCGTGTGGTAATCGTGTGGGTGTGCCAGAGTACCAAAGTACACAAAATAAAAAGAGAGGAGCATGTATTTTATTAACTATCACAAGTTTAATAAATACAAATTCCTAATGCACGCGCTACATAGTCGGCCGGCGGCGATTTGACATGGGCGATAGTGGTCTTTACGGTTCCTGAGGCCTCGGAAGACTCCCAGTTAATTACCCCCATGATCGAGCTAGCTCATGTAGTACCTCCGATTTTGCTGTTGTGGTCGTCATCTTCAATCTTCGCTTCACGTCTCCATGCATGGTGTTAGTGTAGATGTAGGTGGCGTCGGCGTAAGGGCCTCGTCGGTCCATAAGCCAGTACAATGGCTGGAATATCAGCCATGCCCGCCTGCGTTGTTCACCTTGTCAGTATCGAACGCCGCATGGTGTCATCACAGTCGCACTTGCATGGTTGGTGTAGCTTGGATCACTTCAAACTTCTTTAGCAGCATCCTCGCGGTACGCCCCTCGCGGTACGCCGTGGAACTTGATCACATGGAGTTGGTGAAGTGGTTGTTGATGAAGACTTGCGCGTGGCCTTTCTTGCATCTTCCTTGTACATAGGTGCGTAGCCTGTACGTGCATGTGCATATACAGGCCACATCACGGCGCCGCGCTCTTGGCCGCCCGCACAGCCTAGATGGTACATGCCTGCAGCGGCGGATCAGAAAATATTTTAGGGGGTCTGAACAACACTACTGCTCGATCTTAAGTCTCAGCCCCCCTACACTCTAGAATTTTGTCCAAAAATTCATAGGAGATCTACAGTGATTTCCACTGCTTCGGGACGGGTAGCTGAGTGTATCATGATGTCTGGGTTTTAGGCATCGTACGTCACAACTTGCTCGAAAATTTCTAAATTTTTTACCACAGCCTCTACATGCGATGACACGACACCTCGACAAGTTTCGTGATTTTCGGACTTCGTTTGCATTTTATATAATTAAAAAACACTTTTTAAACAAGTTGGTGGTCATGTTTCGTGAAACAGATGTTCGAAATTTCAGGAATGTCCCTGCACATGGCCTCAAAATACACTAAAAAACATGAATACCACTTTTTGAATCGCTAAATTCCAATATTTCATGCACCTGCAGTTTAAATTTACTTTTTCGAGAAAAATTCAAGTAAACATAAAAAATTTAAAAAATATACCAAAAAGTCATAGAAAAGATCCAAATTGGAACATGTGCTTCAAGGTACTATCTAAATGCCACAGAAAAAAAATTGAAAACAAAAATTAAAAAAAAAATACTTTGCCGAGTGCCAGGCCAGACACTCGGCAAAGACAGCACGTTTGCCGAGTGCTAACGCCAGCACTTGGCAAAGGATGACGGAGGGGCCCCCGGCGTCGCCTGAGGTATTATGCCGAGGGTTATTCTTTGCCGAGTGCCTGACACTCGGCAAAAAGGACGTTTGCCGAGTGTCCCTCTTTGTCGAGTGTTTGGCACTCGGCAAAGACGGCCTTTGCCGAGTGCCGGCTTTGCCGAGTGCGGCACTCGGCAAACTGCCTCTTTGCCGAATGCCCGTGTTTCGACACTCGGCAAAGCACCGAGCACTCAGCAAAGAACGCGTCTCCCGTAATGCAAGAGTTCTAGAATATTCTAGACCATGTGCCGAGTCACGCCACGCCGCGACGCGCCGACCCGGTTGGCATACAATTATTATACAGAAAATATACATGGTACAGGTCGGCGTACATGCGAGCTCTACAGCCGGTTCTGAGCGTATACAGGCGCACGTATACGACTGCACCTGTTAGCTTTCTCCTATTTGCACGTCGCGAGCGTACCTACGTTCATGCATGGGCCTGTAGCATGTAGAAACTGGCCCACACAACTGTTATTAGCTTCTTTCCTTGCATGCACGTGACAAAAGCATATGCATCTCTTCACACGTATTTTCCTTTTCTTGTATGCTCGGTGGTACACACTAATACATGTACACATGGATTTTAATCTGACAAAAAATCCATCAAACAGTGCGGTACTCGGGTGGGGTCCCCAAGTAGAGTCCCTAACTACCGCGAGCCCAAGTTCCCTAGTCGGGGAATTCATGGGGGGTCGATGTTTACCTTCATTGACTGGAGTACCCGCAGCTTGAGTTCCGCCGATGCTTTGTGTGTGCCCGAGTTCTCACGTCCCAAGTTCCCGTGCGGAATTGAAGGTTGAGTTTTGGCAAATCTCGGAGGCGTGCGAGGTCATAATATCAAGGGGGTGAGGGTACCCCAAATATTGTAGGTTAATGGTTGACCTGAGTTGGAACACAAGAAGTTCATGCACAAATTACTTTAAGTGCTTCTTTTGGCACTTGGCAGCGGGGTCTAAAATTGTCCAAAATTCACTAATTCAAGTATTTTTTGCCATGAATAGTACAATATAATTTTTGTTTCATAAATTTTCGTTTTATAGAATTTTGCATTGTAAACCAAATACCCCCACCGTACCCCCACCCCAACACATATCCGCATCCCCCCGCATATGTCTCTGTGTGGCATGGCATGGTGTTAAACACTAAAACACCTTCTCTTTAATGTGTCTTGTATGGATGCTCATGTATTCACATCAATCCACATGTATTGAGGTGAATTAGAGTGAAAATTAGTTTAGTTCCATTTCAATCCACCTCAATACATGTAAATTGAGGTAAATATATGAGTATCCAAACAAGCCCGAAGTGCAGCTCCAATAATATATGACATTTGCATCTCATCTTAGACACGGTGAAAAAGGATAAAAAATACTCTGCCCTAACACAGTTCCCAGGTACCATGATGATCCCACCATCAAATTTTAACAATTTTTGTTGTATCCTCTCTGTTTTTTTTGCCTATCGTGTTAGATTTATTTTAAGTCAATCATTTTTATATTGACTATCAATTTAGAAAATCTATACACAATATATGAACTATATATATCATGAAAGTATTTCTCATGTACTCTCTCCAATTGTTACATGTCACATTAGCTTTGTCCTAAGTTTTTTTTGCGCAAGAGCTTTGTCCTAAGTTAAACATTGCTATCTTTGATCATCCATTTCAAAAAATTCTTATAGTTTCGCAATATATGAATTATAGATTATGAAAGCATTTCTCATAGTGGATATAAAAGAACATAAATCTTATGTCATGAGCTTATTATATATATTTTTCGAAATATATGGTCAAATATAGAAATGTTTGACTTAGGACAAAACTAATATGACATGTAAATAAAAACAGAGGAAACAATGAATCTAAAAACATTAATTTTATGTTGTTAGCCTATACATATTTTTTCAAATTAATGGTAAAAGATAGAAATATTTGACTTATACAGGGGCGGTGCTAGCGGGTGTTCCTGCTATTCCTTGGAATACACATTATTTTGGCTAAAGAAACAACGGTAATGCTCCACCGCGGGCGTCCGTCCCACGTTCGTCCATTCGGATGCCCCAGCTGGGTCTGCAGATTGGCCCATAGGCTTGCATGTTGCTCCCCTCACCACGGCATACGGAGTACATGATTTATTCAAAAAAAAGAAAGAAGGTGTTTCCCACCTCCACACCACGCATACCCCCCGACTCCTAGTCCTGCTTCGACGCGCCACCCCGCTGCTCCTGCTCCTCTTCTGCGCACGCCACGCCGCTCCTAGCGCTGCTCCCATCGCTGCTCCTGCTCCTGTTCCATGTGCCTGCCCCGCTGCTCCTGCTGCTACTCCTGCTCCGCTACCCACGTCGCCCGATGACGCCGACAATAATAAGGAGAAGCGTCGGGCCCTGGCACGGAAGCCATCCGGCCTCGCCTCCTACTACGGCTGCGGCACACCGGCGCCCCAATGCAGATGACGGAGGAGGCTGCACCCGGGATACGATGCATGTTGTAAGTGTACAATTCAAATGTTTTAAATATTTTAGAGGTATGTTGCATGTGTTTCCTACGGATGTTGCAAAAATAGATCGGGATGTTGCATATGTTGCAATGGTTGTACACATATGTTGCAAGCGTCTATCCCCAATGTTTCATCTATTTTTTCAGACGTATGTTGCAAGTGTGTTTATATGAAGGTTGCATATGTTGCACACATATGTTGCAAGTGTTTTATCTGGATGTTACATATATTTGCAATGGCTTTTCAAGTTTTTTTTCAAGTGTTTCAGACGTATGTTGCAAGTGTTTCATCTGTCTTTTTTTGTATGTTGCAAGTGTTGCATCTGGATGTTTCAAAAGTAGATCGAGATATCGGACATATTGCAATGGTGTTTCAAGTGTATGTCCCAAATGTTTCATCTATTTTTAGACGTATGTTGCAAATGTTTCATCTTGTTGCAAAAGTAGATATGTTGTCCCACATGTTGTAGTTGGACCCACCTGCTGCAGCCACCTGCTTGCACCTACTAGGCCCCGTGCATGCGTGTGGGAGCGGAGGGGGCTCGAGCGGTAGGCGCAGGAAACAGAGCAGGCATAGATCGAGACGTGGCCCCCACGTGGGCGTGCATATGCACAGGAAACGGAGCGGTGCGGGGCCCCACGTGAAGCAGGCGCAGCCATGCAGGCGGGTGTAGTACACGGGGCGCAGCAGGCGCGAGCGTTCAGACGCTAGTGCCCGGATCGGACGTCCGGATGCTAGCACCCGGCAGCTCCGAAGAAACAAATATGTATGTTAGGTGTTAGAATACCTGCCTTGCATTATGGAAGAAAGCTACAAAGATTAAAAAAAAGCATCGGGGTCCACACCAAATCCTCCTAGCTATGGATTTATATGGTCATTTACGTTATTGTATATTTATATTGCATAATTTTGTTTATCTGGACTTATAACAAAGCTGAATCTTTTGTTGTTAATCTAGCATTCTCTCTTTTCATAGAAATAACATGCTGAGTTGTATGACATTTTAAAGGTCAAACATGAAAGGTGCTCTAAAATTGCACCTGCAACAATAAGGGACTGTTTGGATATCTGATCTAAAGTTTACTTGGCTAAAGTTAAGGACTAAAACTTTAGACCACTTTAACTCACTTATGTAGTCTAAAGTTTTTGTGAGATTGGCTAAACTTTAGATACCACTTGCCTCTTGTTTGGAGTCTCAAGAGCAAAAGTGATCTAAGTTTAGTGGCTAAACTTTAAACCATGAAATCCTAACGGAGCCTAATGCTCAGAAGCCGTTGACCTGATAAACCTACAATTAATGAAGAACTACTTTTTGTGAAGTTAGCACCATAAAATATTTATTCATTTTTGTTTGACAAAAGACAGAACCACTGGAATTTCACAAATTTTGGCAGTTGCATCTATGAGCGGTAAAATGTGCACACCGAATCCGGACAACCGCATATGCAGAATTGCACACAACACAACAGACTCCAGCTGCACTCCACGATCGAGCGCATAGGGTGTTATTAGTCTGTACCAGACACGATGGCTTGTCTTGACGTGTAACTAACACAGAACACACAGTTGGCATGTTAGTTTCCAGCATCATGCTTGCAGCACAATGAGCAAGTGCACATGCATTGCCGCTTGATTCATCGACGATCCGTCGTGTCGACCGTTGCACCATCATCATCCCCACGAGAGATCATACGTGCTTGTGTTGTGCACGCTCGCTCGCACGTGTATTCCTTCCGGTTCAGTTTATAATGCAGTTTAGGGCCTATTTGGATTTGTTGAACTGAAAATTAGCTAGCAAATAATTAGAGCATCTCGAAGAGACTTTTTACATCCTTCATAATTTATAAGAATAGAATTTTTTTTTTGAAAAATACTCTCCAACAATTTCTTTAATTGAATCTCTAAATATAGACATTCTCTATTTCGGATTTTTTTGCTAGTCAAAGATAAAGAGTAAGGATGACTGTAGAGTGCGTACAAGATATAGAAAAGCCGTTCGAGGGTATAAATATATAGAAAACATTTTCTACTCAAATGACTCTCCAAATGATGATTTAGAGAGAGGAATGCGGCAAGCGAGTCAGGTCATCCATCGGGAAGCTATGCTAGCGACCGAGACCAGGACGGCAAAGAAGAAAATGAAGACTCTCCTGCAGAATGTTTAGAATTGGGTTCGGCCACCACCCGATCTTCTCAAGGTGAATTGCGACTGTTCTTTCTTCCCGAAATAAAAAAGGGGTGGCTGGGGCTTCGTAATTAGGGACCAGGATGGAAGAGCGGTCAATGCAGGATCTGGATCTCTAGCGGCAGTTCATGATGCTGATTGTGCTGAAGCCCAAGCATGCGTTGGGGCCCTGCAGGCGGCGTCGAACCAAGGCATTTCCAGGATTATTTTGGAGACTGAGTCAATGAATACAGTGAAAGCGCGCCCTCCAGTCGGATGAGTTGGACCTATGCTCTGCCTCTGTAAGCTATAGAGAAGCACGTGAGTTGATCGAGTTGTTCTTTGATTTTGTGCAGTTCTTACACGTTCCTAGATCATGTAAGGTGTGCTCATGAGTTAGCTTGATTAATTGGGTCTTGGTTGGGGCCCGGGTCAACCATACATTTGTCTTGACCCCTCCCTAGTTTTGTAACCGATATGGTGGTTCACGACTCTACTGAACCTAGTGTTAATGAATAAAAAGATCGGGAGGTAGTTTAAAAAAAATGACGTGCATTTCTGAAACAAGGGATGATTACCTTATCTTTGAAAAAGAGCAGGCGACTGATGTAGTAGTGGCATGTATTGTGATAGGATCAGCTTAGTGCTATCGCTAGTATAGGTATTAAATTGCGAATAACCCATCTTTGTGTCGCCTGAGCCTTATTCAAACGTAATAAGTCAAACTATTTTATGGCCAAATAAGGGGTCCACCAGAGACTGTTGACTTCTTGCTTCTGCGTTTTTTTTTTAGATTGAACCGGAGTTTGTATGATTAGATGTTGAGTGCAGATTTTATATTATATATATGTATTACATAACAGCCATGCCAATCAATAAATATTCTGTACTAGTATTTTTGCACAAGAAGAAAGTCTACTACGATTGCTTGATTTCTACAAATACAGTGGTGGCCCTCGAATTGTCCTTTGACCTGATCTGTCCAGGACACTGATTGATGCAGCGACGCTGTGCTCATACAACGAACTCCAGCTGCACTCCACAAGCTGGGGGCACGTCTACGCTAGCACAGACTGTGCACAGGGCACGACAACAATCGTTGCGCCGTGCGTCCATTATTACGCCGGCCATTGATGCGCCAGGAGATCGTGCGCATGTGCTCGTGTCTGCGGTCGCATCGTCGACTCGCTCGGAGACAACAAACCAGCTCGCTGCGTTCTAAGTTCTAAATAAGTCGTTATGTTTTTTTTTAGTAGATGCATATTATGTCTAGATATATACAGTAAAATCTATATGTTTGAAAAAAAAAAGTCAAAACAACTAACAATTTGGGAATGGTGTGAGTAGGAGTAGTTAGAGCATCTCCAGTGAACTATCTAAATAGATCTCCTACTCTGTATTTAGGTAGTAGAGAAAAAAAAACAAACCAGCCTTCAGACTACCTATTTGGCTTCCTAGGTTTGAGGGCTATCCAAATCATCCCTCCCATTACCCATCTCCAAGCCATAGGATAAGTAGGAGGCCCCAAAACTTTTCAGTTGCTTCTATTTCTTCCCCCACCATGCGTCCTACACTCGTCCTGGTGACCCGAGCGTTCCTGGCTGCCTCCTCCAAGCGACCTGACAACTCCGTTCCTCACAGTTCCCCATCCAACTAGATCTACATGTAACTCAATTGGGACGAGGGAAGAGGAGAGTATGGCGAGTGTGTCATTGTGTGTTGAGATATATTTGAGGGCCCCAATTTAAATAGTACTGCTGGAGAAAATGATGGAGAACAACCCCTCTAGAAAAAGGTGGCTAACCTAAACAGGAAAGTAAGGGGGCTATTTTAGGTAGTTCTGCTGGAGATGCTCTTAGCTAAGTGTGAGAATATAAATACGTTGTAATGAATTGTTTGTACTCGCCCTCCTAGACTATTTATGCAGAGCGTACGTTGACTTCGATCTCATGCAATACTAAAAAGGTATTGGTCTAAACTAATCTTATCTTACCAAAACAATCAAATCCTTGCCATATAAGCTAACATTCTCAAATTATATTATTGTGTGAGCAACATGAAACACTGAGTGGGAGCTAGCCCACAGTTTCACTTAAGTATATAGTAGCCGCTCTTTTGTTGAAGATTATTTAATCGAGAGTAGTGTGTTTTTGTGGTCGCTATGGAATAAGGAGATCTAGATCCAAGGCGCCAACATGAGTACATATGTGCACAAAAAGAACTTGATCAGCCTAATACCACAACTAGTGCCAATGGCAGCGGCGGTGCCCTAGAGGGCAGCGGATATGGTGTTGGCTCGAATCGATATCCCATAAGTTGTGACAAAGCGAATAACATGGATGAGACATCGTGGATTGAATGGCGCAATCCAGCAACAATGAAGTGCCACACCGTGTGCCTTGGCGAGGTGGTTGATTATCCTTGCCCGCTCAAAGTGGGAGAAATAGAAAAAGACCAAGCATGTGTGCATCTTGTAGTAACATGTAGGGCAATACCATTTTTTGAAGAGGAAACGATTGCAAGAATACCTAGATTCTATGGAGAACACTTTAATCTACCTTGTTCACGACCTATTGCGGCAGCCTTTCCATTTGTTTCTTGTTATTTAATCCACACATTTATTTTAGTTCATACACATGTTTAGGTTTCATTAGTAAAGGTTGGTATATATATAGGAAAGCTAGCAATGCACTTGTTTCTCGTGGATTTAATATAAATCGTGAGCGGATACCGAGAGTAAAAAAGAAATCTTGTGGATCAACAAGTGTGTGCCTACGAGGCACCAACACCATGCTAAGAACCAAGGGCGGACCTAGAAATGGGCTAGGGCCTAGACTGAACAAGTGACCAGTTTGCTCTCATTAGTATCATGAAGCCCACGAGCCATCTACCAGGTTGACATGTGTTTACAGTGGTCGCTAGTGCAAGCGTTTAGGATATTTGTCTGTTGGGCCCTTCTTTCTTTTGATTAGATGTTTTCTAGTGACCAGCTACATAACTATACAAAAGATTAGATGTTTTCTTTTGATTAGGCTGCAGCCCTCCCAGCCCAGGTCCTGGATCCACCCTTGCTAAGAACATTGGAAGGTAGTACAATGGATGCTCAGCTATCCTCGAGATACAAGCAAATATGGTTTAATTTTCATCAAAGAGCAGGAAATCTGTGATAAATTGTTTTGATTCTGACTTTTTTGGGAGCTTGAAGAGGAGCACTCTCTCTTCAGTTATGTGTTTTGACTTGTGGGTCCTGTGTTAGCTGAAGGTCAACCCTATGGTATACAGTCGTTTTTGTATCTATACTAGATAGGCAGAGTTTATGTCTATGGCATATACTGGCGGAAGGTGGCTATTTGGCCGCATGGTGTCGACACCGAAGTTTTGTCCCGTGCCGAGGGCACACGAGCAAGCCGGAAAGGTCCGCTCGATGGATCTGGAGATCCGCGTAGCTTCAGCGCAGGGGTGGTCGATCCTGCGCACTCCTCCCGAGACGTACTTGTCAATTTGACCCTGCAATTGATAAGGAGAGAAAGTTTATCAGTAATTTATTGCGGAACGTGCCGGTGTTGGCAGACAGTTTCGAATGTGCGGCTCTGAGAGCCGGTATGAAAGGAGATCGACTAAATAGTCAATTCCAGCATATTCAGAAGAATAAATCAGTTAAAGCTCGTGGGGTAGTGTAAGAAGAATCGGTTATCGTTCAGGATTAATATCATTATTTAGACAAACATTGATCTATGGCAATAAGATGTTAACAATAATTAGTTTATGTTAAGCCAATGACTGCAAGTAACCGAATCTCTTTTTATATAAAAGAAACAGCTCATCATCATTCAACCATGTAATAAAGACAAATCTAATGAACATATTAGATCTCATCTATCGCTATTGCAAGTGGGGCATGAGGCAGAATCATGCAGGCCGTAGTAACAACAATAGACTCGACGACCCTAGCTTATTACTAATACCAGTGGGGCATGAGGCAGAATCATGCAGGCCGTAATACAATAATAAGATAATGGGGCTAACACATCTTTCAACCTATCCCTACTTCAACGATCTCGTGATGTGAACTGTTCGTGAAAGCGCTCGATATCGGCTAAAACAGCCGATTCAGACATAGCGCATAGTTAAGGTCATGCCCTCTCAAGAACGGATCTACCAAATAACGATCTCCACTCCACGGTGCTAACAGTGGGGTGTGAGGCAGAATCACACAGGCCGTGATAACAGGCCATGGAACAGTTTCGCTAGCCAATAGATCTACTTAAGACCAGACATGCCTTAACCACACGCTATGCACGATCAAGATTTATATAAAATAGCCGATAAAACATAACTCATCATTTAAAGTACAGATTAGATCAGTTTAGATTAACAAATGATGGGTTAAATAAGATATAAGGCCGATATAAATCAATCACAATCGGGCAAAGTGATATTGCTGTAATTAAATAAATAATGAAAGCAATAAGCAATATCGGTAACTTAATAAATCTATCCGAAGGAAAAACACCGTTAGATAGAGCCAATAACTTGACCTTAATCTAGTTTTAGCAGTGGAGGTCGACTGGATCGATGCAGCCGTACTTGAACTAGACAAGAGTCGATAACTAACTTATACCAGAGTCGCAGTGGAGATCGACCGGATCGATGCAGCCATATGAACAGAGGTATAAGCCATGACGGTACTTATAGACAAGCAGTGGAGGTCAACCGGATCGATGCAGCCGTACTTGTCGAAGAACTCGCCGAGATCTACTCTACTCCTACTCCTAAGGGGTGGCCGGAGCCGAAAAAAGTAAGTAACTTGTATTGGATTGATTGTGTGTCTTTGATACAATAGTCGGGGGTTTATATTTATACCTTGGGCTGATAAGAGTTCTAAACGAACACGACTAGATAACAAAAAGAAATATTAAGATACTTGGACTCTAATTTCTCTTATGTAGAATCCTTGCTGATGAAGCTTCCTTATTTGATACGTGTCCTTGTTTCTTTCATCCTAATATGCACCTAGACGTCATGTCTCTCTCAAATTAATTAAATAATATTTCTTGGTCGGCTCATAAATATCCCTTAATTAGAAAATTTTCTCGCTTTTGACATCATCGGTTGATCTCTTCCATTCCAGGATAATCTTACCAAATTTTGGTATAAACACAGGCACCCCTAGTTCGAAGTATGAGTTTTCATGCTTCGAACTATTTTGATCCGATGGTCTTCTTTTCCCCGGCCGATGACATTTGATCACAATCACTGAAAGCTGCATCGGCTGCATCTTCTTTTTGATCTTGATAACTTCAAAATTGATCTTTCTCTGCATCTCCGTTCACCTGCTTTAGCCGATTAGGAGCTGGACCCCCGAGTTCGATCATAGCCATACAAGTTAATCGGCAGTATAGAAATATGCTGCATAAAAGTTTAGGTATTGTAGCCGATAGTCTTCTTCCTAGGAGCCGAGGAATTTACTGGCAACGATATTACCTTATTTCAAGCCTCACCTACACATGTGAACTTTGAAGTGTCAACCATACCATCTTGGGTGGTTGAGGAATGGAACGGATTAGAATCCAGTCATCCTCGCTTCCCCTGCTCAGAAAACTTGGGTTTTTGAAAGATTTTCAAATTAAAACATAGCTTTGCTCCTCAAATGATTCTCTCAGATCACTCAATGTGTATAGTTCCTCGTCAAAGCATTGTTTTGTCTCATCCTACTTCTAAAAAGCTTATGTGGAGTTTTAGGTAGGGATAAAATATGTAGCGTACTTACCTTGCATATATTGTAAGGTCAAATTCCAGATCCAAGGAGAGAAATGTCATACTCTTAGATTAAGATGTGCATGTGCGTGGAATATTTGGTGGCTAACCTAATTCTACTATGCTCTTTGAAATACATTTCTCTCTTAAGGAATATTTTTGTGAGAACATGGGCTATCTTTTCTCATCTTTTTCTTTTTTCTTTTATTTATTTATTTATTTATTTATTTTGGACTTCTTTTGTATCCATCTTTTATATATTTTTGCATAACCCATGTCTCTCTTTATAACAAATTTTTGAGAGAAATATTATCAAGAACTTAGAGCATTTATTCTAATAAAACCTAACATATTTTTGTCTTCTCCCAGTGTAGGAGCAGAACATTTTGAGGTGGATGAAGAATATGTTTTTGCATACTTTCAGTATAGTAGCAGCACATATATGTGGCGTGTACGTGATCTTGATCTTGGGAACATGATAAATCTCTCAACCAGGGTCAATAAAACTTGACAAAACTCAACACAGAGCAAGCAGCTTATGTGGAAGGTTTTTAATGAGACTAATATATGGCTCTAGTAGGAAATTCAACATTATTGAGGAGACAAGCTATTGATTTTTAATTTTTTGTAATAAAGTTTCCCAAGTACTTTGCAACAAAGAAGCAAGGTTTCTTTCATCATACCATATCTCATTCATCAACTACTTAGATAGCATGTTTTCCCTATGATAGATTGTTCACAAGTGACAGGAAAAAACATGAAATAAAGAATATGCGTACCTCCGCTTTGAACCAATGAGTGCCTTTGCTCGAACTTTCTCCCAGTATGTACATATCAGCTAGACTTTGTCGGCCTTATGATCTCTGCGTTCTCAATCAAACATATGATATGGCATGACCGCACGTACTTCCAAGATCTGACTCATCCTTTTTGTGCCCACGTACACCGTGTATATATATGCATGGAAATCTGACTTGCATGCACTACATAAAGGGCTCTATCGGCTTGATGTCTTGATCTTCCAATCCTGAGCCGATTGCGAGCAATCTTTCATTTATTGCTTCTAACTTTTAATAAGGCAATTGTCAGTTTCAAAAGTCCCGCAATCAGATCAAGTTGAGAACACAGAAAGAGCACTACGAAAAATTCGCTTGCTGAAGCCACAATCTGCAACAAAGGTCAGGGCTGGCCAAGAGGCTTCCTGCGTTGGCCGCTGAGCGCGTTGTAGGTACATCATGGTAGTGCAGATGCCTTTGTTGTCGTCGAACATGTCCTCACCAAGCACGAGCTTAGAGACCCTATCTTTCGCCAGCTCCTATCTTGTCGCCCATGGAGCGGCGGTCAGTCATGTTGGCATGGGGCTTCATGCTGAGTCGTCTGAAGGGCGTGGCGGTAAATGCTGAGGATCGGCCGAGGAGCTTGGCCACTGTGGTGGTCGGCTCAAACAGTCTGCTGATGTTAATGTTGCTGCACTGCTCCGAGAAGGACGTGGATGCGTCGGACACGGCACAGCTGAGGTCACTCGCCATATCAACGAGACTCCGTGTGGACAACAATGAGCAGCATTTGTCATGTTATGGCCCAGACTCTTCCATGTCCTTTTCCCATCCATTAGTTATGCATCCACGAGAGAATATAATCGATGTAGAGGAGGAGTTGCACAGCCTTGTTTGCCAGCATGACTTCCTTGTCATCATCGTCAGTCGTGAGTTCCTTGATCTTGTTCCACGGTAACTTGTTGCTGCTGCCACTAACCTTGCATCGCCACATGTACATAGCAGTCTCTACCCGGTCGGCCATTGCCAGCATGTCGTGCTCCGACGAGATGTTGAGCGTGTCAAGCAAGAATTTCAGTGAGAACTTGTCGGTGCCTAGCATGACGTGATACACCAGGTCCTCATGCTTGTTTATCCACACTTGGGGAACAAATGGTTCATAGGCTTGGGGGCAGCTGATTCTACTTCATTGGAAGATGGCATCCAGGACACAGGGCATCGACAGCCATCACTAGTCC
Source organism: Miscanthus lutarioriparius (assembly GCA_904845875.1). NCBI lineage: Eukaryota > Viridiplantae > Streptophyta > Magnoliopsida > Poales > Poaceae > Miscanthus > Miscanthus lutarioriparius. The sequence continues at coordinate 50,746,354 of CAJGYO010000003.1, read as the reverse complement.
TTGCTCCGGTGATCTGACCTTCTGAATGACAATGGTGTCCTCGGCGATGACGATCAAGTAATCAAGCCAGATGACCTTATCCTGATATCCTTATTGATAGCTAATCTCCACTGTCTTTCGCATGTCGATAATAATTTTCAGCCGATGGTCTCCTATCGGCTGTTAGGTTGTCAACCTTTTCCATATCTCTGATACAACCTCACATGATGACTTTTCCTTCTTATCGAAAAATATACTTGGTCGAACAGCCGATGATAATAACCCATGGAGGAAAACTCAATGTGACCTCGACAATCGAACTATTGACGGTCATCGGCTATTGGCTCTATGTGATTATTCTTGAAATTCCACTGCTGTACCAGAAATTGATATCTCACTAGTCTTACACCCTTGTTGATCGGCTACAGACTCCGTCAATTTGAAGGGTAAGGTCTTGAACCAACAGCCGATTCTACCTCAAGAGAGGTGATTGGTCTTTGTCAGCTTAGAGAGTAAATGCTTCATCGACAAGACCTTCCTTGCATGGCAACTTAAAGAAACAACAATTCCTTGCTTCCTGGTCCGCTCTTCAATAAAGGCCACTGACAGTAAAATGCCTTCATGCGTATGTAAAATAGCCGATCTCAATTAATCCATGTTATGTACGCATCCATGAATAGTAATCCAATGTAAAAATAGCCGATCTTCATATATTAGAATAATCATTATTAATTTGATCTTCTCTTGCTTGCATCGGTTGGCATAACAATGATATACTCTGAGCATCTTATCGGCTATTGACTTGATACCTTTGTTCATGGCTACCACAATATTTAAACAAACTCTGAGAACCTTTCAATACTCGGAGCCAATTTTCTGTATGTTGATAATAACTTTCGGCCAATGGTTATTGCTCAAAATCACTCGGCCGACGTGGGGTAATTTGAAGAAATATTTCCTTAACCTATCAGCCATTTATAACAGCATGCAAACCTGACCTGCGAAAAACCTGAGTTCGGACTCCACTTCTTTTTGTAGACGCACACATGCAAATTTTCCTTTTATTTATTTCTTCATATATGCATCCCGTGTCACAATATATTTGGAGTCCTGATTCTTGGCCATCATATCAATACTTGCATATGTGATAGTCCTTGCTAGATTCCTGTTTGCACTCTGATCCCTTGCTTTTTTGTTTCAGCAGCAAATTTAGTCGATTGTGGCTGCATTGGCTCTACATAGCCGATTGTACGTTCAAAACACCATCTGTGTATCCGAGCTCTTCACGTCGCACGTGGTCGTCCACTGCTGATGTACCTTTGCTGGTGGTAGCTCTACTTGAGTCGGTCACATTGTGTCTACTAGGCCAAATGGCTTCATCACCTGATGCATCAGCTTGAACGTGTGCAGCTCTCTAGACCTGACTACCTCGGCATACTTTGTGACCTACTTGTCAAGCTCTGATAGCTCGTGGCAGTCTTGGTTGTCATCACCGAAGGAGTTGGGATTGGTGGTAGCCTAGTTGAGGCCATGCGACATCCTTTGTACCGCGCCAGCGCTTCTGGTTCATCCTTGCCGTAGTTGGCGATCATGGTACTCAAGATCATGCTCAACCCAAATTTGTCGGTATGATGTCCGACATACTCGGAGCCATATCCATCATGTCGTTCACTGTGATGTTGATGTCCGTCTTCCTCAGCGCCGATGTGTTGTTCACTCCATCACTGGTACACCGTAGATGTGTCTAGCCACTTCATGATCCTGTACCTGCACTTTAGGAACATCTCGGTGGATCCATCTATCTTGTTGATTGGACCGTCCATCTTCAGCCTTGTTCTTCGTGATGTCGTGTCACAGTGGATCGAATAGTGGCAGGAGGCCGATGAACTACCATGGTTCATAAGCGCTTTCCTTTTCCCATCCAATGTAGCTATGGATCTTTTCCTCGTCACTGTTGTTCATCCGGCACGGCTGATGATCTGCTCGGGGTCCACATTATTCTCCTTTCAAACTTTGTTACGTGACCATGCTTCATCGGCTATTAGCTGCTCAATAAAATAACTCCATTCAGCTAATACCCCATCGGCTATTTAGTTTTTACAGCCGATGAGCTATACTCATTTTATGCAAGCCGATAGGCAACCTAGAGGCCACTTAGGATTTCATGCGAGCTGATGAGTCGATAGAATTTATCCATGATCTTCCAAGCCAATATCATTGTTCTAGAATATAATCATCAGTTGTTTTACCCTTGTAACATGAACCTTCAGAAACACCTGTAGTTAGATGCGTCCATAGCTGATGAATTTACTTCTATCAGAAGCTGATTCTAGATGTATATGACCATGTCAATAGAGTCTGCTCCTGTTCCGATCTGAATCCATAGGAAGTTTGCTGGAGAACCTAAGGAACTGCTAGCATGATCTTGGAGCTGCCCGCACTCTTCATCCACCATGATCGACGTGCATGAGTTCAGGCCTGACAGCCCCCCGATGCATAGTCGATGCGGGGAGTCAAGACACCGGGCGTGTTCATCTCTAGGATCTTCTCAGCGTTGGCTCCTGTGACAAGCTGATTGTATTGTTGGTGACATCAGGCTTAATGCATCCTTGTATGGGACTCATTCATCCTGATCTTGTCTTGTATCTTCTAGCATAGCTGACTGTATCGGTTGTTTCACAGGCCGATCTCCCAACAACTTTCACGATATATTTTATATTCTTTTTGATCACTGAATCATCAATGCCATATATATATATTCCAATTTCCTAGTTGGTGACTCGTTTCTTTCTGGTTCTTATACCAGGAGCCAATGAAGGTTTAATGCATCAGTTCTTGAGCAGGTATTGATCTATCATCGTCTTCGTAGAAGATGACGACTTGTTAAAGTAACTAGTTGCTATCTGTCAAGAGATCTTCGGCAAGGGCCAAGAACTGAAGAATCTTTTTGAAGCTATCTTATAGAACTAGCACCAATCAATGTTGCTTGATAAAATGCCCAATCGACTATTAGCCTGATCTTCGCATTCTGAGCTAATGAGTATCTTTGTATCTTCGATGCATACGTCAAACTTAGCCGATGTTGTCCTGCATTTGTTTCCATCACTGTGCCAATGGTGGCATGGCCTGCAGTTCTTTCATGAGTCCGATCAATTGGGGATCCTCAGTACTTTAGTAAGTCCATCTACCACTTGATCTGCTGATGTCCTTGGTGGCGTTGTGGCAGCAGCTGAAGTACATAAACCACCATGTGTTGGTAATGTGTCAACTTCTGATGCATCATCAGGACTTGCTGGCACGTATATGACAAGAATTGAACTTCTCCCATGCTGATCAATTGGGAAGCCAAAGACGGTAATCTAGTGCAGCAACTTTTCATCCAAATCCATGTCAGTGTCATGCAAATTTTCATCCATACTTGCCTCAGCCCCTCCATCATCGGCTTTATTTAGCCGATTGGCTATAGACATGTATATGCTTCCCTTTAGACAACTTCTCCTTCTTCTTAAATGTTGCACCTCTGTGATCAAGCCAGTCAAATAATCCATGGTATGTGTTACTCGTCTGGCCTATCCCTTGTTTATTTTATGATGATGAATTAACTCGCAGTGTCTTGATGATGGCTGCATAAATGTTAACATCGGCCTCTGACTTCTTGTCAAGCCAGCAAAAGTTGGAAACACCCATCCTAAGAAAAGCACGATGAGCACTAGTAAAGCATTTGAGTTATTGCACATGGATTTGTTTGGGCCAACACAATACACTAGCATTGGTGGAAATAAATATGGCTTTGTGATAGTGGATGATTATACTAGATACACTTGGGTATTCTTTCTAGTGGTCAAAAGTGATGTGTTTGCAATATTCAAATCATTTATCAAGGGCATTCACAATGAGTTTGAAATAGCTATCAAGAGAGTTAGAAGTGACAATGGTAGTGAATTTAAGAACACTAGAATTGATGAGTTGTGTAATGAATTTGGAATTAGACGTCAATTCTCGACCAAGTACACTCCATAATGAAATGGCCTTGTTAACAGGAAGAATAGAACACTCATTGGTATGACAAGGTCTATGCTTAGTGAGTATAATGTGAGTCAATCTTTTTGGGCTGAAGCTATCAACACGGCTTGCTATTGTAGCAACTACCTCTATTGTCACCCATTGAAAGAGAAAACACCATATGAGCTCTTGAATGGTAGAAAGCCCAACATTGCATATTTTCGGGTTTTTGGTTGCAAATGCTATATTTTGAAGAAAGGCGCTAGATTGGGCAAAATTAACAAGAAATGTGATGAAGGATTCCTACTTGGATACTCAACTACTAGCAAAGCATATACAGTTTGGAATTTGGTTAGTGGTACTCTTGAGGAAGTTCATGATGTTGAATTTGATGAAACTAAGGGTTCCCAAGATGAGAATGAGAACCTATAAGATGTTAGAGGCATTCAACATTCAAATGCCATGAAGAACATGGATGTTGATGAATTGAGGCCTAGGCAAGTGAATGATGATGAAGATGATCAAGTGCAAGTGTTCTCTAACACAAATTTGCAAGATGATACAAATCAAGCTAGTACAAATGGCTCTCATGACAATGAACAAAATCAAGTGGCTAGTACATCATCTCAACCCAATGATCAAGCAAGTGCAAGCAATCAAGTTTCAATACTCCAACCAACCAATATTGCAAGGGATCATCCATTAGACACTATCATTGGTGATATTTCAAGAGGTGTGCAAACTAGATCAAGATTGGCTTCATTTTGTGAGCATTTCTCATTTGTGTCATCCATTAAACAAAAGAAGATAGATGAAGCACTGAAGGATGTTGATTGGGTGAATGCTATGCATGAAGAATTGAATAACTTTACAAGAAATCAAGTATGGGAATTAGTAGAGAGACCAAAGGGACACAATGTGATTGGAACCAAATGGGTTTTTAGAAACAAGCAAGATCAAGATGGGATAGTAGTAAGGAACAAAGCAAGATTGGTAGCACAAGGATATACACAAATTGAAGGTCTTGACTTTGGAGAAACATATGCCCCGGTTGCTAGATTGGAAGCAATTAGAATTTTATTAGCCTATGCTTGTGCCCACAACATCAAGCTCTATCAAATGGATGTGAAGAGTGCATTTCTTAATGGTTACATCAATGAAGAAGTATATGTTGAGCAACCTCCCGGTTTTGAAGATGACAAGAAGCCCGACCATGTGTACAAGTTGAAGAAGGCATTGTATGGATTGAAGCAAGCACATAGAGCATGGTATGAGAGATTGAGGGACTTCATACTCTCTAAGGGGTTCATGATGGGCAAGGTTGACACCACTCTTTTCACCAAGAAGATTGGCAAAGACTTATTTGTGCTGCAAATCTATGTTGATGGCATCATATTTGGATCAACCAATCAAGACTTTTGTGAAAAGTTTGGAAAGATGATGGCTAATGAGTTTGAAATGTCCATGATTGGATAGTTAAGTTACTTCCTTGGTCTTAAAATCAAGCAATGGAAGAATGGTACATTCGTGAGTCAAGGCAAGTACATCAAAGACATGCTCAAGAAGTTTGGCATGAGTGATAGCAAAGCCATTAGCACACCAATGGGGACAAATGGCAACTTGGATAGTGATGCAAGTGGCAATATGGTGGATCAAAAATTATATCGGTCTATGATTGGAAGCCTACTCTATATGACCGTATCAAGGCCAGATGTCATGTTTAGTGTATGCATGTGTGCAAGATTTCAAGCCTCACCAAGAGAAAGTCATTTGAAGGCTACAAAGAGAATATTGAGGTACTTGAAGCATACACAAAATGTTGGTTTGTGGTATCCCATAGGAGAAAAGTTTGAGCTAGTTGGTTACTCTGACTCGGATTATGCGGGATGCAAGGTTGAAAGGAAGAGCACCTCAGGCACATGTCAATTGTTGGGAAGATCACTTGTTTCATAGTCATCAAAGAAGAACAATAGTGTTGCATTATCAACCGCCGAAGCCGAATACATATCCACCGGTAGTTGTTGTGCACAAATACTTTGGATGAAGGCCACCTTGAATGACTTTAGAATCAAGTTCAAGATAGTGCCATTACTATGTGACAATGAGAGTGCAATCAAGTTAACCAACAACCTGGTTCAACATGCAAGAACAAAGCACATTGATGTCCGCCATCATTTCATAAGGGATCACCAACAAAAGGGGGACATTTGCATTGAGAGTGTGGGCACCGAAGATCAACTTGCCGATATATTCACCAAGCCATTAGATGAGAAAAGGTTTTGCAAGCTAAGGAATGAGTTGAACATATTGGATTTCTCAAATATGTGTTGATGCACCCCGCCACTTATATGGCATGCCTCTTCTTCGAGCAATCTAAGGTAAAAGTTGATTGGCATGGCATACATCCTTGCTAAGGACATATTTAGTGCATCTAGTCATCTTTCACATTTAACAGGCTCATTCATGAAAATAAAATGATTTTGATGTTTGTATAGTACCACTATTGCTTCTATGCTTAACTTGGTCTAGTGGTAGCATATGAAATGTTTGTGGGCTTGTAAACCTAGTGTTTAATCTAGAAAATGAGATCTAAGTGTTAAACTCAACATGGTACAAGATAACCCTTATTTGGAGGTGTGAAGAAGCTTGTCCTTGGATCAAACCGAGTTAAATATCTTTAGCAAGTGATCTAGATTGGACCAAATTTGGGAAAATGATCCTCACCCCATTGATTGACATTGATAATCCTAACCTATCTATAATTTAAGACTTTGTGGTCATTGATGACAAAGGGGGAGAAAAACAAAGATATAAGTGATCGGGGGAGAAATAGTGAAAATTGACATAGGAGAAGAGATATGACAAAGTAAGGGGATCAATTAAATTTTGAGCACACAAGTAGGGGGAGCAAGCTCATAAACTTGATTGATGCATTTGAATGTGCATTTCATATGTTTGCTTGCATGGCAAAAGTTCTAAATTTCAATGTTCATGTTTGTGTGATGTATGCTAGTTGTAGGATTAATTGATGATATGAAAAACTAGCATGCATAAGTTAAGAAATTAGATTTATGTTTATTTTATGGAAACTAGACCCTTGCTTCTAACGTTGATCTCATGGGGTATTCTAGTTTTTGTATATGTCTAGTTACTAATGGTGCTAAGGATGGTATATTGGTGCACTCCGATTGGTATCATGCTTCAAAGGTCCATCTTTATACCTTACCATCATTTGGTAGACATTGTCTCCTATATTTCCTCTCTAAGCATATGTGCAAGCTACAATCCAAACTCTTAGCACATATATAGGGAGAGCAATTGCTACCATATAGGATTCATGAAACTTATCCATATCATTTTACACATGGTAAATATGCTTGGGCAAGCAACATGGATTCAAATGAATTTTAATTCATATCTTTGTGAAAGGGTTGTCATCAATTACCAAAAAGGGGGAGATTGAAAGCTCTAGTTTGGTTTTGGTGAATTGATGAAACCCTAAGTGCTAACCTAGTTTATCAAAGTGATTATGAGATAGGTAGCACTACTCCAAGTGATGAAGCAATGGTGAAGATCATGATGAAGGTGATGGCATGGTGATGATCAAATGCTTGGACATGGAAAAGAAGAAAGAGAAAAACAAAAAGCTCAAGACAAAGGTGAAACTTGATAGGAGCTTTTTTGTTTTGGTGATCGAGACACTTAGTGAGTCTGATCACATTTAGAATCGATAGTCGTACTATTAAGAGGGGTGAAACTTGTATCGAAATGCGGTTATCAAAGTGCCACTAGATGTTCTAACTCATTGCATATGCATTTAGATCTAGTGGAGTGCTAACACCCTTGAAAATGTTTGTGAAAATATGCTAACACACGTGCATAAGGTGATACACTTGGTGGTTGGCACATTTGAGCAAGGGTGGAGAAGTTAGTGAAGTAAATGAGGTGATTGTCACTGTGAAATAGTGACCGGACGAAGGTCACATAGTGACCAGACTCGGGGAGCTGCGTCTGATCAATTATAAAAGGTGGTGCTCTCGGGCTCGATTTGCCCTATGACCGGACTCGGAGAATAAAAGTGACCGGACTTTGGCTGAACACTGTTCAGCGTCCGGTCCTGCTGACCTGGCGGCATGCAGAGAATAGGGTGAGTGACCGGACGCTGGGTGAGTCCGGTCGAGCGTGACCGGACACGTCCGGTCGCAATTTTACCTCTCTAGGAGCTCTCTGGAAATGACCGAACTCATTCGCATGGTGCGCCCGGTCAATTGAGCAGGAGCGTCCGGTCGATGGTTAGTGGGCGCGCGCGAGTGAGCCGTTGTGTGCCAATGGATAGTTTCAAATGACTAGGACATGTGGCGGTCAGGCTGCGACCGAACGTAGCTACCGGACACGTCCGGTGCACACGACCTGCGCGTCCGGTCGTCCCGCAGTCATCCCAATAATTGAGCCAACGGCTCTATTGTTTGGGTGTCTATAAATATCATTTGACCAGCTCTAGCTCACTCCCTTGGCCATTTGCATTGACATAGCAACCTTGTGAGCTTAGCCAAAAGCCCTCCCACTCATCTCCATCATTGATTCATCATCTTTGTAAGATTGGGAGTGAATCCAAGTGCATTGCTTGAGTGATTGCATTTAGAGGCACTTGGTGTTCGTGTTTCACTATGGGTTTGTCTTGTTACTCTTGGTGGTTGCCGCCATCTAGATGGCTTAGAGCAGCAAGGATCGTTGAGCGGAGGTTGGTGATTGTCTCCAGCTCCGATCGTAGTGATTGTGAGGGGTTCTAGACCTTTCCCCGGTGGAGAGCCAAAAGGTACTCTAGTAAATTGCTCGTGGCTTGTGTGATCCTCATCTTGTGTTGGTTGTGTGGCACCCTATTGAGGGTTTGGCATGTGATGCCAATTAGCGCGTGAACCTCCAAGTGAGTGAATCACCATAAGGAGGACTAGCTTGCCGGTAAGCAAGTGAACCTCGGTAAAAAATCATTGTTTCATCATTTGATTCTGAAGTGATTGGTCTTCATTGGTACTCATTCTTGTGATTGATTTGTTCATTCCTCGACTCGGCGGTATAACCATCTTGCTCTCTCTCTCTTTACATTACCACAAACTAGTTGTCAAGCTCTTTAGTGTAGCTAGTCGTGAGAGCTTGTTAGTTTGGTTAGTGTGGCTCTTTAGTTAGCCTTTGAGAGCACACTAACTTAGTGTAGTGACATATCTATTGTGTGGATAGAGACTATATAAACTAAAATTGTGGTAGGTGGCTTACAATTTTAGTAGGCTAGCGCAACAGTCGCTTCGCCTCATATTTGTCTAACCGGTTTGCAAAGTGTTATTGTAGAAATTTTTAATAGGCTATTCACCCCCCCCTCTAGCTATTAGGACCTTTTACCAGTGCTAAGCATGGGGACTTCGTCCTTTACACTTAATTCTTTGATCCTGCTACAAGATGTTTCTCTATCTTACAGCAGGCTCGGCAACTAAGTGTGTACACTTCACCTTACGGTGAATGTACTGTTTTTTCTTCTTACTGGTTTTCAGCTAAGCTGGGGACTAGCTGTGTGCTCGTCTAAGCTGGGAATTGATTATCCTGATTCAGTAATCTTTGTAATTCTTTGATCCTGACACCAGGTGCGTTCTTCACCTACTGTCAGGCTTGGGGACTACAATGTATACATTGCACCTTACGGCGCATGTATCAATACTAACATCCTCTTTGACTAAGTCATGGATGATGATCATCTGACTTCGCTAACGAATCCTAAGTGTGTACACTTCACCTAAGGTGGAGAATTTTTTAAATTTTAAACTTGAGCTCCTTACATCCTTCTGGCAAGCCTTACTTGAGTATGTTCAAAGCCTGTTGACCAGTTAAACTGGTCGGCACTTTATTTTGATCATCGGATTACCAGTTAAACTGATCGGCACTTCATTTTGTTGATTGATTTACCAGTTAAACTGGTCGGATTGCTAGATTAACTATCTGACTCCAAGTTAAGCTGCTCGGACCTGCTCAAGAAGGCGTTGCTCAGCGGATATAAGGCGCTCGGGGACTAGATGTGGGGGGTACAACTCTAGGTATCCATGTCAATGGACATGGGCCGCACTACCAGGGGAGGTCCAGCCCATAAGATCAAGGCCTACGGTGTTCGGCTCTGGTCGGCATGCACCGCAAGGCAATCAGAGGACATCTTGGCGATGAAGGAAGATCTTTTCGGATATGATAGATATCGTATTCCTTATAAATACTTACCATATAGCCGAATAGATCTAAGCCTAAACCGACTTGTAACCCTACCACCTAGACTACATAAGGTCGGTAAGGACCCCCCTCGAATTCATCTCATATTCAATACAATCCACCAAAGACACATGACGTAGGTTATTACATCGATCAGACGGCCTGAACCTGTCTAAATCGCTGTCTCTGCGCCCGTGTCACCATCTGGTCCCTATTACGCGCACCTCCACCAAACATCTACTACCGTGGGTATATCCCTTGGTAGACTGCCGAGTAGATTTCATTGGGAAAGAAGGTGTATAGAGAGCCTAATACTCTCGAGGCCGAGAGAGAGAGAGAGAAAAGGGCCCCTGCCGCACCTTATATTGCTTTTGGGGGGTAGGGTTAAAAAAATAGAGTGGACGCTTCACGTCAGCTAGTCCGGTTTGAGGGCCATCCTTATGCACTGGGTGCCATCTTGTCTGTTGTACTTGTACTTGGGGTGAAGATGTGGGAAGCATGGTTTCCCACATTAAACAAGGAAGGAGATAACGTGCGTCGGGTCGCACGTTTTGCAAACACGGACCCATCTTCAACCTCCACGCGACGCCCACTCCCAATCGCCATCTTCCTTGCTGACGTCCTCACCCCACCCCCATCCCAGCTTCCACCGCCCACGACCGATGGCACCCGCCGCCTCGTCGCACCACTCACCTCCCGTTCCTACCAATCGACCCACCCTCCCCTAAATAGGGCCGGCGAGCTCCGCCGTCATCATCCTCGCCTCGCCCCCGCCCCCGGTTTCCACCATTGGTGACCGGCGGCTCCTGCCGCCTCGTCGCGCTGCCCACCTCTTGCCCTCCGGCCTAAAGATAGTGTGCCGGTGAAGCTCGCTGCGATGCTCCTGCCGCCAGCCCCGCCCAACCGCCGTCTCCCATCGCCCCGCCCCACAGCGTCTCACCCGCCTCCACAGCTGTGTCATGTCCACCTTCCCCAAAATCCCCCTTCTAAGCCGATGGTGAGGAAACCCTAATGCCGGTGAGCTCCCTTCTTACTCTCCAACGTGAGCACGGACATAGTCAGGCACGCGCGTGGGCCGGCACGTCAAGCGGTCGTGCCCTGGCGCGACAGATCGCTTAATAGAGTTTGCGATTAAACATCTGTCATCGGTTCATGGAGCCAATGCCCCAACAGTGGCATGTAAGGCTTGTCCTTGTCTCCTATTTCGGGATGAACACAGTTTAGGCGTGCCTCCTTCTATGGCATGCATGCGCAGCATGCCCGTGGTTGTGCACGTCGCGTTGGGCTACCTGTTTCGTACGACGGGCCTTTGACCCTTTGAGTTGAAGGATAAACTAGCCGAGTTCTCTGTGCGTGTTTGGACACTAGAAGAACCCAGGCATCTGACATCGCAACTCGCTCGAAGCCTTCTCAATTTTTTACCACAGCCTACACATGCGATAACATGACATCTCACCAAGTTTCATGATTTTCGGACTTCGTATGGATTTTATATAATTTTAAAACACTTTTCGGCAAGTCGGTCATCATGTTACGTGAACAAGATGCGTGAAAATTTGATGCGAGTTCGTGGATAGGGACTCAACATGCACCAATTAACATGAATAACATTTTTCGAAACACTACATTGCAATATTCCATGCACCTGCAGTTCAAATTTGACATATTCAAAAAAATCAAAGAATCGAAATAAATTAAGGAAATATACAAAACAAAATCAAAATTGGCCTAAATTTTAAAATTGAGTTCAAAACAATGTATTGTAGCACCACAAAAAAACTGGGCTAAAAAAACAAACAAAATTGCCGAGGGCCTGGCCCATGGCCCTCGGCAAAGAATTTTTAAAAAAAATAAAAAATCTTTGCCAAGGGCCGTGGATCTGGACCCTCGGCAAAGGACCGAACCCTAAATCGGGCCGCAGCCCAAATTCCCGATCGGAAATTGTGAAAAAAAAAATCCCGCTCAACCATCTCCCTCCCCACGCGCCCGCTCGCGGCCGGCCCCCACGCGTCCACCACCGCCGCCGCGCACCCCATCGCCGCGCGCCCGCCGCCGCGCGCCCGCTGCTGCGTGCGTCGGCTGCCCCGAGCCCGGCCGCCCCGCGCGCCCCACCTTCGCGCGCGCACACAGGCTACCCTGCGCCTCCACCCCCGCCGCCACGCGCCCGGCCGCCCCGAGCCCGGCAGCCCAGCGTGCCCCACCGCCGCGCGTGCACCCCGGTCGCCACGCGCCCGCTGCCCAGCGCGCCCCGACGCCCCACCAGCATGCCCCGCCACCCCACCACGCCCAGTGGCGGCCGAGGTCGCGCCCTGCCTCCGTTCCCCGTCTCCGTCGAGCAAGGGGAGGTCGACTGCCCCTGCCGGCCCTCCGGCGGCTCCCCCTCGCCGGCCTTCCCACCCCAACCCCAGCCCCTAGGCCACCCCCGTCGCCGGCTGCTATTGGAGGGGAGGAGGCAGAGGGTGAACTTGGAGGAAGAAGAGAAGGAGAAGAGGAGAAGGAGGAAGGGGAAGAAAAGGAGAAGAAGAGGAGAAGGAGAAGAAGGGGAAAAGGAGAGAAGAAAGGGAAGAGGGGGAGAGGAGTACTCCAACGCCGCTCGACGTTGCCGGAGAAGAAAGTGACCCCCGCACCGCGACGCCCGACTCCATCGCAACCCTAGGTAAAACTCTCGTTGTCGGCCTTCGTGTCGTATGTGGTTGTGTGGGCCTTCGTGCCATAAGTTGATATGAGGGCATTCGTGCCGTTGTGGTTGTCGGCCTTCGTGCCGTTGTGAATGTCGGCCATCGTGTCGTTTTTTGCAGGTTTTGGAAACCTCCCCGTGCAGGGGAGGTGCTGCCAAAATTTTGAACAAAAAATAACCTATTGTCTTCTTATGCAGGAGAAGAGTACGTCGGAGGGGACCCGGAGGACCCCGATCGTCTTCGTCGACGTCGCGGTTCTACCTGCACTGCGTCGCCTCGCCACTGCGTCGATTCACCACTGCCCCGCTAGCCTTACTTCACCGACACCCTAGGTATAAATAACCTCTTTTTGCGCATGTCTGTCGTAGCCCACGCGTAACCCAGTTAGGCGTCTCCCATCCGAAAGAGATACGGTCGTAGGTATGCGGATCTTTGCGTATTTGCGATCGTATCTGTTTCGGATTGTCCATGTTTTTTGGACAGCCCATGGATGCGTAGATGGGTTAGTTTCCATGGTCCGCTCCGGTCCCAGAAGGAGTTTCGGCAACACCTCCCTGTTGTTCTCCGGATACACACTCTCCCTTGCAGGACGTGTATCGGGAGAACAGCGGGGAGGTGCTATCGAAATTCTATCTCGGAGAGGAGCGGAGCATGGAAACTGACCTCATCTACGCATCTGCGGGTGGGATTAGGACCTATCCTCACCTATTAGACAGTAGGAACACCGTGTAGATGCAATTGATGGTCACAATACTCTATGCTGTAAATGTTAAAGGATGGAGGACCGTCAGTGGATGTACACAGGCTGGAGAAGCGGGAGTGACTACGACTATGAATGGGTGAAGGGGACAGATGGTTTCTTGAAACATGCATTTGGCCCAGCAGCAGGAGGACATTCTCTAGTTTGGTGTCCCTGCAGCAAATGTGACAACAGGAGAAAAGTAGACGAGAAGACCATGGGTAGACATCTTGTGTTCAATGGTTATACGCCTGGCTACCAGCAGTGGATCTACCATGGTGAAGCAGATCGTATAAGAGCGGAGGTGGTGAGACCACGCCTCGAGGCTTTTGATGATGATGCCGGGGTAGCAGACATGCTAGATGACGCCCACCAAGCTCACTTCGCTGAACGACGTGAGAAGGAGGAGATGGAGGAATCCGCAAAGGACTTCTACAAAATGTTGGACTCGGCACAGAAACCCCTTCACGAGCGTACAATGATTTCTCAGCTGGATGCGATTGGACGCGTAATGGGGTTGAAGGCCGAGTTAAACCTGAGTCGAGAAGGCTTCGATAAGATGTTGGCCGTGTTTGGCACCATGCTACCGGAGAAGCACACTTTGCCGACGAACTTGTACGAGGCAGAGAAACTCCTTCGTATGCTTAAGATGCCATATGACAAGATACATGTTTGTCCGAAGGGGTGCGTCCTATTTAGGAAAGAACACAAGGATGCAAATTACTGTCCGAAGTGTAAATCCTCCAGGTACCTGGAGGTAGACTCTGGTGATGGTCAGAAGAAGCAGCTTCCGATCCCCGTGAGAGTGCTATGTCACCTTCCTTTCCTACCAAGGATCCAACGGCTATTCATGACTGAGGAATCCGCGAAACAGATGACATGGCACAAAGATGGCAAACGGTACAATCCTAGGAAGATGGTACATCTGTCTGATGCTGAAGCATGGACGTATTTCAATGACAAACATCGTGACAAAGCAGCTGAGGCTCGTAATGTACGTGTCGCGCTGGCAACAGATGGGTTCAATCCTTATGGAATGATGGCTGCCCCATACACATGCTGGCCCATTTTTGTTATCCCCCTCAATCTCCCTCTCGGCATCTCCTTTCAACGGCATAATGTATTCTTGTCGTTGATAATTCCTGGACACCCGGGGAGTAATATGGGTGTGTTCATGGAGCCTGTGATTGATGAATTGATCCACGCTTGGGAGAAGGGGGTATGGACATACGATCGAGCTACAAAGACAAGCTTCAAAATGCACGTTTGGTACCACTACTCCCTGCATGACTTCCTGGCGTATGGGTTATTCGCCGCCTAGTGTGTTCACGGGAAGTTCCCATGCCCAGTATGCAAGGAAGCCGTGAGGTTCATTTGGTTGAAGAAGGGTGGCAAGTATTCGTCGTTCGACCAGCATCGTCAGTTCCTCCCTCTAAACCATGAATTTAGAGAAGACATCAAGAGCTTTATGAAAGGTGTCAAAGTGACAGACCCTAAACCGCACTTGAGGACTGGTGCCGAGGTTCGTGTTCAGATAGATGCTCTCGTGCCCAATGAAGAAGGTGGTTTTGTGGGATATGGTGAGGAACATATGTGGACTCATAAATCCGTCTTGACGAGGCTCCCCTATTTCGATGACCTTCTTCTGCCACATAACATTGATGTAATGCACACTGAAAAGAATATCACCGAGGCACTTTGGGGAACTCTCATGGACACTGACAAGTCTAAGGACAACGTTAAGGCTAGAGTGGACCTAGCGATGTTGTGCGATAGATCGAATCAAGCGATGCAGCCTCCTAGTGGCCAAAACAAGAACTGGAAAAGGCCTAAGGTCAATTTCGTCTTGCAAATCGATCAAAGGAGGGAGGTACTAAAATGGATGCAGATGTTAATGTTTTTAGATGGATATGCAGCGAATCTTAGCAGGGGAGTGAACTTAGGCACTCTGCGAGTCAACGTGATGAAGAGTCATGACTACCACATATGGATTGAGCGGCTTCTTCCGGCGATGGTCCGAGGCTATGTCCCTGAGCATGTCTGGCAAGTGCTGGCAGAGTTGAGCATTTTCTTCCACCTGCTTTGTGCCAAGGAGATATCTCGGACCGTCACTTAGGACATGGAAAAAGCGGCACTTGTGTTGCTCTGTAAGCTAGAGAAGATCTTTTCACCCGGCTTCTTCTTGCCGATGCAACATCTGATTGTGCACCTCCCGTCCGAGGCACGTTTGGGGGGGCCCGTGCAGGCCCGTTGGTGCTATCCAATCGAGAGATGTCTAAAGACTCTTCGCAAAAAATGTACAAATAAAGCTAGAATTGAGGCTTCCATTGCAGAGGCATGCCTTCGGGAGGAGGTGGCAAACTTCACAATGCTATACTACAAGCCGAACCTTCCTAGCAATCATAATCCACCCTCTCGTTACAATACTGGCGAAAATGAATCGACCCTGAGCCTTTTCCAAGGCCAACTCGGCAACGCAAGTGGATCAACCCCAAAGCTATTGGGAAATGAAGAGTGGCACAGTATCATGCTATATGTGTTGAATAACCTTACCGAGGTGTAGCCGTTCATCAAGTAAGTTCTCAATGAACTTATTTCAATATGCCGTCACTATTCTGCATCCAACCCCATTGATTCTCGTTCGGACAGGGAATTTGTTCGTGAATTCTGGCATCAATCAAGGGATCCTACCTCGCATGAACAAGACACCCTTGTTTTGCGGGGTGCGGGAGCGGGGAGGCCTGATTTCATTTCTTGGTTCAAACAAAAGGTAATGTCCAATTTAGCTCGTACGTTCGATCGTCCAAGGTGATCGTATGTTTGATTAATATAATGATCTATCATGATTCACCTTGCAGGCCCAGACCGATTCGTCCATGAGCGACGAGTTGAAATAGGTTGCAAACGGTTGTGATGTTAGGGTGAAGTCATTTACCGGCTATGACGTGAACGGATATCGCTTCCACACAAGTTACGAGCAGATTCGGCCCAAACGAAAAACCACAAATAGCGGAGTTTGTACGCCCGGCACTGATGGCCTCGACTATCATGGTAGAGTTGAGGAAATCTATGAACTCTCATTTCATGGAGACGAACCTCTTAAACCTATCATGTTCAAATGCCACTGGTTTAATCATCGATCAACGAGACGAACCCCTCATCTTGGGCTAGTGGAGATTCGAGAAGATTCCATCTATCCTGAAAAAGATGTCTACATTGTGGCTCAACAGGCCGTGCAGGTGTATTATACTCGATACGCCAACCAAGACAAAGAGGATCTTAAGGGTTGGGCTATTGTGCACCAGGTATCTCCACATGGTAAACTACCTGCCCCAAACGATGATGATTACAACTTCAACGCAAACACATATGATGGACACTTCTATCAAGAAGATGGGCTACCAGGCACGTTTGAGATAGTCTTACCCGAAGCAATCAAAATGGAAGTAGACAACGAAACGGTTGATGACGAGGTCGATGGAGATGTGGTGGTAAATGCCAAGGACATAGCAATGCTTGAGCGATTACTTCTAGGCAATGACGACGATGACAACATAGAACCTTCGGATAGTGTTGCCCATTTGGACAATTTTGACAGTGATGATGAGACCTATGATCCCAATCATGAAGATTATTCCTAATACATGTAATACTATGGTTTTTTAATTTGTGTTTTATTTATATATTTTGAATCTATTTCTAATATATGTACTAATTAGTCTTGTTCATTCTTTGTGATTGCGGTGATTGGACAAAGATGGCGGAAGCAGACGCCCACGCCCGTGACACGCCCTCGGTTCACGGGAGAGACCACCCTCTCCTTGAGGTGAGGGGTCATCATTGAGGGGGTAGCGTCCGTGAGGAGGTGACGAGAGGAGGACCAGGGGCAGCCGCCTGAGGAGGGAGGCAGCGGTCTCCTCCTCGACACGTGATGAGGTCTTTGGAGGAGGAGCACGTGATGGCCATGGCCTCGCCCCTCATCGGAGGACGAGAGAGGGTCAGCCAGACGGGCGAGGGAGACGAGGCGCCGAGGGCGAGGGAGGCGAGGCGCCGAGGGTGAGGGAGAGGGTACCGCCACCCGGACTCTCTACGAGCGAGGTCCCATGAGCCTCCCTCCGGTTCCGCTTCCTCACAACCCGCCAAAGTGATTCGCCTATGGCAAAGAGGTAAGTAACTATGGATGTTATCACAACTACTTCATAAGATATGTTGGAAATCTTAAGAGAAACTGATAAATTTTCTTAATCACTTGTGCAGGGCTGGTTGGTTTTGTCAGTACTCCAAAGACGCACCCCATGAGCATCCTTGGTGTTTTGTGCAGGAAATGGTACCCGGCATTGTGCAATCGTCTCAAGAGCCGGTGGTGCGGGAGCCGCCTCAAATGGGGACAGTATGTGGCTGGTCACGGATGACACTTACCGCAACAAGCGAGGAGCGAGTATTGGTGGAGTTTTGGGTAAGTCTCTCTCGCACAACATTGCTTAATACATCGCATTCATTGGTTAAATCTTTTATTGAAATAATGAATAGATACATCGGTTTTGTATGTAGAAATATCTCAAGGTCGAAGAAGGACTTGAGGCCTAGGCGGATCGAAGGGCGCGCTGCAGACTTGTAGGAAGTACGTCACCGAGATGCACCACCATGGGCGCGCCCAGCCCACATAGACTACTACTGTGTCAGAGACTTAGGCGGGTCCCTCCCAAGCCTCAAGCAAGACGGATTACGTTGACCCGGGACCAAGACTTTGAGGTAGGCGAATAACATTCATAATGATTCGTTTTGATATTAAGTAGGTTCAATTTCATCTTCTTATATGTCAAATACTCGATGACTTGTAGGTGATTCCCTGGTGGTGCTTGATCGTATCTCGAGTCTTTGGGCCATGATCGTGGACAAGTGGTTATCACAGGACTTTGTTGACACGCACGAGAGGCAGCGGGAACAACATCTGATGAGGCAAGGTCCAACTCACCATCAAGGCAGCCGTAGCCTCCCCGGATACAAACAAGCATACGTAAGTGATTTCTTTCATTTATTTTAACGCTCAATTATGCTTGATTTCTCACCATCTTTCCGTCTTTCTCGCAGGAGGTCTGCACCCGGCGAGGAGGTCTCGGAGTTCTCTGCGTGGGCTATGTCCCACATGTAAGGTGGCATCATCCTCTGTCTCCTTCGACCCGGCTGCCCCGCCTGTGTGTACTCCGACCCCAACGTGTACACTAAAGTCCAAGAGTACACGTGAACGGTAAGGGAGATCTATGGGGAAGATTACAATGTACGCACCGAGCCCATTGATGCAGAGGCGATCATGAGGCTCGGAGGAGGCAAGAAGCACGAGCGGCTGTGAATTGCAGACGGCGCCATCGACTCCACCACTGTTCCCTCCCTCGACGCTATCCGAGCACGGAGCACGAGCTCCAGCCAGCCCATACGTCCACGGCTTTCTCCAGCACTGCAGCAGGTCCAAGCACTCCAGGTAATTCCTGTTTTACTCATCGTACGTAGATATTTACACACCTAAATTAGATTTGCATTACTGATACATTGGAGTAAAATATTGTAGGCCGAGCTGCAAGAAACAAAAAGGCAAAGTCAAGAGCAGAACGCTGGAGTCGACCGACCTGTACTGCGCAGCCTAGAAGGTCGCTTTCGAGGCCGTGCAGGAAGGTGATGGCGGAGATGATGGTGATCATGCAAAGTCTTGGGCAAGCATCGGTGTGTACTGCAGTTTTCAGCTCCTCCACCTCCTACTCCTGCAGCTACTCCTGTAAGTATAAAAGTTCACTTTTTCGCTTGTGCTTTGCATGTATGTCGGCCTTCGTGCGTTGTGGATGTCGACGTTCAGGTTGCGTTGTGGATGTCGGCGTGTCATGCCGTCGTTTCTTTGAGTTTTGGAAACCTCCCCGTGCGAGGGGAGGTGCTGCCAAATTTTCAATTGAGTCTAATCTTTTGTATTCTGCAATACTAGATGCAATCTCTAAGTTCCAAAACTGTTTTCTCGGATTACTCACACATGCAATCTCTGCTCCTTTGTGCAAGCTTCCGTCATGGTTCCAATCAACCCGCTTAGTGCGCCACCGGTGATCTGCTTTTCCTTCACCATCGTCTCATAGGCTAGCTTGATGAGGACTCGTGCTAGGTGATGTGGTTGGACTTTAGCGTGATTTGTGATTTATGGTTGTGACTTGTGCTTGGATTTCATTAACTTGTCGTAATAAACATGTGAATGATGATGAACATGTGACTTGTCATTGTAATATATTGTGATTTGTGGTTCACAATTATGGTTGTGATATATTGTGAGAAAATGGTTTCTGTGTGATATATATATGTATATATATGAAATGCTCGTGTCGATGGAATGCAAAAAACAAAAAAAATTTAAATTTCTGCCTCTTTGCCGAGGGCAATGACCAAGATCCTCGGCAAAGAAGGGTCCTTTGCCGAGGGCCCAAGCAATAGCCCTCGGCAAAGATTTTTTTAGAAAAAAATCCTGACAATTTCTTTGCCGAGGGCCAGGGAGCAAGCCCTCGACCAAGGGTTAAAAAAAATTCAAAAAAACCATTTCTTTGCCGAGGGCCGGCCCTCGGCAAAGAATTTTTAAAAAATCCTGAAAATTTCTTTGCCGAGGGCTAGGGAGGAGGCCCTCGGCAAAGAAATTTTTTAAAAAAATAAAAAATTTATTTGCCGAGGGTCGACCCTCGGCAAACAAATTCAAAAAAAAAAACCATTTCTTTGCCGAGGGTCGGCCCTCGGCAAAGAAACCGCCAACGGCGCCGGCGTCTGACGGCTTCTTTTCTTTGCCGAGGGCCGTCCTGGCCCTCGGCAAAGACCCCTTCGTCGTCTAAAAATTCCCCGAGGCGTCTTTGCCGAGGGCAGCCCTCGGCAAAGCCTTTGCCGAGGGTTTCTGGGCCTTTGCGGCAAAGCATGCGCCTCCAGTAGTGAGAGTTCTAGAATCACTACTAGAGAACAGACTTTAGAACGATGTCCCAATTTAGCATTAGCCTCGGCATTTTTGCCCCGGGACTAAAGGACCCTTTAGTCCCGGTTAGTAATACCAACCGGGACTAAAGGTCCCCGCCTAACGGTCGTCTCACAAGGCGAGGATCTTTAGTCGGTTGGTATTACCAACCGGGACTAAAGGTTTACCTTTAGTCCCGGTTGGTAATACCGGCCGGACTAAAGCTTTAGTCCCGGTTTGGGTTATTCCCGGGAATAAAGATTAATATTTAGTCCGGTTTGGACCCTAACCGGGACTAATTATCCCGACCTATAATTACGCTCAATTCTTCCTCCCCGAGCCCGAGCCATTCCATTATTCAAACTCACTTTGCCTCTGTTCTTCAACTTTGTTGTTGTTCTTGCACTCTCCCCTCCATTGGTGTTGCTCTTCGATTTTGGAGGTAACAAACTTAATCCTCTTATGTTTTATCAAGAGCTTATCTCATTTTGCAATGTAGATGCATGTGTAACTTTATATGTTGGACTTTATTATGATTTTATATATGTCATTTTTAGCTCAAAATCACATGATGATTTGCATATATGTTTGGATAAACAAAAGTTAAATTAGTTCATCAAAATCACGCCTCACTCGTCCTCTCGCCGGAGCACGCGCCATTCTCGTCCCCGGTGGCTTACGTGATCTTAGAATTAATTTTTCCATGAAATGAAAAACTTAGAAAATTGTTAGAAAATTGTAGAAAATCCGTACTAGTTGAACTTGCGGACCGTGTTCATCTCGGCGAGCATGTTCTCTGCCGAGCGGTAACGGACGTCAAGGAGGAGCTTTGATTCTACGAGGGAGAGCGGCAACGGTCGTGGAAGACCGTGTTCCCTTTCTCGTAGAATCGGAGCTCTTCCTTGGCCAAGTACGGTGCCGTCCGGTGGAGAAATGCTCACGAGATGATCACGTAAGCAAGGTCAACTAGTACGGATGGTTATTTATTGAAACATGTTTTTGAGCTATAATTTGATGGATATTTGAAAATATGAAATTTACACTAGTTTGCAAAAATAAGTATAGAAAGTAGATGACAACTGTTACTGGATCCTCGGCCTCTCGTTCGGTTGCGAAACGACTGAGGCCAGAACTCCCTCTCATTATCTGCGGCAAGTGTAAGCAGAAGATTGTGATGGAGTACCGAGTCAAGAGACAGGGACCCAACAAGGGTCGTGTTTTCTACAAGTGACCGGATCGCGATGTGAGTTTTTACGCATTTTATAATTATGGCTAATTGACCTGCTTTTCTTGAATATTTTGACTAAATATTTTTGGCTTTAATTCAAATGGGGAGGGCAATGGATGCGATGGTTGGTCTTGGGAGGAAGATTATGCTACATACGTGCGAGAATTTGGGTGCGCTTGAGGTAGTGGATGTCATTGATGAGGCGATGAGCCAGCAGGAGAAGCTTATTGATATTCAACGGAAGAATGATTTATGCATTTTTTAGTTGCGCATACGATCACAAAATAATTATGTTCTTGAAGTGCATTGTAGTTTTAGTTTGTTTAGTGATAGTTGGGATTGCTTACGTTGTAGCCGAGGCTTAGTTAATTAATCAACCGTGTGTGTGTTATTTATGTTGTGTAATAAAATACTTAATTATGTTCAAGGTTTTCATAATTTGTCGGTAATGTCTGATTATGTCACGCCATTGGATGTACAATGCCGATCGCCGCTCCCAAGACTTTATAGAGGGCTTGCACTATTTCTTAGGTGTGGCCGAGGCAAATAAGCGGATGGTTTCATATGTCATCCATGTGCCCTATGTAAGAATTTAAAGGAATATTCAAGCTCAATGAGTCTTCATTCACATTTGCTTAAGTCGGGTTTCATGTCAAACTATATATGTTGGACTAAGCACGGAGAAAGCGGGGTCATGATGGAAGAAGGTGAAGGAGAAGATTTAGACATTGATGACATTATTGCTCAAGATGGTGCCTTTGATGACACTACAATGGGGGGGAGATGAAGAAGAGGTAGCGGTAGAAGATGATCTCGGTGATGCTCTTGGCGATGCCATTCGTGATGCACAACAAGAATGGGAAAGTGAAAAGAGAAAGTTAAGTTGGAGCGCATGCTTGAGGATCATAGGAAGTTGCTATACCCGACTACCGAAGAGGGCAAAAAAGTGGGTACAACAATTGGAATTGCTACAAGTTGGAAGGCAAAGAATGGTGTATCCGATAAGGCATTTGGGAATTTATTAAACCTCATAAAGAAGATGCTTCGAAGCCAAATGAATTGCCCACCACTACGTCACTGAAGCAAAAAGGTTATCCGCCTTTGGGATTAAAAATCCGTAAGATACATGCATGTCCTAATGACTGTATCCTCTACCATGGCAATGAATACGAGAATTTGGATGAATGCCCGGTATGTAAAGCATCGCGGTATAAGATCAGGCGCGATGATCCTGGTGACGTCGAGGGTGAACAACGTCCTAGAAAGAAAATCCCTGCCAAGGTTATGTGGTATGCTCCTATAATACCACGCTTAAAACGTTTGTTCAGAAATAAAGACCACGCAAAGTTGTTGCGGTGGTATAAAGAAGACCGTAAGGTAGACAATATGCTGAGACACCCAGCTGATGGGTCCCAGTGGAGAGCGATAGATAGAGAATTTTCAGAGTTTGCAAATGAGGTTAGAAACTTAAGGTTCGCCTTAAGTACAGATGGTATGAATCCTTTTGGACAGCAGAGCACTAGTCATAGCACTTGGCCAGTTACTCTATGTATCTACAACCTTCCTCCATGGTTATGCATGAAGCGGAAGTTCATTATGATGCCGATCCTCATCCAAGGTCCGAGGCAACCTGGCAACGATATTGATGTATATCTGAAGCCATTAGTTGAAGAACTTCTAGTTTTATGGAACAAACCAGGTGTACGTGTCTGGGATGAGTACAAACAAGAACACTTTGACCTACGAGCAATGTTGTTCGTAACCATCAATGATTGGCCTGCTTTAAGTAATCTTTCAGGTCAGACAAACAAAGGATATAATGCATGCACACATTGTTTTGATGACCTTGACAGTATATATTTGAAAAGATGTCGAAAGGTCGTGTACCTTGGCCATCGTCGATTCCTTCCTTTGAACCACCAAGTAAGAAAGAAAGGGAAGCATTTTAAAGGTAAGCCAGACCACCGGAAGAAGCCTCATAACCGAACCGGGGAAGATGTACTCGCAATGGTCAAGGATGTGAAAGTAGTATTTGGAAAGGGACAAGGCAGTGAATCTGTTCCCAAAGATGCTAATGGACATGCACCCATGTGGAAGAAGAAGTCCATCTTTGGGAGCTACCCTATTGGCAAGTCCTAGAGGTCCATAGCGCAATCGACGTGATGCACCTGACAAAGAATCTTTGTGTGAACCTGTTAGGATTCATGGGTGTGTACGGGAAGCCAAAGGATTCACTTGAAGCACGCCAGGACTTGCAGTGCATGAAAGAACGAGACAACCTTCATCCAGAGAAGACAGGTGATGGACGTCATTACTTAAGTCCTGCTAGCTACACGCTTAGCAAAGAAGAGAGGGACAGCATGTTCGAATGTCTAAGCAGCATCAAGGTCCCATCGGGATTCTCCTCCAATATAAAGGGTATAATAAATGTGCCAGATAAAAAATTCCTAAACTTAAAGTCCCACGACTGCCACGTGCTTATGACGCAATTGCTTCCAGTTGCTTTAAGAGGAATTCTACCTCCACATGTACGTCTAGCCACCGTGAAGCTATGTGCATTTCTCAATGCAATTTCTCGTAAGGCAATCAATCCAATTGGAACTAGCTACTCTACAGAACGATGTGGTTCAATGTCTTGTCAGCTTTGAGTTGGTGTTCCCTCCATCCTTCTTTAATATCATGACACACATCCTAGTTCATTTGGTGAAGGAGATTAGTATTCTTGGACCTGTGTTCTTACATAACATGTTCCCCTTCGAGAGGTTTATGGGAGTCTTGAAGAAATATGTGAAAGTCCGTTCTAAGCCTGAAGGAAGCATCGCCCAGGGCTATGGAACAGAGGAGGTCATTGAGTTACGTGTTGACTTTATTCCCGACATTGCTCCGATATGCGTTCCCGAATCACGACATGAGGGGAGACTCGATGGTAAAGGAACTTTAGAGAAGAAAACATATATTGGCATGGAAGATGATTATTTCAATAAAGCACACTACACGCTTCTTCGAGAACTCGTCATTGGTGCATCCGTACATCGAGATACATAAGGAGTTCTTACGATCCAAGTTTCGAGGAAGACTGAAGCTTGGATTAGGCGTCAAGACATGAAAAGTTTCGAGTGGTTGGTTGCGTAAAAGAATGTCAAGGCGATGACAATATTGATGAGCAATCGTATTTGTTGGCTAGGCAACCATCGTGAGATATCCT
Organism: Miscanthus lutarioriparius; assembly: GCA_904845875.1. Taxonomy (NCBI): domain Eukaryota; kingdom Viridiplantae; phylum Streptophyta; class Magnoliopsida; order Poales; family Poaceae; genus Miscanthus; species Miscanthus lutarioriparius. Next base: position 50,721,316 of record CAJGYO010000003.1, on the reverse strand, counting down.
CACGTACCAAGGGTACGAGATAAATGAGAATACATTTTACACGATTGCCCAAGATAAAAGGAGCACCAATCAAAATAGTGGTGTTCAGATAGATGGCACAGATCCAAATGGGAATATACAAACATATTATGGCCGCATAGAAGAGATATGGGAACTAGACTACGCACCTAATTTTAAAGTCCCTTTGTTCCGGTGCCAATGGGTGAAGCTGACCGGAGGAGGGGTAACAGTCGACAAAGAGTATGGAATGACAACAGTGGACCTCAACAATATTGGATACAAAGAGGAACCATTCGTCCTTGCTGCCGATGTGAGTCAGGTGTTCTATGTGAAAGACATGTCTACAAAATCAAAGAGAGGAAAAAACGAAGACATCAACTCAATGATCAATGAGCCAAAGCGCCACATAATTCTTTTCCGGGAAAATAAATATAGTAGGAATTGAAGACAAGTCGGACATGTCGGAAGATTACGAAAGAAATGTCCGAATTCCACCCTTCATAGTGAAGAAAGATCCAAGCATCATGTTAAATGATGAAGACACTCCATGGTTACGACAAGATCATAACCAAGGGTCATACGTCAAGAAGAAATTCACTGTTGTGCCCGCATGATACAACGATGCATGTTTAATATATTATGTTTTAGAGACGGATATTATGTAATATGTTTTCGGAACCCTAGATTGTCTAAAATTGAAAAGTTTTGAATACCAAGTTTGTTCATATCATCAATATCTACAATCCTTATATAGACCATTTTTTCATTTGAGAAAGTTTGATAAAAATTTCTCAAATGGGAAAATGAGCTATGTAACAATTGTAGATCTTGCTGAGATGATCAAACTTGGTATTCAGAGTTTTTTCATTTGAGGTCATTTAGTGTCTCATTTGAGCAAGTTTGACCAAGTCAAATTTGGTCAAATGAAAAAACAACACTTTGACCCTAGTATTATGGACTCTAAATGACTTCGAATTGAAAAGTTTTGAATACCAAGTTTGTTAAACTCAAAAAGATCTACAATTGTTGTTTTGATCAACTTTCCATTTGAGAAAGTTTGGACGGTTCAAATTTGTGATTTTTAAATTTCGACGCCTACAAACTAGTTTTCGGAACCCTAGATTGTCTAAAATTGAAAAGTTTTGAATACCAAGTTTGTTCATATCATCAATATCTACAATCCTTATATAGACCATTTTTTCATTTGAGAAAGCTTGAACAAAATGTAGTTCAATTTTCACAAGTGTGTGACATAGTTTTAGAAAGTCTATAAGAGATAAGGAAAATTGTGACTAGTGTTTGATAAAAATTTCTCAAATGGGAAAACGAGCTATGTAACAATTGTAGATCTTACTGAGATGATCAAACTTGGTATTCAGAGTTTTTTCATCTGAGGTCATTTAGTGTCTCATTTGAGCAAGTTTGACCAAGTCAAATTTGGTCAAATGAAAAAACAACACTTTGACCCTAGTATTATGGACTCTAAATGACTTCGAATTGAAAAGTTTTGAATACCAAGTTTGTTAAACTCAAAAATATCTACAATTGTTGTTTTGATCAACTTTCCATTTGAGAAAGTTTGGACGGTTCAAATTTGTGATTTTTAAATTTCGACGCCTACAAACTAGTTTTCGGAACCCTAGATTGTCTAAAATTGAAAAATTTTGAATACCAAGTTTGTTCATATCATCAATATCTACAATCCTTATATATAACATTTTTTCATTTGAGAAAGCTTGAACAAAATGTAGTTCAATTTTCACAAGTGTGTGACATAGTTTTAGAAAGTCTATAAGAGATAAGGAAAATTGTGACTAGTGTTTGATAAAAATTTCTCAAATGGGAAAATGAGCTATGTAACAATTGTAGATCTTGCTGAGATGATCAAACTTGGTATTCAGAGTTTTTTCATCTGAGGTCATTTAGTGTCTCATTTGAGCAAGTTTGATCAAGTCAAATTTGGTCAAATGAAAAAACAACACTTTGACCCTAGTATTATGGACTCTAAATGACTTCGAATTGAAAAGTTTTGAATACCAAGTTTGTTAAACTCAAAAAGATCTACAATTGTTGTTTTGATCAACTTTCCATTTGAGAAAGTTTGGACGGTTCAAATTTGTGATTTTTAAATTTCGACGCCTACAAACTAGTTTTCGGAACCCTAGATTGTCTAAAATTGAAAAGTTTTGAATACCAAGTTTGTTCATATCATCAATATCTACAATCCTTATATAGACCATTTTTTCATTTGAGAAAGCTTAAACAAAATGTAGTTCAATTTTCACAAGTGTGTGACATAGTTTTAGAAAGTCTATAAGAGATAAGGAAAATTGTGACTAGTGTTTGATAAAAATTTCTCAAATGGGAAAATGAGCTATGTAATAATTGTAGATCTTGCTGAGATGATCAAACTTGGTATTCAAAGTTTTTCATCATCTGAGGTCATTTAGTGTCTCATTTGAGCAAGTTTGACCAAGTCAAATTTGGTCAAATAAAAAACAACACTTTGACCCTAGTATTATGGACTCTAAATGACTTGAATTGAAAAGTTTTGAATACCAAGTTTGTTAATTTTGGTCGAATTGAAAAAACAACAATCCTTATATAGGCCATTTTTTCATTTGAAAAAGTTGTACAACAAAAAATACTATATTTTCTTTATTTTTATAGGTTTAACAAAAATTTCTCGTCAATTTTGGTCAAAAACCGAGAAAAATTGAAACATTGACGTTACAATAATGTGATAATAAATTTCCTATCGAATAATATTAGTTTTATTAATTTTAAGTTACAAATATATTTTTGCATTAACAAAATACTTAGTATTAGTAACATTTATATTCTATATTCATAAAAGAAATTAAAAACTATAGGTTACAAAATTTTCCTATTTACAATAAATAATTAGTTAATCAATAGAATTTTTTAAAATAAATATTGCAAAGTATTGAAGTTGCTATGGAATTAATTGATTAACCTAGTATTAAACAAAATCAAAATCCTGTGTCTTTCCAATTACGTACCAAGGGTTGCCAAAATTTTCAGGCCTTGATCCGGCCCGGACCAAGAACCAGGACTAAAGGGTGAGCGGCAATTTCGGTGCCGCCCAAAATATTTTTTTTAGTCCCGGTTAGTAACACCAACCGGGACTAAAACCCTTTAGTCCCGGCTTGTAAGGCGCAGCCGGGACTAAGGTTGGGCCTTTAGTCCCGTAATGGTAGATACCAATAGGACTAAAGGGTTTTAGTCCCGGTTAGGTTACTAGCGGGACTAAAGGTCCCGGCCTATATATATCGAACGGTTTCATCTTCTACCTTCGATCTACATCGCCGATCATCACGCCGACTCGCCGCGCCATTGTCTTCTACCCCAGCCTTCCGCCTTTGCCAGACATCGAGCTCGTCTCTCGCCTTGCCGCCATGTCTGCCTCTTCTTCTCGCTTCCCCACCGCCGCCTTCCGCCTCGTCAGATCCTCTCTCGCTCAAGACCCGAGCCCCTCCGTCGACCGCTTCTCGCTTGGCATGCCTCGTTGTCGAGCCCCGCATTGCCTCCGTCAGACGTCGTCCTCTCGCGATCGAGGTGCTCAGCTCGCCTCACAGCGTGGGTCGGCCAAAGACGCCGCCGCCCGCCATCCGCCTCGATCCCCAGCCTGCTAGAGCTAGCTTGCTCTCGGCCGGCCAATATTAGATTAAAATGTTAGATTTAATTAGTAGTTTTTGATATATGTTAGATTTAAATGTATTAAAATTTAATTAGTACTTTATTTAGATAGTTTTTTTAGATAGTTTTTTATTATAGTATTTGATATATGTTAGATTAAAATGTATTAAATTTTAATTAGTACTTATTTAGATAGTTTTTTTTAGATAGTTTTTTATTATAGTTTTTGATATATGTTAGATTAAAATGTATTATCTATTACTAGTTTATCTAATTTCATGTTAGATTTATTTAATTGGATTTAGTAATTATATATTCTATCTCTCTATATATATATATATCTAGAGAGAGATTCTATATGTATACATATGGTACTTAATTAATTATTTCTATATGTATATATACATGTACTTATTTTCATGTGTTGAGAGAGAGAGAAAATTGTATCTAGAGAGACATTCTATGTGTTATCACATGTATATCTAGAGATATAGACATATGCACTTATTTCTATGTGTTGAGAGAGAGAGAAAATATATGTGTATATATATATATACATGTACTTATTTCCATGTTTTTGGATCGAAAGTGTTTTTGATTCGATTCCAAAGCCTATACCTTATTATTGTTTATCCTTATGAAATATTATGTGTTATTATATTTAATTGGATTTAGTAATTCTATATGTGTTATCACATGTACTTATGTTATGTACCATAATAATTCTATCTATGTGTTATCTTGAAGATACAAATGGCTGCTCCGGATGATAACTTGAGTGATGACATAATGGCGGATATTATCAACGCGGCACCAATGTGGATGTAGATGACACGAGTCAAGATTTTTGTTGATTATGAGGATATCTGAATATGCGGTGGTTGAAGATCAACAAATTGTCGCGCAAGAAAATACTGGCGAGGTATATTCGATTATCTATCATCTCTTATAGATGCATGCGTACGTATATTTGTTGTTAATCGTTGTGTTTCTACTCATGTAGCCGGTCTCTGGATCTACATCAACCACCGACAAAAGTAGGAAAGTCCGAGGGCCAAAAATGCCATTAGAGGGCCGTTTCATAATATCAGAATTCGACACCGACACCGGCAAACCATTGGGACCACATGCTCGGACATATGTCAATCAATGTGGGTTCATTGTAAGGATAGGATCCCGATTAGTGCTCGTGAATGGGCGAGAAGATATCCGCCCTAATGTTAGTTTTGTATCCGATCGTGATAAGAACCTAGCTTGAGAGATATCACTCAAGATTTCACATTACAAGCGAGATGATGCTTTGAAGGAGCTAGTGAGGGATTGGACAATGAAGAAGATGGCAACATTGTTCCGAGTTGGAAGAAGACATTGTATAAAAAGTTTATCTTGAAGAATGCTACGCAATTTCAATGCTAAGGCGTTTGTCAAGTTGAGTCCCATTGGGATGCCTTCAGAGAATACAAGACATCTCAAGACAAAGTGAGGAACGATGTGATGAGGAATCGGCGAGAATGCCCGACAAAAGCAATACCATCATCGTATGGGATCGGTGGTTATAGGAGTGCTATTCAAGTGGCGTAACCTAGAAGCGTAGATTATCGCCAAGGGAATCATACCGAAACAATAGAAAAGAAGCGGCCTCAACGCGCGAAGAATTGGTTCTACGCTCATGGGGAAGCCTAGACCCGAACATCGGCAAGCTAATTTTTCGCCAAAAAATTGAGAGAGCAACACAGAGACTAGCTCGTGCTAGGGAAGAAGCTAATAGTGGTGTTTTCAATCCCAACAGAGAGAAGGATGAATTGACATATGCCCTAGAGAATCCGAACACGGTGGTCGAACAAGAGGCTATGGGGGCGGTTCCGTGGCTACACGCATTCCCAAAGCAGACAAGGATACCTCTGAAGCCGCCGGAGAGAAAGAAGGATGAGGAGGCGAGCGAATTCGTGCATTGGAGCAATTTGTTGATGAGTCACGACAAGCATTGCTTGAATCACGTGAACGAGAAAAATCTCTTGAGGCAAGAATGCAGGAGGAGATCAAGAGGCAAGTGCAGCTAGCAATGAGTCAAATGCAATCGCAATCAACGCCGGAGTCACCATTAGCCCCGTTGGTCGATGAAAAGCGCTTGTGCTTCTACGGAGCTGCCAGTTATTCAAGACGACGCTGGGTTTGCTTCCTCGTTGATGACATTACCGAGCCTCTAACAAAATGTGAGCTGCACATTCCGGATGGTAATGCATCAATCATGGTGGTCTGTCGGGTTGTATCTCCAATAGACCGAAACGAAGACACCAAGAATCCATGGGTCGCTTATTCAACTTTGGATATGCTAGCGTCTCGGTCGATAGAGTGCTCAAAGGTTACAGCAATGTTCCTCTTGACATTGAAGGCGTGATGGGGAGAAGACACTAGGAGAAAACAGAGAAGACATTTATTCAATGGCGCAAACGCTTCATCATCATTCCCGGGCACCACCGCTTCCCCTACCTCACCCTAGGTACGAATGAAAGTGAATGAAATATTATTTTCCATTAATTTTCTATTGGCTTCAAAAATAATTGACACACAAATTGTTTTTATAGCAGGTCTCTCCCAGCCCTAGCCTAATCATTCATTCCCCATCTCATCACAGCGTCGCATGGGGCGTAGACGACTTCATCCCCACGGCGATCGCTAACTCCTACACCGCCCCATCGCCTCCACAACGATCTCCAACTCCTACACCGCCCCACCGCCTCCTAACGATCTCCAACGTCTCCACGCCGGTCTCCACCAACACCGGCCTCATCGCCTCCACGCCGATCTCCAACACACCCCCCACCCCTCCACAATGACGCACTACAAAGACGCCTAAGGTCCGTGGCAAAGAAGACCCCAAGAAAAGAGTTATTTCTCAAGAAATACTTCGAAAAAGACCGATGAGCAAATAGCAAATGAAGAAGACAAAAAAGTAAAAGATTTTTTATAGATATCAAAACAAGAGTCAAGCAAAGCTTAAGGAGAAGCCGTACTTTTACATACCACGAGATGTGCCGAAAGGGGAAGGTCGATGCTCACAAGAAAAAGATGATTGAACTTCGTAAGCCTTCGCCACTATCGACTATGACCGCTCCCTCGTGAAGTCACATGATGCGATAAGAAAAGGAAAAGAGCATCGGGGAAGGATGTCCCACAGCTCGGACAACAAAGAAGCAACCAATGCAAAATCTTGTTGTTGCTAATGAATATGGTTCCAACATAGAAGTCTATCGACCGCACAACTCGAGAAGTGTCGGTTCAAGCCCTTAATGCTTTTTTTAAAGATACTTGGTTTAACCTTGGATCAATTGACGGGCAAAGCTCCAATCCGTAACACGGAAGTTGATACGGAAGACTTATAAATATGGCAAAAGTCCGTACAACCCAATGGCTCTGAATGAATTGGGTACGCATAAATGTACTTGCTCAACAAGTGGTACATGCAAAGGCGTGTGGCGGGGGTGAGCAAAGTGGATCTTTGTCGATTTAGAGACCATCATTACTTCCGTAGCGATGACATCTTACATATTAGTTTCAAGAATTGCATCAACTATTCCACTTGGACGCCTGGACAAATCAATCATGAGCTCCTTTTGTTTGTAAGTGATTCTTACTTTTATTTAATAAACTCACTTCCATGCGTGACGTGTATATAATTATCCTCACATGTAACTTATATTTATATATAGATTCCGGATGTCGAGCTCCAAAGAATACAAGACACCGGTGTTGGCTTCATTGATCCTTATATCGTATTCAAAACCGATATTATTGTCAAGGACCTTTGGGTATCCGAAGCATGCAGACGAATATCATGAAGTTCTTCGTGAAGCGACACGACAAGACAACAATACTTTTCCGTACAAATTTGAGTAAGTGTTAATAATAATGTAGTCTACACATTTTATGTAATATCAATACAACTTATATGCATGTACGTGTGTGTATAAACCAATGCAGTTTTCCTTTGGATACTCATTGTCATTGAGTTAAACTCAAGTCGGTTACTAATCTTTGACTCGTTGAGAAAAGAACGGGCACTATACCAAGATATGATAGACATTATCCAGGGGTAATTTCGATCTCTCGCGCACAACTATTATTGAATAGACTTTGCCATAATTTATTAACGATCGTACATTATTGGCATATTGTGGTTTGGAAAGAGTTTATTCGGCAACATCGCAAGGATTGCAAGGCACCACTTAATGTAGTTGAAATACCAAAGAAGTTGTACTATATACACTTCCCCACGTGTTTAATTACTATATCGTACTTCAATTTACGTGTGAGATGATGAGAATAATTTTCTTCTAAATAAAGTGGTGTTTGCGGCAGAACGTGTAATAACTTGTGTGGATACTACGTTTGTGAATTTATCACTGCAAGCACATAAGAAGAACTCCGAAGATGTCCTCGAGTACGTATATATCAATTTTTATTTATTTTAAATGATATATATACATATATGTGTATTAATACTTTTCCTTTTATTTCAAATGCAAGATTGAATGGTTGAAACGAAGGGTCATGCAAAAGACCATCCGAAAGCAGTTCAAGAGTCAATAGCGGATATCTTCTAGAAAAGTGCTAAATCCCAAGCAAGCGAGTTCTACTTTGATCTTAAGGAATAAATGATGTAAATTAAATGTTTATTGATATCGTTATTTTCGAGAACAAGATTATGAAAGTGTTGTATATATACATATATATATATATCTATAATATATATAGTTTCATACTTTATTCGAATATAATAATACTCAAGATGAGAATTAGATGTAATTATATGCATGCGTGTATTTATATTAGCAACGTAGAATACGTACATAAAAACATATTATATATTAAACAAATACGTGTAATCGAACTGAAAACAAATTAAAAAAAAAAAGAAAAAGAAAAGGAACCTTTAGTCCCGGTTGGGGTTACCAACCGGGACTAAAGGGTGAATTCATTAGTCCGGTTGGTAACCCCAACCGGGACTAAAAGGGTGCGCCAGTGTTCACTTTCATTTGGAGGGCCTTTAGTCCCGGTTGGTGTTACCAACCGGGACTAAAGATCCTCTTTAATCCCGGCTCGATGACCCGGATCAAGGTTCCACCTTTAGTCCCGGGATCGTTGTCCCGGCGCGGTAACCGAGACTAAAGGCTGTTACCGCCCGGGACAACAGGACGAGAGGGGTCAGCAGACGGGCGAGGGAGACGAGGCGCTCGAGGGCGAGGGAGGCGAGGCGCTCGAGGGCGAGGGAGAGGGTACCGCTACCCGGACTCTCTACGAAGCGAGGTCCCATGAGCCTCCCTCGGTTCCGCTTCCTCACAACCGCTCGGTGATTCGACCTATGGCAAAGAGGTAAGTAACTATGGATGTTATCACAACTACTTCATAAGATATGTTGGAAATCTTAAGAGAAATCGATAAATTTTCTTAATCACTTGTGCAGGGCCTGGTTGGTTTTGTCAGTACTCCAAAGACGCACTTCATGAGCATCCTTGGTGTTTTGTGCAGAAATGGTACCCGGCATTGTGCAATCGTGTCAAGAGCCGATGGTGCGGGAGCCGGCCTCCAACTGGGACAGGTACGCGCTGGTCACGGATGACACTTACCGCAACAAGCAGGAGCGAGTATTGGTGGAGTTTTGGGTAAGTCTCTCTCGCACAACATTGCTTAATACATCGCATTCATTGGTTAAATATTTTATTGAAATAATGAATGGATACATCGGTTTTGTATGTAGAAATATCTCAAGGCCGAAGAAGGACTTGAGGCCTAGGCGGATCGGGCGGCTGCTGCAGCTTGTAGGAAGTACGTCACCGAGATGCACCACCATGGGCGCGTCCAGGCCCACATAGACTACTACAGGTCAGTACTTAGGCAGTCCCTCCCCAAGCCTCAAGCAAGACGGATTACGTTGACCCGGGACCAGTACCTTGAGGTAGGCGAATAACATTCATAATGATTCGTTTTGATATTAAGTAGGTTCAATTTCATCTTCTTATATGTCAAATACTCGATGACTTGTAGGTGATTCCCTGGTGGTGCCGATCGTATCTCGAGTGCTGGGCCATGATCGTGGACAAGTGGTTATCACAGGACTTTTTTGACACGCACGAGAGGCAGCGGGAACAACATCTGAGGAGGCAAGGTCCAACTCACCATCAAGGCAGCCGTAGCCTCCCCGGATACAAACAAGCATACGTAAGTGATTTCTTTCATTTATTTTAACGCTCAATTATGCTTGATTTCTCACCATCTTTCCGTCTTTCTCGCAGGAGGCTGCGCACCCGGGCGAGGAGGTCTCGGAGTTCTCTGCGTGGGCTATGTCCCACATGGGCAGGGCATCATCCTCTGTCTCCTTCGACCCGGCTGCCCCGCCCCAGGTGTACTCCGACCCGAACGTGTACACTAAAGTCCAAGAGTACACGTGAACGGTAAGGGAGATCTATGGGGAAGATTACAATGTGCGCACCGAGCCCATTGATGCAGAGGCGATCATGAGGCTCGGAGGAGGCAAGAAGCACGAGCGGCTGTGAATTGCAGACGGCGCCATCGACTCCACCACTGTTCCCTCCCTCGACGCTATCCGAGCACGGAGCACGAGCTCCAGCCAGCCCATACGTCCACGGCTTTCTCCAGCACTGCAGCAGGTCCAAGCACTCCAGGTAATTCCTGTTTTACTCATCGTACGTAGATATTTACACACCTAAATTAGATTTGCATTACTGATACATTGGAGTAAAATATTGCAGGCCGAGCTGCAAGAAATAAAAAGGCAAAGTCAAGAGCAGAACGCGGAGCTGACCGCACAGCTGCAGGCCTAGAAGGTCGCTTTCGAGGCCGCGCAGAAGCAGATGGCGGAGATGATGGTGATCATGCAAAGTCTTGGGCAAGCATCGGGTGTACCTGTGCAGTTTTCAGCTCCTCCACCTCCTACTCCTGCAGCTACTCCTGTATGTATAAAAGTTCACTTTTCGCTTGTGCTTTGCATGTATGTCGGCCTTCGTGCCGTTGTGGATGTCGACGTTCAGTGTTGTTGTGGATGTCGGCGTTGTGCGTCGTTTCTTGCAGGAGTTTGGAAACCTCCCGTGCGGGGGAGGTGCTGCCAAATTTTCAATTGAGTCTAATCTTTTGTATTCTGCAATACTAGATGCAATCTCTAAGTTCCAAAACTGTTTTTCCGGATTACTCACACATGCAATCTACGCTCCTTTGTGCAGCTTCCGTCCATGGTTCCAATCAACCCGCTAGAAAAGGCCACCGGGTGATCTGCTTTTCCTTCACCATCGTCTCATAGGCTAGCTTGATGAGGACTCGTGCTAGGTGATGTGGTTGGACTTTAGCGTGATTTGTGATTTATGGTTGTGACTTGTGCTTGGATTTCATTAACTTGTCGTAATAAACATGTGAATGATGATGAACATGTGACTTGTCATTGTAATATATTGTGATTTGTGGTTCACAATTATGGTTGTGATATATTGTGAGAAAATGGTTTTCGTGTGATATATATATGTATATATATGAAATGCTCGTGTCGATGGAATGCAAAAACAAAAAAATTTAAATTTACGCCTCTTTGCCGAGGGCAATGACCAAGATCCTCGGCAAAGAAGGGTCCTTTGCCGAGGGCCCAAGCAATAGCCCTCGGCAAAGATTTTTTAGAAAAAATCTCGACAATTTCTTTGCCGAGGGCCAGGAGCAAGCCCTCGACAAAGGGTAAAAAAATTCAAAAAACCATTTCTTTGCCGAGGGTCGCCCTCGCAAAGAATTTTTAAAAAATCCTGAAAATTTCTTTGCCGAGGGCTAGGGAGGAGGCCCTCGGCAAAGAATTTTTTTAAAAAAATAAAAAATTTATTTGCCGAGGGTCGCCCTCGGCAAACAAATCAAAAAAAAATCATTTCTTTGCCGAGGGTCGGCCTCGGCAAAAAAAACCGCCAATGTGGCCTTGGCGTCGACGGCTTCTTTTCTTTGCCGAGGGTCTGTCGGCCCTCGGCAAAGACCCCTTCGTCATCTAAAAATTCCCCGAGGCGTCTTTGCCGAGGGCAGCCCTCGGCAAAGCCTTTGCCGAGGGTTTCTGGGCCTTTGCGGCAAAGCATGCGCCTCCAGTAGTGAGAGTTCTAGAATATTCTAGACCATGTAACGAGTCACGCCACGCCGCGACGCGCCGACCCGGTTGGCGTACAATTATTATACAGAAAATATACATGGTACAGGTCGGCGTACATGCGAGCCCTACAGCCGGTTCTGAGCGTATACAGGCGCACGTATACGACTGCACCTGTTAGCTTTCTCCTATTTGCACGTCGCGAGCATACCTACGTTCATGCATGGGCCTGTAGCATGTAGAAACCGGCCCACACAACTGTTATTAGCTTCTTTCCTTGCATGCACGTGACAAAAGCATATGCATCTTCACACGTATTTTCCTTTTCTTGTATGCTCGGTGGTACACACTAATACATGTACACATGGATTTTAATCTGACCAAAAATCCATCAAACAGTGCGGTATTCGGGTGGGGTTCCCAAGTGGAGCCCCTAAGTACCGCGAGCCCAAGTTCCATAGTCGTCGGGGAATTCATGGGGGGTCGATGTTTACCTTCATTGACTGGAGTACCCGCAGCTTGAGTTCCGCCGATGCTTGTGTGTGCCCGAGTTCTCACGTCCCAAGTTCCCCTGCGGAATTGAAGGTTGAGTTTTGGCAAATCTCGGAGACACCGTGCGAGGTCACAATATCAAGGGGGTGAGGGTACCCCAAATATTGTAGGTTAATGGTTGACCTGAGTTGGAACACAAGAAGTTCATGCACAAATTACTTTAAGCGCTTCTTTTGGCACTTGGCAACGGGGTCTAAAATTGTCCAAAATTCACTAATTCAAGTATTTTTTGCCATGAATAGTACAATATAATTTTTGTTTCATAAATTTTCGTTTTATAGAATTTTGCATTGTAAACCAAATACCCCCACCCCCACCCCAACACACCCGCATCCCCCTGCATATGTCTCTGTGTGGCATGGCATGGTGTAAAACACTAAAACACCTTCTCCCTAATGTGTCTTGTATGGATGCTCATGTATTCACATCAATCCACATGTATTGAGGCGGATTGGAGTGGAAATTAGTTTAGTTTCCATTTCAATCTACCTCAACACATGTAAATTGAGGTAAATATATGAGTATCCAAACAAGCCCGAAGTGCAGCTCCAATAATATATGACATTTGCATCTCATCTTAGACACGGCGAAAAAGGATAAAAAATACTCTGCCCTAACACAGTTCCCAGGTACCATGATGATCCCACCATCAAATTTTAACAATTCTTGTTGTATCCTCTCTGTTTTTTTGCCTATCGTGTTAGATTTATTTTAAGTCAATCATTTTTATATTGACTATCAATTTAGAAAATCGATACACAATATATGAACTATATATATCATGAAAGTATTTCTCATGTACTCTCTCCATTTGTTACATGTCACATTAGCTTTGTCCTAAGTTAAACATTGCTATCTTTGATCATCCATTTCAAAAAAAAATCTTATAGTTTCGCAATATATGAATTATAGATTATGAAAGCATTTCTCATAGTGGATATAAAAGAACATAAATTTTATGTCATGAGCTTATTATATATATTTTTCGAAATATATGGCCAAAGATAGAAATGTTTGACTTAGGACAAAGCTAATATGACATGTAAATAAAAACATAGGAAACAATGAATCTAAAAACATTAATTTTATGTTGTTAGCCTATACATATTTTTTCAAATTAATGGTAAAAGATAGAAATATTTGACTTATACAGGGGCGGTGCTAGTGGGTGTTCCTGCTATTCCTTGGAATACACATTATTTTGGCTAAAGAAACAACGGTAATGCTCCACCGCGGGCGTCCGTCCCACGTTCGTACATTCGGATGCCCTAGCTGGCCTGCAGATTGGCCCATAGGCTTGCATCCTGCTCCCCTCACCACGGCATACGGAGTACATGATTTATTCAAAAAAAAGAAAGCGATATTTTTCCCATTTGCATGGGCCGCATCCGCCGCGGTGTTTCCCACCAACACACCACGCATACCCCCGGCTCCAGGTCCTGCTTCGCCGCGCCGCCCCGCTGCTCCTGCTCCTCTTCTGCGCGTGCGCCACGTCGCTCTTGATGCTGCTCCCGTCGCTGCTCCTGCTCCTGTTCCATGTGCCTGCCCCGCTGCTCCTGCTGCTACTCCTGCTCCGCTACCCACGCCGCCTGATGACGCCGACAGCGCATGGAGAAGCGTCGGGCCCAGGCACGGAAGCCATCCCACCTCGCCTCCTACTATGGCTGCGGCACGCCGGCGCCCCAATGCAGATGATGGAGGAGGCCGCACCGGGATACGATGCATGTTGTAAGTGTACAATTCAAATGTTTCAAATATTTTAGAGGTATGTTGCATGTGTTTCCTATGGATGTTGCAAAAGTAGATCGGGATGTTGCATATGTTGCAATGGTTGTACATGTATGTTGCAAGTGTCTATCCCCAATGTTTCATCTGTTTTTTCAGACGTATGTTGCAAGTGTGTTTATATGGAGGTTGCATATGTTGCACACATATGTTGCAAGTGTTTTATATGGATATTACATATGTTTGCGATGGCTTTTCAAGTTTTTTTTTCAAGTGTTTCAGATGTATGTTTCAAGTATTTCGTCTTTCTTTTGTATGTTGCAAGTGTTGCATCTGGATGTTTCAAAAGTAGATCGAGATATCTGACATATTGCAATGGTGTTTCAAGTGTATGTCCCAAATGTTTTATCTATTTTTAGACGTATGTTGCAAATGTTTCATCTTGTTGCAAAAGTAGATCTATTTCCCACTTGTTGTAGTTGGAACCCACCTGCCACAGCCACCTGCTAGCAGCTGCTGGGCCCCGTGCATGCGTGTGGGACCGGAGGGGGCTCGAGCGGTAGGCATAGGAAACGGAGCAGGCGTAGATCGAGACGCGGCCCCCACATGGGCGCGCATATGCACAGGAAACGTAGCGGTGTGGGCCCCACGTGAAGCAGGCGCGGCCATGCAGGCGGGCGTAGTACACGGGGCGCAGCAGGCGCGAGCGTTCGGACGTAGCACCCGGATCTGGCGCCCGGATCGGACGTCTAGACGCTAGTGCCCGGCAGCTCCGAAGAAACAAATATGTATGTTAGGTGTTAGAATACCTGCCTTGCATTATGGAAGAAAGCTACAAAGATAAAAAAATAGCATGGGCATCCACACAAAATCCTCCTAGCTATGGATTTATATGGTCATTTACGTTATTGTATATTTATATTGCATAATTTTGTTTATCTGGACTTATAACAAAGTTGAATCTTATGTTGTTAATCTAGCATTCTCCCTTTTCATAGAAGTAACATGCTGAGTTGTATGACATTTTCAAGGGCAAACATGAAAGGTGCTCTAAAATTGCACCTGCAACAATAAGGGACTGTTTGGATATCTGATCTAAAGTTTACTTGGATAAAGTTAAGGACTAAAACTTTAGACCACTTTAACTTACTTATGTAGTCTAAAGTTTTTGTGAGATTGGCTAACCTTTAGATAGCACTTGCCTCTTGTTTGGAGTCTCAAGAGCTAAAGTGATCTAAGTTTAGTGGCTAAACTTTAAACCATGAAATCCTAACAGAGCCTAATGCTCAGAAGCCATTGACCTGATAAACCAACAATTAATGAAGAACTACTTTTTGTGAAGTTAGCACCATAAAATATTTATTCATTTTTGTTTGACAAAAGACAGAACCACCGGAATTTCACAAATTTTGGCAGTTGCATCTATGAGCGGTAAAATGTGCAATACATTACCAGCCACCCCTACATTACCTTCTCCTCTCTTCTTTATTTTGCCGATGATGAAATTATCCAAGTCCATACATTATATGGAATATGAGCTGATGATCAAGAACTTGTGAGGAACTTGGCATCATTACCAGCCGCCCCTACATTACCTTCGCCTCTCTTCTCTATTATGATGCCTTAATGCTCTAAGTTCATGATCAAATGATGATTGACATGTTTTTGAGGCCTCTACTACGACTACTACTCATTTTTTGATATATTATTGTTTTATAGGACTACTTTGGTTTATAGACCTTTTTTATTTCTTATACCTTCTTGTGTACCTAAAGCACACTTTCTTGCATCTATTAGAACAAAGCATGAAATAATGTCACGGACACCAGACAGTGCAGCCCGATGCCCCGAGCATGATGAGCAGCCAACCTATGAGGAGCAAGCACTAGAGGACCAGCTTACTCAGGAGCAGTTCGATTACGAGTTAGAAAAGGATCTAGAAGTGATGCTTACTCAGGAGCGGTGTGACGAGGAGGAAGGGAGAGCAGGAGAGGCTGCTGAAGGCGAAGAAGAAGAGGATGATGATGATGAGGACTCAGAAGAGGGATATGTAAGTCCCAAGGATCTTTTCCCACGTGAAGCCAGAAGGAGGCCAACGGAGGAAGATTTAGACAAGGATTTTGACCCGAACGAGAAGGTAGGGATACAACCTTAGCTTGTAAATTTTGCTAAAGCTTTGGCTGTGTTACCTCTGCTAACACTTTGACATGTCGTATATACAGGTCCCTCCTAAAACTCGAAAAAGACGACGTCAACGCCTGCGACATCTCGCCGGACAAGACGGAGTAGAGGAAAGGAGAGCAAAGGCAACAGCCACAGAGACAGACATTGAGGCCTCTGCTCCACAACCTCAAGACACAACCATGAACACTACTACCAAGCCAAAGAGGAAACGAGGGGATAGAAAAGCAAACCAATATCCAGATAAGGCATGCTATGTGATAATGGAGGTCGGGCCAACAGGGAAGATCCTTGAGCCGAAGGAATTCAGAGGACGATTCTGTAATGCGATTGGGGTCCTAGTAAAAGATAAATTGAACCCAGTAATCCCTAACTAGAAAGAGGTGCCATAGAAGAAAAAGGATGAACTATGGGATAAACAGCTGAAACTCAATTTTAGATTTCCGGAGGGTAAGCAAGAACTGATAAAAAAATTCTTTCAAGATCATGGGAGAGTCATTCTGACGTTGGAGGTCGAAGCTCAACAAGAAGTATATCCAAAAGGGGTTAACTTCCTTCAACGAATTCGGCAACATAACTCCTAGTCAATGGGAGGAGCTCGTGGCTCAGAAGACTTCACTGGAGGCATTGGAGATCAGTGCTCGTAACACCGAGATGGCGAAGAGGAACAAACACCACCATCATCTAGGCCCCGGTGGCTACTATGCCAAGGAAGAGCAGTTTAGGAAGATGGACGAAGAGGCCACAGCTTCTGGGAATATTGATGTGAAGAATTTAAACGTACACTCAAGGAATTGGATATATGCGAAGAGTACAGAATCATCTGACGGTAATCTTAAGTTTGATAAGCCCGAGACCCAAGAGGCAGTATCAAAGATACTGACATATGCTGAAGACACAAAGACGGGCTCATTCAATCCTTCTAGAGAGAGGGACGAGCTTAGCCTTGGCTTGGGAAACAACGAGCACACAGGCCGCACCAGGGGGCTAGGGAAAAAGACGACCTAGAAGCATGGATTTGAATAGGACAGGCACATGTACAAGAAACATGGCAGAGACCGGGAGGCTAATCTTGACCTCCAAGTGAAGGCTCTAGTTGCGAAGGCACTGGAGGAGCAAGGACTATCTACGGAGCCACGGGCATTAATGGCGCCACCGGGAGAACTGGCATTAGTTGGCAGCCCTCTGGAAGTTCCTAACAGCCAAGGTTCCACTGCAGCCACAACCCCCATCGATCGCATACGGGAACCAACTAGTTGCGCCTTGGTGTTTCTCAATGACCGGCAGAACATTGTGATGGAGGTGGCAACGGGTGTGGCACATCCTCCCGGTGGCTTACACCACAATAATAAGATACCGCCAGACTACACTAGGGTCGAGGTGCATACCATGAAACCTGAGTTCATGCAGTGGAGGATAGACTACGCAACTCCCGAGGGGCTGGTGTTACTCGGAGACGTAATAGGGCAGTTCATCCTCTGGCACAAATGAGACATTATATTGACTGTTTCTAGACCGCCTCTCCCTCTCTCAAATTTGGAGTGAGTTGTTGAGGACGGGGAGATATTTTTACCGTCTCGTAACCACCACATTCCTGAGATGCCACATTCTTTCCCGCCTCCTAGCAAGGATGTGCCTGATAAGCCACAACCTTCTCTAGCTCGTATCGAGCAAGTACATGATGAGATGCCACAGTCTTCTCAACAAGTGCAACCGATACATGAACAACGAGTGCCTTCTAAAGAAGGTGATGCACAAGAAGATGAGGACGTGCCTGAATGGGAACTTCGAAAGAAGCATCCAATCACCATAAGGCCAATTTATGTTTCGATGAAAGATGTCTCGTCGGTGCATAAGTGGTATGCCCATGACCAGTTCAAGCCTGAGAACCAAGTTAAAAAAGTCCCAACACAGGCTTCTGAGGAGGTCGTCACTAGCAAAGTCTACCAAACAGCAAAGAAGTATCCAAATGTTGATGCCATCAAATGGTCAAAGGATTGCCCGAAAACATATGAAAGAGGCAAGCCCTTTCTATCAAACCGGGACATCCAGCGCCTACCACTTGTAATGAGAAGGTTCCATGATTGGTATTTGCGTGTTCTCCTAATGAGCATAGACCTCGTACAAGCATGCTTCCCCACCGGCATATTTGGAAGCCTAGACGGGGAAATTATCTTTGACTTCAATGACATGCAGACATGCTTTCACCTTGGAGTAATGGAAATGAATCTAATTCGCGCGTGGTGCATGTAAGTCCTTGCCCTTCCGATATGATATGAATGTAATCTTTTGATTTTGTTGTAACTAACCCACACCGTGATTTGTAGAATACAAATGCACATTGTAAAACAAATGCCAAGTGTGAAAGCCGGGTATATAGACCCTCAAGCAAGCACAAACAAATTTTAATTACCCTAGGCAGTGGAAACTGGATGCTAAAGAGATAGCTGCTGAAAAGTCCCTTCGGGAGAAAGATGACATCCGTACGAAGAAACTAAGGCAAGAGTCCCTTAAGGTTTCGGCATACATTGCCCTGGCTTTTAAAAATCTCCAATAGCACTCTATTATATGGCTACCATACAACTTCGAGTAAGTTCAACTCTATACTTAAAGCTTTGTTCGATATATTTTATTCGATGCAAAAGAGCTTATCTAGTTCTATGATTAAATTCATGCAGCAACCACTGGATTTGTATAGGCGTTGATGTCGGGAGGAGCATGGCATGGGTCTTTGATTCAATAGATAGGGGCCCGGTGACATACAAAGACTTCATATCGATTCTCAAGACGTATATCGACAATCCTCATTAGCTTATATGTTTGTATACATACTTGTAACGTTTACTTTTGGATACTAACAAGTTGCATTTGCTAAAATAATTCGAACAGGGCATTCAGGTTCTATGTCAATGAACATCACGGAAGGCATGATCCAATAAGAAAGGAAAGGCTGGCTATAAAAACACTATGTGCGGTAAGTGTAACTTACTTTAGTACTCCATTACATGGCTGTCAAAAACATTACTTAATATTTCCATATGCAAAACACGTAGTGCCCCAGGCAGAAACCTAGGAGTGTACATTGTGGATACTATGTATATTCTATGATGAGTAACACCGGTGCCTACAGGAGACACCCCTTAAGGGTAAGTTTGAACCTCTTCACCCGTAGTATAAAAACTTCACACATGATATAAAATACTAAACCAAAACTTGTTCTTTTATAGTGGAAAGAAGAGAAAGAAATGAAAAGAGACACATACAAGGATGACCAACTCTTAGAGCCCATCGACGACCTTTGCAACTTCATATTGGACCTCATTGTATATGTCAAAGGCACCTATCATGACCGAGATTCTGACTTAGGTAGAAATCCTCAGTATCAACACCTTTGTGAGACTGAAAGGCTAGCTCTAGACCGTTGATAACAATGTATATATAATTTGATATTGGTCTTACCTTATGGAACGGTTTGGACCTGTGAAACGAATTAGACTTGTGAATTATGTCTATTTAATTATGGATTGTATATATTCTTGTGAATTGGACTTGTAATGGTAGTTTATATAATGCTCTTGTGCTTGTGGTCAGATTTGAATTTTTATATATATATATATATATATATATATATATATATATATATATATATATATGTTATGGTCGAATTTGAATGGTAAATTTGAATTTTTTTTACGGAAAAATATACTGTAGGGGCGGTTCTACATTAAACCGCACCTACAAACAGGTATACAGCCGCCCATACAAATCGATTTTATAGAGACGGCGCCTACAAATCAATTTATAGAGACGACTGATAACACCAGCCGCCTCTACAAATCGATTTGTAAAGACGGTCTAAAAACTGCTCCTACAAATACATAATTTATAAAGATAGTACGGTAGGAATGGCTGACCGAGCAGCTCTACAAAGCCTCACCATCCGTCCCTGGAAACCATTCTTCGTGTAATAGTGGACCGAAACCGGACAACCGCGTATGCAGAATTGCACACAACACAACAGTCTCCAGCAGCACTCCACGATCGAGCGCTTAGTGTGTTATTAGTCTGTACCAGACACGATGGCTTGTCTTGACGTGAAACTAACACAGAACACACAGTTGGCATGTTAGTTTCCAGCATCATGCTTGCAGCACAATGAGCAAGTGCACATGCATTGCCGCTTGATTCGTCGACGATCCGTCGTGTCGACCGTTGCACCATCATCATCCCCACGAGAGATCATGCGTGCCTGTGTTGTGTGCACGCTCGCTCGCACGTGTTTCCTACAGATGTTGTAAAAGTAGATCGGGATGTTGCATATGTTACAATTATTGTACACGTATGTTGCAAGCGTCTATCCCCAATGTTTCATCTGTTTTTTCAGACGTATGTTGCAAGTGTGTTTATATAGAGGTTGCATATGTTGCACACATATATTGCAAGTGTTTTATCAGGATGTTACATATGTTTGCGACGGCTTTTTAAGTTTGTTTTTCAAGTGTTTCAGACGTATATTTCAAGTGTTTCATCTGCCTTCTTTTGTATGTTGCAAGTGTTGCATCTGGATGTTTCAAAAGTAGATCGAGATATCGGACATATTGCAATGGTGTTTCAAGTGTATGTCCTAAATGTTTCATCTATTTTTAGACGTATGTTACAAATGTTTCATCTTGTTGCAAAAGTAGATCTGTTGTCCCATATGTTGTAGTTGGACCCACCTGCCGTAGCCACCTACTTGCAGCTGCTGGGCCCCGTGCATGCGTATAGGAGTGGAGGGGGCTTGAGCGGTAGGCGTAGGAAACGGAGCAGGCGCAGATCGAGATGCGGCCCCCATGTGGGCGCGCATGTGCAAAGGGAAACGGAGCGGTGTGGGGCCCCACGTAAAGCAAAGCGGCAATGTTGCAAAAGGGCGTAGGTACACGAGGCGCTTGAAAAGCAAGCGTTTCGGACGTAGCACCGGATCGGACGTCCGGACGCTAGTGGCCGGCAGCTCCGAAGAAACACATATGTATGTTAGGTGTTAGAATGCCGGCCTTGCATTATGGAAGAAAGTTACGAAGATTAAAAAAAAACATCGACATCCACACCAAATCCTCCTAGCTATGGATTTATATGGTCATTTACGTTATTGTATATTTATATTGCATAAATTTGTTTATCTGGACTTATAACAAATCTGAATCTTATGTTGTTAATCTAGCATTCTCTCTTTTCATAGAAGTAACATGCTGAGTTGTATGACATTTTAAAGGGCAAACATGGAAGGTGCTCTAAAATTGCACCGGCAACAATAAGGGACTGTTTGGATATCTGATCTAAAGTTTACTTGGCTAAAGTTAAGAACTAAAACTTTAGACCACTTTAACTCACTTATGTAGTCTAAAGTTTTTACTTCTTGTTTGGAGTCTCAAGAGCTAAAGTGATGTAAGTTTAGTGGCTAAACTTTAAACCATGAAATCCTAACAGAGCCTAATGGTCAGAAGCCGTTGATCTGATAAACCAACAATTAATGAAGAACTACTTTTTGTGAAGTTAGCACCATAAAATATTTATTCATTTTTGTTTGACAAAAGACAGAACCACCGGAATTTCACAAATTTTGGCAGTTGCATCTATGAGCGGTAAAATGTGCAGACCGAAACCGGACAACCGCATATGCAGAATTGCACACAACACAACAGTCTCCAGCAGCACTCCACGATCGAGCGCTTAGTGTGTTATTAGTCTGTACCAGACACGATGGCTTGTCTTGACGTGAAACTAACACAGAACACACAAGTTGGCATGTTAGTTTCCAGCATCATGCTTGCAGCACAATGAGCAAGTGCACATGCATTGCCGCTTGATTCATCGACGATCCGTCGTGTCGACCGTTGCACCATCATCATCCCCACGAGAGATCATGCGTGCTTGTGTTGTGTGCACGCTCGCTCGCACGTGTATTCCTTCCGGTTCAGTTTATAATGCAGTTTAGGGCCTATTTGGATTTGTTGAACTGAAAATTAGCTAGCAAATAATTAGAGCATCTCGAAGAGACTTTTTATATCCTTCATAATTTATAAGAATAGAATTATTTTTTTTGAAAAAATACTCTCCAACAATTTCTTTAATTGAATCTCCAAATATAGATATTCTCTATTTCGGATTTTTTTGCTAGTCAAAGATAAAGAGTAAGGATGACTGTAGAGTGCGTACAAGATATAGAAAAGCCGTTCGAGGGTATAAATATATAGAAAACATTTTCTACTCAAATGACTCTTCAAATGATGATTTAGAGAGAGGAATGCGGCAAGCGAGTCAGGTCATCCATCGGGAAGCTATGCTAGCGACCGAGACCAGGACGGCAAAGAAGAAAATGAAGACTCTCCTGCAGAATGTTTAGAAGTGGGTTCGGCCACCACCCGATCTTCTCAAGGTGAATTGCGACTGCTCTTTCTTCCCGAAATAAAAAAGGGGTGGCTGGGGCTTCGTAATTAGGGACCAGGATGGAAGAGCGGTCAATGCAGGATCTGGATCTCTAGCGGCAGTTCATGATGCTGATTGTGCTGAAGCCCAAGCATGCGTTGGGGCCCTGCAGGCGGCCAACCAAGGCATTTCCAGGATTATTTTGGAGACTGAGTCAATGAATACAGTGAAAGCGCGCCCTCCAGTCGGATGAGTTGGACCTATGCTCTGCCTCTGTAAGCTATAGAGAAGCACGTGAGTTGATCGAATTGTTCTTTGATTTTGTGCAGTTCTTACACGTTCCTAGATCATGTAAGGTGTGCTCATGAGTTAGCTTGATTAATTGGGTCTTGGTTGGGGCCCGGGTCAACCATATATTTGGCTTGACCCCTCCCTAGTTTTGTAACCGATATGGTGGTTCACGACTCTACTGAACCTAGTGTTATTAATGAATAAAAAGATCGGGAGGTAGTTTTAAAAAAAATTAAAATGACGTGCATTTCTGAAACAAGGGATTACCTTATCTATGAAAAAGAGCAGGTTTTCTCCTTTTTCATGCACGTGATTGATACGCATGCATGCTCCTGGCCTGATTTTTTTTTCAAAAATCCCGCGTTCAAAAGTGCCTTAAAAAGTTTATAGTGACATTTAGGGCGACTGATGTAGTAGTGGCATGTATTGTGATAGGATCAGCTTAGTGCTATCGCTAGTATAGGTATTAGATTGCGAATAACCCATCTTTGTGTCGCCTGAGCCTTATTCAAGCGTAATAAGTCAAACTATTTTATGGCCAAATAAGGGGTCCACCAGAGACTGTTGACTTGCTTGCTTCTGCGGGTTTTTTTTTTTTTTTGAGATTGAACCGGAGTTTGTATGATTAGATGTTGAGTGCAGATTTTATATTATATATATGTATTACATAACAGCCATGCCAATCAATAAATATTCTGTACTAATATTTTTGCACAAGAAGAAAGTCTACTATGATTGCTTGATTTCTACAAAATACAGTGGTGGCCCTCGAATTGTCCTTTGACCTGATCTGTCCAGGACACTGATTGATGCAGCGACGCTGTGCTCATACAACGAACTCCAGCTGCACTCCACAAGCTGGGGGCACGTCTACGTTAGCACAGACTGCACAGGGCACGACAACAATCGTTGCTCCGTGCGTCCATTATTACGCCGGCCATTGATGCGCCAGGAGATCGTGCGCATGTGCTCGTGTCTGCGGTCGCATCGTCGACTCGCTCGCAGCCAACAAACCAGCTCGCTGCGTTCTAAGTTCTAAATAAGTCGTTATATTTTTTTTAATTTTTAGTAGAAGCACGTTATGTTTAGATATATATATATATTAAAATCTATATGTTTGAAAAAAAAAATCAAAACGACTAACAATTTGGGAATGGTGTGAGTAGGAGTAGTTAGAGCAACTTCAGCGGACTATCTAAATAGATCTCCTACTCTGTATTTAGGTAGTAGAGAAAAAAACAAACCAGCCTTCAGACTACCTAGGTCTTGTTTAGATTGCAAGTTTTTTCACTCTCTCTCCATCATATCAAATCTTTGGACACATGCATGAAGTATTAAATGTAGATAAAAAAATAACTAATTACACAGTTTGATTGTAAATTACGAGACTAACTTTTGAGCCTAGTTAGACCATGATTGGACAATAATTGTCAAATACAAACGAAAGTGCTACAGTGCCAAATACTGATTTCTAACCCCAATCTAAACGAGGCCCTATTTGGCTTCCTAGGTTTGAGGGCTATCCAAATCATCCCTCCCATTACCCATCTCCAAGCCATAGGATAAGTAGGAGGCCCCAAAACTTTTCAGTTGCTTCTATTTCTTCCCCCGCCATGCGTCCTACACTCGTCCCGGTGACCTGAGCATTCCTAGCTGCCTCCTCCAAGCGACCTGACAACTCCGTTCCTCACAGTTCCCCATCCAACTAGATCTACATGTAGCTCAATTGGGATGAGGGAAGAGGAGAGTATGGCAAGTGTGTCATTGTGTGTTGAGATATATTTGAGGGCCCCGATTTAAATAGTACTGCTGAAGAAAATGATGGAGAACAACCCCTCTAGAAAAAGGTGGCTAACCTAAACAGGAAAGTAAGGGGGCTATTTTAGGTAGTTCTGCTAGAGATGCTCTTAGCTAAGTGTGCGAATATAAATATGTTGTAATGAATTGTTCGTACTCGCCCTCCTAGACTATTTATGCAGAGCGTACGTTGACTTCGATCTCATGCAATACTAAAAAGGTATTGGTCTAAACTAATCTTATCTTACCAAAACAATCAAATCCTTGCCATATAAGCTAACATTCTCAAATTATATTATTGTGTGAGCAACATGAAACACGGAGTGGGAGCTAGCCCACAGTTTCACTTAAGTATATAGTAGCCGCTCTTTTGTTGAAGATTATTTATTCGAGAGTACTGTGTTTTTGTGGTCGCTATGGAATAAGGAGATCTAGATCCAAGGCGCCAACATGAGTACATACCTGCACAAAAAGAACTTGATCAGCCTAATACCACAACTAGTGCCAATGGCAGCGGTGGTGGCCTAGAGGGCAGCGGATATGGTGTTGGCTCGAATCGATATCCCATAAGTTGTGACAAAGCGAATAACATGGATGAGACATCGTGGATTGAATGGCGCGATCCAGCAACAATGAAGTGCCACACCGTGTGCCTTGGTGAGGTGGTTGATTATCCTTGCCCGCTCAAAGTGGGAGAAATAGAAAAAGACCAAGCATGTGTGCATCTTGTAGTAACTTGTAGGGCAATACCATTTTTGAAGAGGAAACGATTGCAAGAATACCTAGATTCTATGGAGAACACTTTAATCTACCTTGTTCACAACCTATTGCGGCAGCCTTTCCATTTGTTTCTTGTTATTTAATCCACACACATTTATTTTAGTTCATACACATGTTTAGGTTTCTTTAGTAAAGGTTGGTATATATATAGGAAAGCTAGCAATGCACTTGTTTCTCGTGGATTTAATATAAATCTCGTGAGCGGATACCGAGAGTAAAAAAGAAATCTTGTGGATCAACAAGTGTGTGCATACGAGGCACCAACACCATGCTAAGAACCAGGGGCAGACCCAGAAATGGGCTAGGGCCCAGGCTGAACAAGTGACCAGTTTGCTCTCATTAGTATCATGAAGCCCACGAGCCATCTACCAGGTTGACATGTGTTTACAGTGGTCGCTAGTGCAAGCGTTTAGGCTGATATTTGCCTGTTGGGCCCTTCTTTCTTTTGATTAGATGTTTTCTAGTGACCAGCTACATAACTATACAAAAGATTAGATGTTTTGTTTTGATTAGGCTGCAGCCCTCCCAGCCTAGGTCCTGGATCCGCCCTTGCTAAGAACATTGGAAGGCAGTACAATGGATGCTTAGCTATCCTCGAGATACAAGCAAATATGGTTTAATTTTCATCAAAGAGCAGGAAATCTGTGATAAATTGTTTTAATTCTGACTTTTTTGGGAGCTTGAAGAAGAGCACTCTCTCTTCAGTTATGTGTTTTGACTTGTGGGTCCTATGTTAGCTGAAGATCAACCCTATGGTATACAGTCATTTTTGTATCTATATTCGATAGGCTGAGTTTATGTCTATGACATATGCTGGCGGAAGGTGGCTATTTGTGTAACACCTCGGGTGTTAGCCTTGCATAACTTGACTTGCATAACATAAGCATGAGCATCAAGCATTCATAAATCATCATTTACAATTGAAACATTCGATCGAAACATATGAAGCATTGCTTGTTATCTCGTATTTCTTGGAACATATGCATATGATCCTGTGCAAATGAATGCAAGTAGGTAGTGTTGGTCACTAAAACACTTTAGCTACACTTAGGTTAACAACAGAAACATTGTTCATGAAGGTCACATTTCATGATCAAGCACTTAAGTGATATTTCATGTGTTGACCTGAATAGTTATATGAGTGACTACTACATGAAATGCTTAAATGACCTTGCAAATTGTTTAAACATGCTTAGGATATCATTAGGAACAACTTTGGTATTTAGTGCTAAGGCTAGTTTGGTCATTTAGCCCTAGTTTGTGTATGTATCATGATTTCAAAGTGACATGTTTGACCAAAGTTGAACTAGGTGTTAGAGACCTTGCATGGAGGAGTTCACTAAAGCAAAGTTGTAGTGTTTAACATAAGGAACAACTTTGATTTTTGGGTCTTTGACTGATTCAGCTCCTAACATGTGTGAATTTGGATTTCAAAAATCATCAAACCACTGATTTCAGCACTTAGCAAATTTTCTAAGTGGTTGATCGACTAACCGACTGACAGCCGATGTTGAGCACGATATTACTCCGTCTCTGTTGCGAATTAGAACGAGGTACTTGAACCAAAGTTGTAGCTGATACATAGGACTACATAAGTCGTGAAGATCGCTTGCACGTTGGAGCTTTGGTTTAGCCGCTAATTCGCCGTGTAAACTCGCTGTCAGGCATAACATCGGGTCACTGACGAACTGAATCGACTGATTCAGTGGCCGACCGGTTCAGGCCGTGGTCGCCGCGTGGCGCGAAGCGTGGCCGCGCGTCGCCGGCGCTCTGCCCAGCGCGGCCAAGCCAGGCCGAAACGCGCCTTATTCACGCCAGCACCCGCCCGCAACGCCCAGCGCCCTCAGTTTCATTTCCCGCTCCTCCTTCGCCGTCCGCAGCTCCCGCAAGCGCAGCCGCCGAGCTCCCGCAGCTCCGCCGTCGCCATAGCCGCGCACAGCTCGCGCCTGGCCACTCAAGCACCACTGCAACAGCTCCACCGCCACCCCAGCAACTCCCTGCGCCAGCCAGTGCCCGCTGTTCAAGCTCGGTGAGCTCTAACCCCGCGCAACACCTCGCCGGAGTTCCGCCGTGATCCCCGTCGTCGTGGCCACGTCGCTACAGTCCTCCTCCTGCTCCGTTAGCTAGCGCGCTAGGTCCCCCAGCGTTCATAGTTGCTTGTCCGCACCTTAGGTTGAGCCGCCGAGGTCGTCGCCGACGTCTCGCCGTCGTCCCGCCTCGCCGCTCCGCCATTGCCGCCGCCCTCGTCCTTACCGTCGACAATAGGGCCGGCCAAGTGGCTCAATAGATGCGCTAGGTCACGTAGATCGCGTAGTGATGATGTCACCGCCGGCAACCTCGCCGTCGGCGAGCTCTGGCCGCGCCAGCACCACGCAGCGCCGCTGCTCTGCTTCGAGTCAATGACATGTGGGGTCCTCTGACCACCGGGTCCCACCAGTCAGCGACAGCAGTAGTGTAGGATAGCTCATTTGATCCAGTTTTTGATTTCTTTTGTGATTTTCATATCTTCAGTTTGGTAGCTCCTAAAATTGTGAAATAAATATGGTTGTGTTCCATAGGAAGTGTAGTATTTAATAAAAATATGTTCTTGGTTTCAACAGTAGAAATTTCTGGAGATTTAAATAGGGATTTGAAATGTGCTTTTGAATGCATTCAAATTTGTTTATTTTATATCTAGAGTTCCTGTGCTCCAAAAATTATGAAATTTTTGTGGTGAACTAATCTTAGCATGTGTGAACTCTGGTAAAAATTTGAGGACCAGTGCATGGGTAGATTTAAAGTTATAGATTTTTCTTTTATGACTAGTTAATCCTTGCATGAATTTTCATAAATTAAGTATGAGTCCAAAATTCATGAAATTTGTTGGAGGTAATCCTAGTACCATATGGATGCTAAGAAAAATATGAAATCTATTGCTTGACACTTTTCAATAGGATTTTCCATTTATGCTATTTCAAGCCT
Organism: Miscanthus lutarioriparius; assembly: GCA_904845875.1. Taxonomy (NCBI): domain Eukaryota; kingdom Viridiplantae; phylum Streptophyta; class Magnoliopsida; order Poales; family Poaceae; genus Miscanthus; species Miscanthus lutarioriparius. Next base: position 50,692,839 of record CAJGYO010000003.1, on the reverse strand, counting down.
TGCTGCCTTGTCATTTTTGTATAGAATGTTCTACTTGGTAAAATGACATGAAATTTTTACAGTAGTCTTTTGATAGCATTAGTAAGGCTCTGTAAATTTTTGAGAATTTATTAAGCACATCTGATATATATTTATTATTTAACCTAGATATCTAAATAAAATAATAAAGGCAATTTAATAAATAGTTTGGGCTTCACCATTATATCATCTTAACTGTATTTGGTATGCTTAAACTATTGGTAGGTTCTAGGTTGTCAAATTTTGAATGATTACCTGAAGTAGAAGTATTCTTACTTTATATTGCATGTTAAATCATTTCCGGACTGATTCTAGAGTGTGATGAGTTGCATGTTGAAACTGAGGTGTACTATAAAAATGGTTAATAGCAAAGTTGTAGAGAATTTGATAAGCTTTCCAGAAAGTCCAGGATCACTGGATTTGGATTTGTAGAACTCCAGTTATGAGCGAAACAAGTAGCTACTGTTTGTGGCATAGTCGATGCATTATAGAAGTAGTTAAGTAATAATCGAGAAGAGATATGCACCTACTCAAACAACGTGATGCACTTGTTAACATATATGCATTCGTAATACTTATACCATACTCATGCATCTAGGATCGGAGGAAGAGATCACGTTTTGGAATTGAAGAAGCGAGAGGAAGGAAACCGCAGGAGGATCCGCAAGCCGCAGCCTCCCGGCGTGGAGCAGAAACCCTGAAGAGCTTCCTGAGTGCCCCGACCATCGCCCCTACTTCCTTTTCTGCGAGGCAAGCCCGGAGCATTATAAGTCTCCCAGTAATTTACAAATGTTTACTTACGTACTTATGATTGCTGCATTAGGTTATAAGAGTTGAATGAAACCACTTGATGCATGTACATTCCTTGTCCAGATATTACACCTTTAACCGGTATAGGTCCAGGGTCGAATATATGCTTAGCCATGCTTAGACCGGTAGAAGTCGGGTGATTTCCTGTCACCTGCGAGATATAGGTGGATACCGGAGCACGGTTGGTTATAATTGCTATCGTGGAAAAGAACCATGGTTAATGTAAATGGAGACCGGGCGGGATGTCGATAGAGAAGCAACAAGACATGGAGGTCTTGGGTGTGGATCTATCCCCGTCTATGTCGATCAAGGACCGTACCGTTGTTGGAACTTCTGACAAGATTGAACGCATGCCTCTCACTTAGCTGGCGGATAATTCGTTCGACCGCTGGCCGAGTAATTCAACTCGGGCCGGAATCGATTCATAGCGCCTTCCGGGAACGATCGATCGAGCCCAAGGGCAGGCTTGGCTCGAGCATCCCGGCATCTGGTGTTCCAGACATGCGCGCAAGACGGACCCGCGCGAAATGTGTACCGGAGTTGTACCAAAGGTGACCTAAGGTGACCGTTGATCCGTCTGCACTGGGTTTGTGTTAGGAATAAATTCCCAGCTGGTTGAAATCGATTCGAATCGCCGTCTCTCCCGGATAGTGAGAAACTTGGCTAGCTCCAACATCGTAGTAACTGTATTATGGAACATGATGGTTCGGATGAAAATGGAATTTCAATACCTGCTATGGTTACTATTGTATGCTTCTAAATGATACCACATGTTTGGCACAGGATAGTTGCTAACCTAGAAATGAATAGTTATAATTAACTTGGTAAAGAATTAGTAATTGTACCATGATTTAATTGCTTTTACGCAAAAATGTTGTCAAGTTACGTCCACTTATACAGCCTTGCATAATCCTTGGAGTCATTTTATTTTCTGGTTCATGACGGGTAAGTCTAGCTGAGTACCTTCTCGTACTCAGGGTTTATTTTTCCCAATGTTGCAGATGGCACTGTGTATCATGGTTATTGCAAGAGTTGCTTCTATCCCGCTGTGGATGAGGAGTAAGCCTTGGGCAGGCTTCTTTAGTAATTCCTATCCTTGCTTTTGTGGACCGTGATCTAGCTTGGCACTGTATCAAACTATGTTGGAAACTTTATCTTCGAACTTATTTGCTTCCGCTTTATTTATCAAACTCGGTTTGTAATAACTTTTATTCGTGCTCTGATGATGAAAAGTATCTGTGAACTTTATGTAATATGTGGCATGTATGTTGAATCCTGTACGATCTTGGTTGTTGTAAATCATTTATCGAGACCCGTCGTGGTACTCGACGGACTACCGGGTTTATATGGGTTCAAGTATGACAGTGCGACCGCTTGCGGATTGCCATTGTACTTGTATTCTTATAAATTGGTCGGTTCTGCGACAATTTGGCCGCATGGTTTTCCTAATGATTTGGGCATTGATCGAGCAAGATGATCATGTTGTTTTTTATAGTCAAAGTGTGACACACCATGCGAAAATAATAAGTGTGATTCACTAGAGCACATTTATTGTGCACAGTTCATTTACCGTCTTCGCTAAAAAGAAAGCTTCAATTGTTGAGAAATTCAAGTCAAAACTGATGATGTATCGACCTATGTGATCCTAAGGCTAATCTCAATCGAAGTTTTGTTTGAGTTTCATCTATATTTAATAGGCTTCCAGATAGGTATATATTTATGACATGACAACGTTTTTAAGAAGAGAGATAAGAAGTGAGTTTCTTCTAGATGAAACTTTCTTGGCATGATTACCAACTCTATATGAGTCATGAAATTAAATGTCTATGAAACAATAGAATGAAACTATGCACTGAGGATAGATGTTTCATCCATATTTCATTTCATTTTACATGATGTGGCAGTCTTGGAAACAACTTCATGAAACTCACCACTAATAATAGCCTAAAGGTTAACTTGAAACATTATTTCAACTTGGTTCATATTCATTCTTGCTCTAGTTAGCTCCATGTGGAGCATTAGAGACGGTGAGCTTATTATGTTGATTTTTTCACTAGAAATTGGAGCATTTGAAGATTGAAGGTTTGTCATTAAGAAGCTTGTTGTGTTTGCTCTATGGTTGAATTATTGTTGATATGAGAATTGTGGTGTATGTAGCTACTAATAATTTCACCACTTTGGGTCTATTTGGGCAAAACATTATGCAAAACATTACTTATGTGTAATATACCATGTCTAATGTTCACTTGTGAAAATGTGTAACTCTGAGGGTGTGCAAGGTTAGTGTGTCAGATTCAGAGTCTGTCCCAAGCACATAATCTTCATCTTTGTCAGCATTTCAGTGAACATTGGGTTGTGGTCGGATACCTATGTTAATGTACAACCCCTCCTCATCCACACCAACATGTTTGTTGCCTAGTTCAGGGTTCACTAAATACTTGTCCACGTCCTCCTCTTCTAACTGGTCAGATTTAGTTTGGTTAATATTTGTAGGTTTAGTTACACTCTCTTTTGCCTAGCCTGGGTCTATTTGGCTAGGAGTTACCAATTGTTGTTATTTCTTATGTTCTATTAGAAGATTCCAAAGCACACCGAATATATCGATGCAACACTTCGCTTAGGAGTATACTGAGGTTGAATTTATATTTTATCACTGGGAATGCGTATGGTTAAGATGATTGATGAATAGGATTTCTATGACAAAGGCTTAGGCAATCGTCCGACTCTAGATAGGGAGACAATGGCGCATGTCGCTTTATGGCTAAGGTAATGTAAGTGTGCAAGGAAGAAAGTAAGGTAGAAGGCATAGCTAGTGGGAGAACAACAAGTGAGTGTAAAAGTCCTAACTTACTTCTATTACTAAGCACAACTTGGGTATAAACTATAGCAACACAATTAAACAAAGACATAGAGGGATTCAATAGCACTTCGGGGCATAGCCCAAACACCAACCGAGATTGATGAAGTAGTACTACAATGAGCCCTATGCTTTAAGAACTAGACCAGACATGGTGGAATAGGACAGGGTTGTCACCACCTGCCAACTACCACAAACTATCTATGTTTCTAGCCATGAACACAAGCAAGCTATAGCCTTAGCACCATGCTTAATCTATAAACTCACTACTTCGGTCTGAGCTCTAGAGGAAATGAGACCAGAGCACTCTATAAGAGCGGTGAAACCTGTGCAAGATAAAATCACACTAAACAAAGGTAGTTAACTAAGATAGTAAGTTTATAACAAGCTCCAAGTATACTACTCAAGAAAGCACACTTGAATGGGAAGTCTTACAAAAGAGGGATGGTACAAGAGCTATACCACATTCCGAAGACTACTTTTGGACTCCGAGCAGAGCTCGACTCGACTCTAACTCCCAATGCTAGCCTAACTACTAGAGAGGTGGACTACTTCCTTGGAGTGATATTTCACTTGAAGATGATCATGATATGGCGTCGATACCCCCTATTTATAGTGTACAAGTGTAGGGGGTATTTCGCTGAGTGGAGAGGCAGTGACACCCTAGTCAGGTCGGCCAACCCAGGGGGGTTGACTGACCACCCCTTTGACGTACCACCTTCGATCCAACACTCTAGGATGCTCCTTAATGGCGGTTGACAGGTATCCTATGTGGGCAACCACCTTTGCTTGGTTCAAACATGCCATGGTGGGCCCTCTAATCCTTGTGAAGCACCTTCTAAGCCCATGGATCAAACCTACTTTGGACTAATTGAAAGGTCCTAATGGCTAGAGGGGGGTGAATAGCCTATTAAAAAATCTACAACAACATTTAAGCCAAGTGGTTAGTCAATTAAACAGCGAAACAAGTGTTGTGCTAGCCTACTAAAAATGCAAGCCTTCTATCCATAATTCTAGTTACTATGATCTCTATTTCACACACAAGAGGCTATGTCACTACCACTAAGTTAGTGAGCTCTCAAAGACTAACAAAAGAGCCTCACTAACCACTAGACAAGACACAAGCTAGCTCTCAAAACTAAATACACTAAAGAGCGTAGCTACACTAGGAATATAAGTACAAGGGTAAGGTACTGAAGATATACCAACGTGGCAAGCGACAAATAATCAATCACAATGAATACCAATGAAATCCTCAGAGACAAGATGACACAATGATTTTTCACTGAGGTTCACTTGCTTGCCGACAAGCTAGTCCCCATTGTGGCGATTCACTCACTTGGAGGTTCACACGCTAATAGTCATCACACACCTAACCCGCAACCAGGTGCCGCACAACCAACACAAGATGAGGATCCACAAGCCACAAGCAATCCACTAGAGTACCTTTTGGCTCTCCACTAGGGAAAGGTCAAGAATCCCTCACAATCACCATGATTGGAGCTGGAGACAAACACCTTCCTCTGCTCAACGATCCTTACTACACCAAGCCATCTAGGTGGCGACAACCACCAAGAGAAACAAGCAAAATCCATAGTGAAACACAATTACCAAGTGGCTCTAGATGCAATCACTCAAGCAATGCACTTGGATTCACTCCCAATCTCATAAAGATGATGAATCAATTATGGAGATGAGTGGGAGGGCTTTGGCTTTGCTCACTAGGTTGCTATGTCAATGAAAAAGTCCAAGAGAGAGAGAGCTAGAGCCAGCCATGGGGCTTAAATAGAAGCCCCCATGAAATAGAGCCGTTGGGCTCACCACAGAGCCCTGCTCGGGGTGATTGGACGCACCGGTTGGGTCGACCGGACGCAGGACCCCAACGTCCAGTCCTTGGATCTACGCCACGTGTTCCCTTGGTTTAATGTACACCGCGCGATCCCAATGATTCGAAACATAGCGCCCTCGTAGTTAAGTTCACACCGGATGCAGTGAAGGATGACCAGACGCACCGCGCCTGCATCAGGTCCTCACGCACCTGTGCACCAATAGTCAGCGACCGGATGCGCCAGTTCCCTCACCTGACGCTACGCCACAGCATGTCAGGTCAACTCAAGAGAGGTTCCAGAGCTGCCCAAACGTGACCAGACGCATCAGGTCAAGCATGACCAGACGCGTCCCTGCGTCCACTTGTTCCTTCCTCATGAAACACCTTGCGTCGGCATACATAAGTAGGGACCGAACACACAAGCATCGCATCCGATCACCTCCGCTTGCCAGCGTCTGGTCCGAGACCAACGCCGCGCTCTTCACTACAACACTGACCGGACACACCAGTGTTGAGTCTGGTGCAGCGTCCGATAACTGCTAGTGACCTCCTCGACTTCACCAACTTTGCCACCCTTGCTCAAATGTGCTAACCACCAAGTGTATCACCTTGTGCACGTGTGTTAGCATATTTTCATAATCATTTTCAAGGGTGTTAGCACTTACTAGAATCTAAATACATATGCAATGACTTAGAACATCTAGTGGCACTTTGATAACCGCATTTCGATACGAGTTTCACCCCTCTTAATATTACGACTATCTATCCTAAATGTGATCACACTCGCTAAGTGTCTCGATCACCAAAACACAAAAGCTCCTATGGATATCACCTTTGCCTTGAGCCTTTTGTTTTTTCTCTTTCTTCTTTTCCAAGCCCGAGCACTTGATCACCATGGCCATCACCACCAACATGATCATCATCACTTTCGCCACCACTTGGAATGCGCTACCCTATCTCATGATCACTTACAGGAATAGATTAGCACTTAGGGTTTCATCAATTCACCAAAACCAAACTAGAGCTTTCAATCTCCCCCTTTTTGGTGATTGATGACAACCATTTCACAAAGATATGAATTGAAATTCAATTGAATCCATGTTGCTTGCCCAAGCATATTTACCATGTGTAAAAGGATTTGGACAAGTTTTATGAACCCCAATTTGTAGCATTGCTCCCCCTACATATGTGCTAAGAGTTTGGATTGAAGCTTGCACATATGCATGAGTTGGAGTCGTGGGAGGGCAATGTCTACCAAATGATGCTAAGGTATAAGAGATGGACCTTTGAAGCATGATACTAATCGGAGTGCACCAAATATACCATCCTTAGCACCATTGTTAGTTAGATACCACTTGGAATTACTTGCAAAACACAAACACTAGATACCTCGTGAGATCAACATTAGTAGCAAGGTTCTAGTCCCACTTGTGGAAGCAAAGTAAGGCATATCTAACTACTACCTATGCATGTTAGTTTTTTATTTCATCATTCAAACCTACAACTAGCATACACCACACAAGCATGGAATTTTAAATTTAAAACTTGTGCTATGCAAGCAAATATATGTAATGCACATAAATGCATCAATCAAGTTTATGAGCTTGTTCCCCCTACTTGTGTGCTCAAATTTTAATTGATCCCCTTACTTTCATATTTCTCCCCCTTTGTCATCTTTTCTTTATCTTTGTGTCTCCCCCCCTATCTTTGTGAATTACTTCTCCCCCTTTGTCATCAATGACCACAAAGGTTCAATTTTAGATAGGTTAAGATTATCAATGTCAATCAATGGGGTGAAGATCATTTTCCCAAATTTAGTCTAATCTAGAACACTTGCCAAAGATATTTAACTCGGTTTGATCCAAGGACAAGCTTCTTCACACCTTGTTTCAAGGGTTATCTTGACCATGTTGAGTTAAACACTTATAGCTCATTTTCTAGATCAAATACTAGGATTGCAAGCCCACAAACATGTCATATGCTACCACTAGATCAAGTTAAGTATAGAAGCAATAGTGATACCATACAATCATCAAATTCATTTGATTTTCATGAATAAGCCTATAAAACATGAGGAATGAATAGATACACTAAACAAGTTCTTAGCAAAGGATGTATGCATGCCAATCAGCTTTTACCTTGGATTGCTCGAAAGTGAGGCATGTCATATAAGTGGGGGTGCATCAACACATATTTGAGAAATCCAATATGTTCAACTCATTCCTTAGCTTGCAAAACATTTTCTCATCTAATGGCTTGGTGAATATATTGGCAAGTTGATCTTCGGTGCCCACACTCTCAATGCAAATATCCCCTTTTTGTTGATGATCTCTTATGAAATGGTGGTGGACATCAAAATGCTTTGTTCTTGCATGTTGAACCGAATTGTTGGTAAGCTTGATTGCACTCTCAATGTCACATAGCAATGGCACTTTCTTGAACATGATTTCAAAATCATTCAAGGTGGCCTTCATCCAAAGAATTTTTGCACAACAACTACCGGTGGATATGTATTCGGCTTTGGCGGTGGATAATGCAATACTATTTTGCTTCTTTGATGACCATGAAACAAGTGATCTTTCCAACAATTGACATGTGCCCGAGGTGCTCTTCCTTTCAACCTTGCATCCCATATAATCGAAGTTCGAATATCCAACTAACTCAAACTTTGCTCCTTTGGGATACCACAAACCAATATTTTGTGTATGCTTCAAGTACCTCAATATTCTCTTTGTAGCCTTCAAATGACTTTCTCTTGGTGAGGCTTGAAATCTTGCACACATACATACACTAAACATTACAACTGGCCTTGATGCGGTCACATAGAGTAGGGTTCCAATCATAGAGCGATATAACTTTCGATCTACCATGTTGCCACTTGCATCACTATCCAAATTGCCATTTGTTCCCATTGGTGTACTAATGGCTTTGCTCTCATTCATGCCAAACTTCTTGAGCATGTCTTTGATGTACTTGCCTGGACTCACAAATGTACCATTCTTCAATTGCTTGATTTGAAGACCAAGGAAGTAACTCAACTCTTCAATCATGGATATCTCAAACTCACTAGCCATCATCTTCCCAAATTATTCACAAAAGTCTTGATTGGTTGATCCAAATATGATGTCATCAACATAGATTTGCAACATAAATAAGTCAATGCCACTCTTCTTGGTGAAAAGGGTGGTGTCAACCTTACCCATTATGAACCCTTTAGAGAGTAGGAAATCACTCAACCTCTCATACCATGCTCTAGGTGCTTACTTCAAACCATACAATTCCTTCTTCAACTTATACATATGGTTGGGCTTCTTGTCATCTTCAAAACTGGGAGGTTGCTCAACATATATACTTCTTCATTGATGTAGCCATTGAAAAGTGCACTCTTGATATCCATTTGATAGAGCTTAATGTTGTGGGCACAAGCATAGGCTAACAAGATCCTAATTGCTTCCAATCTTGCAACCGGGGCATATGTTTCTCTAAAGTCAAGACCCTCTATTTGAGTGTAACCTTATGCTACTAATCTTGCTTTTTTCCTTACAACTATCCCATCTTGATCTTGCTTGTTTCTATAGACCTATTTAGTTCCAATCACATTGTGGTTCTTTAGTCTCTCAACTAATTTCCATACTTGATTTCTAGTAAAGTTGTTCAATTCTTCATGCATAGCATTCACCCAATTAACATCCTTCAATGCTTCTTCTATCTTTTTTGGTTCAATGGATGTCACAAATGAATAGTGTTCACAAAACGATACCAATCTTGATCTTGTTTGTACACCTCTAGAAATATCTCCAATTATAGTATCTAATGGATGATCTCTTGCAATATTTGTTGGTTGGATTATTGGAAGTTGATTGATTGCACTTGCTTGATCACTAGATTGAGACGATGTACTACCCACTTGATCTTGCACATTGTCATGAGAGCCACTTGTACTTGCTTGATTTGTATCATCTTGCACATTTAAGTTAGAGAGCACTTGCACTTGATCATCTTCTTCATCAATCACTTGCCTAGGCCTCAAGTCACCAACATCCATGTTCTTCATGGCATTTGAAAGTTGAATGCCTCTAACATCATCAAGATTTTCATTCTCATCTTGGAAACCCTTGGTTTCATCAAATTCTACATCATGTACCTCCTCAAGAGTACCACTTGCCAAATTCCAAACTCTATATGCTTTGCTTGTAGTGGAGTAACCAAGTAAGAATCCCCCATCACACTTCTTGTCAAACTTGCTCAATCTAGTGCCTTTCTTCAATATGTAGCATTTGCAACCAAAGACTAAAAAATATGCAATGTTGGGCTTTCTACCATTCAAGAGCTTATAAGGTGTCTTCTCCTTCAAAGGGTGACAATAGAGGTGGTTGCTACAATAGCAAGCCATGTTGATTACTTTGGCCCAAAAGGATTGACTCACATTGTATTCACTAAGCATAGACCTTGCCATGTCAATAAGTGTTCTATTCTTCCTCTCAATAAGGCCATTTGATTGTGAAGTGTACTTGGCCTAGAATTGATGTCTAATTCCAAAATCATCACACAACTCATCAATTCTAGTGTTCTTGAACTCACTACCATTGTCACTTCTAACTCTCTTGATGGTTGTTTCAAACTCTCTTGTCCACTAGAAAGAATGCCCATGTGTATCTAGTATAGTCATCCACTATCACAAAGCCATATTTGTTGCCACCAATACTAGTGTATTGTGTTGGCCAAAACAAGTCCATGTGCAATAACTCAAATGCTTTGCTAATGCTCATTATGCTCTTCTTATGATAGGTGTTTCCAACTTGTTTGCTGGCTTGATAAGAGCTACAAAGTTTGTCCTTCTCAAATACCACATCTTTTAAGCCTCTAACTAGATCATGCTTAACCAATCTATTCAATTGTTTTATTCCAACATGACCAAGCCTTCTATGCCATAACCAACCCATGCTAGACTTAGTGAACAAGCATATTGACAATTGAGCTTCACTAGTATTGAAATCAACCAAGTATAGATTCTCATATCGAAAGCCTTTGAAGATCAAATTAGAGCCATCTACACTTATGATCTCTATATCATCTACCCCAAATATGCATTTGAATCCAAGATCACACAATTGAGCCATAGATAGCAAATTAAAATTCAAGATCCCTACTAGCAACACATTGGATACGCTCATCTCATTGGATATTACAATCTTACCAAGCCCTTTGACCTTGCCTTTGCCATTGTCACCAAATGTGATACTATCATAATCATTGCTATCATTGGTGTTGATTGAGTTGCACATTCTTGCATCACCGATCATGTATTGAGTGCACCTACTATCAAGAACCCAATGCCTTCCTCCGGCCTTATAATTGACCTACAAAAGAAGATCAATACTTTTTAGGTACCCAAACTTCCTTGGGTCCTTGAAGGTTAGTTGCTAAGCTCTTTGACACCCAAATAGCTTTCTTCTTTAAGCCCACAATTGGAGTACCAACAAACTTAGCATGCACCCCATTAACACCCTTGTTGATCAAATAACAAGAATCAAACTTAATTAAGGATACATTTGGTTGCTTGTTCTTGTTCTTGCAATATTGCTCTACATGCCCAACGTGCTTGCATCTATTACAAAAACAACCATTGTTCTTCACAAAACTAGTCTTGTGAGGAGCAAAGGCCGCCTTGCCTTTCTTGGAAGTATAGCCTAATCCCTCTTTGTTGAGATAAAATCTTTGGCTACCCAAGCACTTTAGCAAGCGGGCCTCACCACCATAGGCATTGCCTAAGGCGCGGGTGAGCTCATTGACCTCCTTCTTCAAGGTCTCATTCTCTACCATAAGTGAGGCATCACAAGTGAAACCATCACTCATAGGTGAGGTGGAAGTGGATGATGAGCTACATGAAGGGCTAGCAGGAGCAACAACAATAGGCTTATAGAAAGATTCATCAATTGTGTCACATGGTAAGCCTTTGTCACATGTTACAACATGCTCCTTCTCATTTTGGTCATCAAGAGCCTTCTCTTGGTGGTCTTGTCATCATCACTATCATCATCATCATAACTTGAGGAAACTTCACTATCCCAAGTGACCACATATGAACCACCCTTCTTCTTCTTCTTGAAGGTCATCTTGTCCTTCTTCTTGCTCTTCTTGTCATCATCTTCATTCTCACTATTGTAGGGACATTGGGCAATAAGATGATCCTTGCTATCACACTTGAAGCACCTCCTTACTTTATCCTTGTTTCTTGATGATGACTTCTTCCTTCTTGCATGATAGCCCTTCTTTACCATGAATTTGCCAAATCTCTTAACAAAGAGAGCCATCTTCTCATCATCAAACTCATCAAAGCTTGAGTCTTCATCTTCACTTGATGATTCTTGCTTTGCCTTGCCCTTGGATGATGTGGCCTTGAATGCCACACTCTTCTTCTCATCCTTGTTCTCATCTTTCTTCTCCTTCTTCTCTTCCTTCTCATCATCATCTCTATAAGTGTCATCGGTCATCACATCTCCCAACACTTGGTTTGGTGTCATGGTGTCCAAACCACTCCTCACTAGAATAGTGATCAATGTGCCAAATCTCGAGGGTAGACATCTCAAGAACTTATGAGAAAAGTCCTTGTCCTTCACTTCTTCAACAACTGCTTTGAGATCATTGACTAGCATTTTGAGCCTATGAAATATCTCTGGCACACTCTCATTATCCTTCATCTTGAAGCTAGCAAACTTCTCCTTGAGGATATATGCCTTGGCACCCTTCATCGCTTGTGTGCCCTCAAATGACTCCTCCAACTTCTTCCATGCCTCATGAGCCATCTCAATGTTCTTGATTTGCTCAAATGTCCTTTCATCCAATGCATTATGAATGGCACTAAGGGCAATGTCATTATTTTGGAGAAGCACTTCTTCAGACGCAGAGGGAGCTTCATATTTGCTACCTCAATCTTAGTCTCCACCACCTTCCACACATTTCTATTGATTGACTTGATATATGTTGTTGTAAGAAAAATGGACCTTAGGCCCATTTACATTGGATTTTGGTGTTTGATGACCAACACAACCAAATTGGACTAATGAATTTGCAAGTGATTGTTTTATAGTTCAATAGGGTGCAAGACATGACTTGTACAAAGGTGATGTGATGATCCGATGATCAACACCTTAAGCAAGACCCTAGAAGCACAAGAGAAGACTCAACATACTAAGAAAAGTCTAAGCATGAAGATAGGAACCAAGCCGGACGCAAGTTCACGAAGATACGAGCTCACAGAGGTGACCAAACGCTGGACGGTGATCGACCGGACGCTCCGATCAGTGACTCGGCTACAATAGGCGTCAGCAGCAGCGACCGGACGCTGAACAAGTAAAATGACCGGACACACCGATGGCACTGTTCATCATCCCGGCAACACATTCAGCATTGATCGGATGTTGGCGGCAAATCAACCGGACGCAGAACAGTAGCGTCCGATCGAGTACAGAGAGGTTCCAAAGCGGCGAAATTGCGACCGAACGCGTCTGGTGGCATGTGACCGGACGCCAGCAGCGTCCGATCAGTTGATCGTGGCTCTAACGGTCGGGATGACCGGACACGTCCGGTCAGAACGTGATCAGCGTCCGATCAGTAGCAGAAAAGCAGGATTTTGTCCCCAACGGCTACTTTCTCAGTGGGGCTTATAAATAGACCCCCCAACCGGTCATTTGAAGTGTGTGGAGCTGAGGAAACATATCAAGGGTGTTGATACACCATTTTAGTGATCTCCACTTGCATAATGCTTAGGGATTCATTAGGTAATTAGCGTAGATGCTTTGCAAAGTGCTTAGGTTGATTAGACCACCGCTTATGCGCTTGCTCTAGGTTTAGGCCTATTGTTTAGTGAGGTTTGCATACCTCTTACCACTCGGTGCTTGCATGCACCATTGTTGTACATCGGAGGGGCTTGTAGTCTTGCGAGATCACACCAACCACGGTTGTGGTGTGGCCGCCACCATGTACCAGAGGGAACAAGGCCCGCGGCGTTTCGGCCAGAAGCTTCATAGTGAAGATGGCGGGGAGCATCTGGGAGAGGCTTGCCAGAAGGCACGTCGGAGACCCACTTATGCGTGGGGAAGGCCCGAGGCTATCCACAGAGTTACTCGACCGAGAGCTTGGCCCTTGCGAGGGATTCCTTGCGAGGGGCTCAAACGAGGACTAGGGGGAAGCTTTTGTGCTTCTCGATACCTCAGTAAAAATATCGGAGTCGTTGATGGGAGTTTGCATATCTCTACTTTGCTCTTTAACTTCCGCATTTACATTGATTGCATTACTCCTTTTGCGGTAGAGATAGCAACATACTAGCAAAACCTTAGTCGCACATTTAGATAGTTTATCTTTTGCATAGGTTTTGCTAAGATTAGTAAAAGAGTCCATTATTTAGGAGTAGATTTTTAAGTTGCCTAATTCACCTCCCCCTCTTAGGCGTCATGGTCCCCTATAAGTGGTATCAGAGCCAGGTTGGCTCAATTTGGACCTTTAGCTTAACCGCCATTGAGCCGACGCTATTTAGAGTGTTTGGGATAGATACCTCTAGGACTCCATAGTTTGACAGCACTAACTTCCCCTATTATAAAGCTAGAATGGCTTGCTAACTTGAGGCAGTTGATTTGGGAGTTTGGAGAGTCACTCGTGATGGGATGAAACACATTAAGAATCCCGATAAACCCACAAAGAGTGAAGAAAAGGAAATACATTTCAATGCTAGAGATAAAAATTGCTTATTTGAATCTTTTAGCATGGATGTATTTAACTAAGTGTTCACTTTAAATATAGCACATGAAATTTGGTTAAAACTCCAAGAGCTCCATGACGGCACATCTAATGTCCGTGAGCAAAAACATTGTCTAGCTAAACAAAATTATGATTACTTTACAATGAATGATGATGAGCTTGTTCGTGATATGTATTCTCGTTTGAATCTAATTATCAATGAGTTCCATTCAATAGGACTAACAAAGCTAGACGATGTGTACATCGTGAGGAAGATCCTCTCCGTGCTACCACAAAAGAAATATGCAAGCATTATCACCATCCTTCACAACATGGAGGACTTGAGCACCATGACCCTGGCCATAGTCATTGGCAAGATAGTGGCATTTGAAATGTCACGCAAGATGGGTCAAGAAGAAGCCTCTTCATCAAGCAAAGGCAAAGCTCTCGCATGTAGTGAGAAAAACAAGATGAAGGGCAAGCAAGTTGAGACAAGCTCAAACTCAAGCTCCTCAAGTGAAGATGAAGAAGAAGATGAGGATGATGATGATAATGAAGATTTAAGTGATGATGATCAATCTTCCTCCTCCACCTCCGACCTTGATGAAGAATCAATCAAACTTATCAACAAGGTGGAGAAGATGATCCAAAGGCTCAATGTCAAGGGTGTGCCCATCCAAATTCAAGATATCATCTTCACCAATCAAAGAAATGAGCAAAGAAAGAGAGGATGCTATAGATGCGGCGAGTTAGGGCACTTTGTGGAAGTTTGTCCAAACAAGCCCACACCCAAGACAAAGAAGAAGGCATGCAAGAACCAAGCCCTCACATCAATAAGGTCATGGCATGATTCTTCAAGTGAAAAAGAACACCATCACAAGAGGCGAGATCGCAAGCACTCATCATCAAGCTCTTCTCGTGTGTGCCTTATGGCACGAGGTAACAAAAGCTCATCCTCTAGTGAAAGTGATAGTGATGATGAAATGCCTTCTTATGATGCAATTGTGCAACAAAATCTTAATTATGCTAAAGTTTACACTAGTCAACAAAAGAAGCTCGAAAAATTAAAAGAAAAGCTAGATAGTTCACAACAAGCATATAAAACTTTACTTGAACAATATGAGACATTTGCTAATCTCAATATTGAACTATCTACTAAAATTGAGCAACTTGAGGCTAGTGCAACAACAAATGCATGCACAATCAATGATGAGCAACTTATAAAGAAAAATAAAAAATTAAAAGAAAAGTTAGCTAGCTCACAAGATGCTTATAAAAGTTTGCTTGCTAAAATGGAAACCATGTGCAAACATTGTGATGAGCTAACTAATAAAGTTGCTAATCTTGAAACCGTTGGTATAACCCTCACCAAGGCATCTAAAAGGAAAAGTTCTATCTTTAACATGTCTAAAAATGATGCCTCTACTTCTTATAATGATTTATGTTTAGACTCACCCTTGTGCAACCAAGTTTGTGTTGAGAAAGTTGTTGTAGATACATGCACACAAGAGGTTGCAAAGGAGAATGAGCAACTCAAGCAAGAAGTAGCTCGCCTCACCAAGGACTTGACTCAAGTGAAAGGCAAGGCGAAGCAAGCCCAACTTCATCAAGATAAAACCGTTAAGGTAGTGAAGAAGCTTGATGAAGGACAAATCATTGTTTGCTATGTGTGCCACAAGGAAGGTCACAAGTCCTATGAGTGCAAGGTGAAGAAAGGGGAAGGAGCAAAGAAGAAAGAGAAAAGGCAAACAAGCAAGCTCTCCAACACCTACACCAACAAGGTGGACAAAAAGGCCTCCACACCTTATCTCTTGAAGAAGAAGAAAAATGACAAGGTGGTGGCCATCAAGGTGAACAAGCAAGCCAACAATGGGGTCAAATGCTTTTGGGTGCCAAAGGAGATCATTTGCAACATGAAGAGCATCAAGAAGGTTTGGATCCCGAAAGGGAAGTGAGAAGTCCAATGGATGTCGGAGAATTTGGAGACTTGGCAAAGTATGGGTGCATTTCATGGGGTGCATCATGATGGACAAGATCATTGCCAAGTGGGTTAGTGAATACTATGGACCCAAATTCCCCTTCCCATGTTAGGTAACTAGATTCAATTTTCTTCAAGTGTTACTAGATTTAATTTCCTACTAATGGCATCTTTAAGCATCTAGTTACTTTTCATGCCTAGGTTTGCATTTACATGCTTATATTTTTGCTATGCATACACTAGGTATATCTTATGGTAGGCTTGCTTGGTTTCATTTTTAACCCTTGGAGCAAACCTACATGTTTTAAAAGTATTTAGGAGCACGACACATAGCTTGTCTTTCGATTGTTCATCTAATATGTGCCAAAGTCCAAATTGTAGATAATTTCTCCCAAATATCACCTTCAAAAATGACTCACATTCATGTGATGTCATCTTTCAAGTGATATTTTTTATTCTAAAAATCAATGTGCAAGTTTCCTATAAGTATTTCATACTTGTGTGCACAAATTTAGGGGGAGGTTACTCTACAAGTTGGATGCCTTGAGACTAACACCTTTTCAAGCTTATCTTGTGTGTAGTAGTCTCATTGCAAGGAAAATGGAGTCCACGGAGTTAAGCATCATACTTCAAATATCCACCACCTATTGCAAGTGGTAGAAATCAAATTGGTTTTCACATCTGGTATTTCTAAACCGATATCATTATGTTGATTTCATTTTGATATTTATATACTTTCTCCATGCTTTATATAGATTAAATTCCCTTGAGCAAAAATTTGCCAATCATGCAAATGTTTTGCCTTCTACCATATGTATGCATATATTTAGGGGGAGCTTAGTCTATATAATGTGAGAGTCAAATTTTGTGACCTATTCCACTCTACATACAAAGGATCACAAAGTTTGACCCTCCCTTGTGCTACTAATGTCTTCTTTTTTGGTGTTTGATTCCAAAGGGGGAGAATTTAGAGGACCAAAAGCAAGCATTAATTTATAGGACCAAAAGCTAGATCATAATAATTTACAAGTGGTAATGGTCTACAAGTGGTAATGGTCCGAGAAAGGGAGGATAGTGGATTATGGATTAGCCTATGTAATGGGAAGAATTTGTAGGAAGCAAGGCTCAAATCCATAATACCACATGGGGACATTTGCAAGGACAAGATAAGTTTTTATGTAGTATCTTTTAGTCTTACAAGTAGTATCTTTTAGCATCATATAATCTTGCCCCTTGCATTACATCCTAGTAAGTAGGTATTTTTCAAATTTCAAAATTCTATTATTTGCTTGTTTTGGTCGTGTTGTCATCAATCACCAAAAAGGGAGAGATTGTAAGGAAAATGGACCTTAGGCCCATTTACTTTGGATTTTGGTGTTTGATGACCAACACAATCAAATTGGACTAATGATTTTACAAGTGATTGTTTTATAGTTCAATAGGGTGCAAGACATGACTTGGACAAAGGCGACGTGATGATCCGATGATCAACACCTTAAGCAAGACCCTAGAAGGACAAGAGAAGACTCAAGATTTCAAGCAAAGTCCAAGCATGAAGATAGGAACCGAGCCGGACGCAAGATCACGAAGATACGAGCTCACAGAGGTGACCGGACGCTGGAAGGTGATCGACCGAACGCTTCGATCAGTGACTTGGCTATAGCAGGCGTCAGTAGCAGCGACCAGACACTGAACAAGTAAAATGACCGGACGCACCGATGGCACTGTTAATCATCCTAGCAACACATTCAGCAATGACCGGACGCTGGCGGCAAATCGATCGGACGCAGAACAGTAGCGTTCGATCGAGTACAGAGAGGTTCTAAAGCGGCGAAATTGCGACCGGACACGTCCGGTGGCATGTGACCGTACGCCAGCAGCATCCGATCAGTTGATCGCAGCTCTAACGGTCAGGACAACCGGACGTGTCCGGTCAGGATGTGATCAGCGTCCTGTCAGTAGCAGAAAAGCGGGATTTCATCCTCAACGGCTACTTTCTCAGTGGGGCTTATAAATAGATGCCTCAACCGGCCATTTGAAGTGTGTGGAGCTGAGGAAACATATCAAGGGTGTTGATACACCATTTTAGTGATCTCCACTTGTATAGTGCTTAGTGATTCATTAGGTAATTAGCGTAGGTGCTTTGCGAAGTGCTTAGGTTGATTAGACCACCGTTTATGCGCTTGCTCTAGGTTTAGGCCTATTGTTTAGTGAGGTTTGCATACCTCTTACCACTCGGTGCTTGCGCGCACCATTGTTGTACATCAGACGGGCTTGTAGTCTTGCGAGATCACACCAACCACGGTTGCGGTGTGGCCGCCACCGTGTACCGGAGGGAACAAGGCCCGCGGTGTTTTGGTTGGAAGCTTGATAGTGAAGACAACGGGGAGCATCCGGGAGAGGCTTTCCAGAAGGCACGTCAGAGACCCACTTGCGCATGGGGAAGGCCCGAGGCTATCCACGGAGTTACCCGACCGGGAGCTTGGCCCTTGCGAGGGATTCCTTGCATGGGGCTCCAACGAGGACTAGGGGGAAGCTTGCGTGCTTCTCGATACCTTTGTAAAAATACCAGAGCCATCGATGGGAGTTTGCATATCTCTACTTTGCTCTTTAGCTTCCGCATTTATATTGATTGTATTACTCCTTTTGCGGTAGAGATAGCAACACACTAGCAAAACCTTAGTCGCACATTTAGATAGTTTATCTTTTATATAGGTTTTGTTAAGATTAGTAAAAGAGGCCATTATTTATGAGTAGATTTTTAAGTTGCCTAATTCACCCCCCCCCCCTCCTCTTTGGCGTCACGGTCCCCTACAGTTGTCATCTTAGCCTTCCAATAAGGATAATTAGGGCCATCAAATTAGGGTGGCTTATTGGTGTTGTTGATTTGAGCCATTTTAACACCAAAGGTTGTTAAGCCTCAAATCACGGTGACCACGGCTCCGATACCACTTGAAAGGTCCTAATGGCTAGAGGGTGGGTGAATAGCCTATGAAAAAATCTATAACAACACTTAAGCCAAGTAGTTAGTCAATTAAACGGCGAAGCAAGTGTTGTTCTAGCCTACTACAAGCCTCCTATCAACAATTCTAGTTACTATGATCTCTATTTCACACACAAGAGGCTATGTCACTACCACTAAGTTAGTGAGCTATCAAAGACTAACTAAAGAGCCTCACTAACCACTAGACAAGACTCAAGCTAGCTCTCAAAACCAAATACACTAAAGAGCTTAGCTACACTAGGAATATAAGTACAAGGGTAAGGTAGTGAAGATATACCGACGTGGCAAGCGACAAATAATCAATCACAATGAATACCAATGAAATCCTTGGAGACAAGATGACAATGATTTTTCATCGAGGTTCACTTGATTGCTAGCAAGCTAGTCCCTGTTGTGGCGATTTAGTAACTTGGAGGTTCACGCGTTAATAGGCATCACACGCCTAACCCGCAACCGGGTGCCGCACAACCAATACAAGATGAGGATCCACAAGCCATGAGCAATCCACTAGAGTATCTTTTGGCTCTCTACTGGGAAAAGGTCAAGAACCCCTCACAATCACCACAATCAGAGCCGGAGACAAGCACCTTCCTCTGCTCAATGATCCTCGCTGCACCAAGCCGTCTAGGTGGCGACAACCACCATGAGAAACATGCAAAATCCGCAGCGAAACATAATCACCAAGTGCCTCTAGATGCAATCACTCAAGCAATGCACTTGGATTCACTCCCAATCTCACAAAGATGATGAATCAATGATGGAGATGAGTGGGAGGGCTTTGGCTTTGCTCACTAGGTTGCTATATCAATGAAAATGGCCAAGAGAGAGAGCTAGAGTTGGCCATGGGGCTTAAATAGAAGCCACCATGAAATAGAGCCATCGGGCTCACCATAGAGCCCTACTCAGGGTGACTGGACGCATCGGTCGGGTCGACTGGACGCATGACCCCAGCGTCCGGTCCTTGGATCTGCGCCACCTGTTCCCTCGATTTAATGCCCAGCACACAATCCCAACGGTCGAAACACAACGCCCTCGCAGTTAAGTTCACACCGGATGCAGTGAAGGACGACCGGACGCACCGCGCATGTGTCAGGTCCTCACACGCTCGTGCACCAACAGTCAGCGACCATACGTGCTAGTCCCCTCACCTGACCCTACGCCACCGCGCGTTAGGTCAACTCCAGAGAGGTTCTAGAGCCGTCCAAATGCGACCGGACGTGTCAGGTCAAGCATGATCGGACGTGTCCCTGCGTCCGCTTGTTCCTTCCTCGCGAAACACCTTGCGTCAGCATATGTCAGCAGGGATTGGACACACAAGCGTCGTGTCCAATCACCTCCGCTTGCCAGCGTCTGGTCAGAGACCAACATCACGCTCTTCACTGCACCACTGACAGAATGCACCGGTGCTGAGTCTGGTGCAGCGTCCGATCACTCCCAGTGACCTCCTCGACTTCACCAACTTTGCCACCCTTGCTCAAATATGCTAACCACCAAGTATATCACCTTGTGCACGTGTGTTAGCATATTTTCACAAACATTTTCAAGGGTGTCAGCACTCACTAGAATCTAAATGCATATGCAATGAGTTAGAACATCTAGTGGCACTTTGATAATCGCATTTTGATATGGGTTTCACCCCTCTTAATAGTACGGCTATCTATCCTAAATGTGATCACAGTCGCTAAGTGTCTTGATCACCAAAACATAAAAGCTCCTATGGATATCACCTTTGCCTTGAGCTCTTTGTTTTTCTCTTTCTTCTTTTCCAAGCCCGAGCACTTGATCACCATGGCCATCACCACCAACATGATCATCATCACTTGCTCCACCACTTGGAATATGCTACTCTATCTCATGATCACTTAGAGGAATAGGTTAGCACTTAGGGTTTAATCAATTCACCAAAACCAAACTAGAGCTTTCACGAATGCATCAGATGTCTCCAAAGTGTGTTTCCTTAGCTTTGGCATGGATCAGTGATGTGGCACCTGGTGGGGCTAGGTTGGGCGACCCATGGTAAGGTCGCCCAATCCCCACCAAGTGGTCCCTGGTGTCTCTGCCACATCACACTTGCCCCTGGTGTTTAATTTGATGAAATTTGTCCATTTATTCCTGCATTCAAACAATTTTCCAAGTACAAGTGGAACCACATTATTTGAAACAAAGATCATCACTATGATGTTGACTATACCTTCACTTTTAGTGCAATGTTGATGGTTAGAATTGTGTGTAATGGCCATTAGCAAGCTCCCCCAAGCTTGCCTTTTTGCTTGTCCTGAGCAAAGATGAAAACTTAGAATAGTGGATCAGAAGCTGCTACAATATCAACACCTCACAAATACTTGCATACAAATCAACACTCTATCTCTTGACTTGAATAAGTTGGTAATTGGAACTCACCCATATTACCTTAGTCATCAGGGGGATTATAGCTTTTACCTTGTTATGAGAAGTTGAAAGATGGAACAGCTAGATAGAATGCTCATTCTCCCATCCTTAGTTTGATCAAATCTTCTGGAGGTTTCATGAAAAGTCAAGTTTAAGTTGCTTGAATGGTACTCAAAAGTCTCTCAGCGGTGTATGAAAACTCACCAAGTACATAGTGTTAGCCTTTACATCCTATTGCCATATGTGGAGTTCATAGGTAGAGAATGAATGTAAGGCACACTTGTATTGCATATATTGCAAAGTAAAAAACACTTGGATCGAAGGAGCAATGAGTCATACAACGAGATCAAGAAGTGTAAGTGTGTGAAAGATATATGGTAGAAGCGGTACTGCTTTTATGATTATCCTCTCTCTAGCACCTTGTATGATAGCATGGCTATATTTCTTCTTCATTTTTCTTTCTTTCTCTTCTCTCTTTCTTTTTTTCATATCTCCTTTTGTATCTCATGCCTCTTTGACTTAGGTGGTTGCTAGATATGGAAGCATCAAATTGCTTATGGAGTGATTTGGAGGTAGAAGATGGCATGCATGTTTCTGCGTACTTCCAGACAAAGCTCAAAATAAAAAAATAAGCTTTTGTAGAAAGTTAATATCATGTAGAAACATGTATGGCTCTGGTAGGAGATTCTCACCATTGAGGAACTTTAGCAAGTATTTTGGAAATAAATACTCTGGTGATTTAATTTCACTTTGGACAAGATAAGAGCATACACTATTCTTTGCTATGTCAAATCCCACAACAACTTAAACTCGGGTCTAGCATTTGCATACCAAAAGCTTTGGTTCATAGCAAGATCTTAAACCAACAAACTCAAAACTTAAGAAGAGTATCGAGTTATGGACTAAGCATTTTCAAAGTATCGACAAAGCAACTATTCATCATTTCCATGTGAGAGGTTAAATCAAACATCATTCCTAAGGTTGGGAGTTTTTATTCATAAGACCGTTTTAATTAATTTCACCAAGATAGAGTGAAATTTACAACAAATTGCAAAAAAATGTAAAAGTTGTTTACGATTCATACCTCGATGCGGACAAGTTCCCCCAAGCTTATCTCTTGCAAGAGTTGTTTTCTTCTTCAGAGATTACTCATGTTCATGGCACAAGAAGAGGTGGCTCTACTTCTTTGTCTTATGGTCATTTTATTATTATGCTACTCGTTTTATTATTGTTATCTATCTTTATTATTATTACTATATATTTTATTTATTTATTTATTTATTTTCTAGCATTTGGAGACAGCTTGAAAGAGGGAAAACTGGTTTTTATATGTTATTTTCAAAGCTATATGCATTAACAAAATTGATTTTAGTAATTAAACATTAGAAAATTTAAAAGATAAAACAATGCATGAAAGCAAACATTGGATACATACCGATTTTACCTTCGATGGGGCTCATAGTTTTGAGCCCTTGAGTGGGACTTCTCCAACATGTTCCTTGGTGGATGCTTTTTCGGGTCCAGGAGAAGAAGATATAGATGAAGGTTCTTCTTTCTTCCACCATGTTTGTTCATTCTTCTTGGGATTTGATTGCTTCTTGGTGGATTCATCTACCTTCTTGGGAGGTTGCACTTTTCTTTCCCATACATTCACTTTTGGTGCAATGTTGATGGTCAAAATGGTGTGTAATTAATGGCCATCAACACCAATGAGGGAGTGCATGGGACTTCTACTGATCCTTGAGTGTTACTGTACTAGGATGGTATGCTAGGTGGCTCACTAGCAGGACTAAAGTAAGCAACAGACAACAAACAACACTTGGTAGCCTTACGTTTTCTAAACATCTGAACTAAGCCGAACTGGTTTCAATGTTGGCTTTGCTATCAGCACAGAAGTAGAAGACCTTCACTACATTACCATAACTGCATGGATACTTCTCTAGAATATCATCCACAAAGTCTTTGAAATTTTTTATATCAAAATCGATAACTTTGTTTATGGAAAACCACCGCGCACACAAATTGGAAGCAATTGTCCTGATATCTAGGTTGTAGCTAGTCTCCGGGTCCATCCTACATATGAACAACAACGAGTTTATATACATCTAATGAGATCAATCCTAATGAATCAATGCATTATGAGCTATATAGCAACACTATGCAAAATGAGAACCAATCGAATAGGAAAACAATTCACCCATTTGGGAGCCAGTCCGAAGGCCCACCCGCTCCATTGTTCGTGATTCCTCCTCCTCACCCGGTCCAATCCGTCCCCAAATCTCAGTCCGTCCTCCGCCTATCCCATGCAATGAATAGAGGGTGCATTTGTTTGGTTTATTCCCTTCCACGCCGCAGCCACTAGGGTTTTAGTGAGAGAGAGAGAGCTTGAGTGAATGGAAGGTGAGTGAGAGAGAGGTCAAGTCAACATGAAATGAGTGAGAGTCAAGAGAGTAGGGTGCGGTGGTTTTGTTAAGCCCAACGACGAGAGGGTACCATAGACATTTTCAGTGCCATGGAGCCTTGGACCCACTTGAGGGAATTTTTTATATTTTTAATCATTTTTATTCAATATTTTAATAATAATCGCCCCTAAATTTTTTTTGCGGATCTGACCCTTTTGGTCGCGCCGGTGCCGCTAGCGCGACTAAATAACGCTGTGCGCGCCATATGCATTGGCGCGACAGCGTTATTTAGTCACGCCAGCGGCACCGGCGCGACCAAAAGGGTCCGATCCAAAAAAAATTCAGGTGCGATTATTATTAAAATATTAAATAAAAAAGGATTAAAAAATAAAAATTCTCTCCACTTGAGAGAGCTGAATCCCCGTTAAAATGAGATGCAAATCAATAGCAGCCTCATGGAAGGAAAAAAGTTTAGAGCTATATTTCAGAAATCTTCGGAACTTTTTAAACTGTACGAAAGAAATTGCGATCTTTTATAATGGTCTAGTAGTAAAAGACTCAATTTCTTTGGTCTATCTGTGTGTGAACAATTTTGAGTGTATTTTTCTTTTCTTTTCTCCGGTGATCCGGGCTTATTATGGATGGGGAAGTGGACGGATAGGCCCTAGGTGAAGGCGCATTGGTTCATTGAGGCGCCGGCACCATGGCGGCCGGCGCGTATACGATACGGAGCTGTCACTGTTGGATCAGTACCAAATCTGAGTCTACTGTCTAGTGATATACAAAGATAAGATAATACTGTATATGGCAAACCCCGACCCCTGACCAGATCATGCTCGCCTCATCAGTGCCAGCCAACTACTAGTAAGTAGCACATGTAACAACAGCTTCAGACATATGTCGAGTTCAGCTACGTCAAGCCGAAATATTCCTGTCGACATCGGGATACATATTTTCAGCAACGACGACGGCGACACGCCCGTTAACCGGAGTGCCGGACCTGTTCGTGCCGTCGCCATGGGCTGCCGGCCGGCGTACGCGGACGGAGGCGCTTGCCCGGCACCTGGCGCCCCTCCAACACTGCAGTTTGCCCGCACCTTCCTGTCCCCTGCGACCGACTCCCTGCTGTGCCGCGTGCGCACAAGGCGGACCGGGCCTTCCCCTGCTTCGTAGCATCTGCCCCATCGTCCGCATCGAACGAGCCAGCTTTGGCGCGAGCTTTTCACACCCCGCGCACGCGGACGCTTCAAACTCCTGGCATCTCAGCGTTGCTTGCCATGTCCAGCTCGTAGGCGTTAGACAATCAGGCACCGAGCGCGTGCCGTTGCTCCTGAGCACCTCCTCCGGCGCTGGTTATTTATCAGTTCTTGGCACTTGTTGCTGCTCCGTCCTGAGCCGTACGTGTTTATGGCGAAGGCTCTCACTCTCACTGCACTTGCAGCAGCACTCTTAGTGCTGCTTGCATGTTGCCCTTGTCGGGTGCGAGGTGACGAATCTCCTGATGTCACGGCGTCGCTCGTCAGCTTCTTGACCGCGCTGGCCGGGGACGACGGCGGCCAGACGGCGATCAGGCTGGGGTGGAACGCGTCGATCAGCCCGTGTGTTCCCGGCAACAAAATCTCGCTGTGGGGCAAAACTGTCCACTGCTTCGACGCAGGTGGAAACAATGGCCACATCAAGAGGATAGACCTTGATGTACAGGGCCTGAACGGCACCATCGATGCGGCGCTGCTCTGCGCCGCGCCGGCTCTCCGCGTGGTGAACCTTTACAACAACAGCCTGCGCGGCGGCCTCCCCGAGGGCATCTCGGCCTGCTCGGGACTCACACACCTGATCGTCAGCGGCAACCAGCTCTCAGGTAACCTGCCGCCTTCCGTCGCCCAGTTGAAGAGCTTACAGGTGATAGAGGTTTCCAGAAACAACTTCTCTGGCGAACTTCCCGGCGACCTCAGCAAGCATGGGCTGGTGAGGTTCCTGGCGAACGACAACCATTTCAGCGGCACGATCCCGGACTTCAACCTCAGCAACATTCAAGGCCACAGCTTCGACGTGTCCAACAACAACCTCACCGGATCAATCCCCAAGAACGCTACCAGATTCGGCCAAGAGAGGTTCTGGCCTAACGCCGCTGGCATATGCGGCGGGCCCTTATTCGCTCCTTGCCCGGCGCCGCCGAGCAAGGGCTCCGAGGCCGACGACGGCGACGGGAAGGAGGATGACAAGGACAAGGACAAGGACAAGAACAGTGCGTAAGATTGTCATGTACCTCGGGTACGTGCTCCTGGGCGCCGCCGTACTGGCCTTCGTCCTGTACAGGATCTGCTTCAAGAAGAAGCGGAGCAAGCTGGGGCTGAAGTCCAAGCCTGGCCGAGGCCGGAGCGTGTACGACAGCAGCAGGCTGACGACGGCCACGACCACGACGTCGGCGACGACCCCGAGCAAGACGCCGGCCTACTCGCTGCCGACGTCGGGCGAGCACAGCGCGGCCGCCGAGGCGGGCGGCGCGCCGGCGGCCTCGCTGGTGGTGCTGCGCCGATCGGTCACGGCCTCGATCACGTCCAACGCCGCGGCGGCGGCGGCCAAGGAGCTGCGGTTCGAGGACCTGCTCAAGTCCCCCGCGGAGCTGCTGGGCCGGGGCCGCTTCGGGAGCTCGTACAAGGTCGTCGTGCCGGGCGGCGCGGCGCTGGCGGTGAAGCGCGTGAAGGACGCGGCGGTGGACGAGGAGGAGTTCCGCCGGCGGATGGAGCGGGTCGGGCTCGCCAAGCACCCGGCCGTGCTTCCTCCGCTGGCGTTCTATTGCGCCATGCAGGAGAAGCTGGTGGTGTACGAGTTCCAGAGCAACGGCAGCCTCGCCAAGCTCCTGCACGGTAACATTTTTCGCCTGCAACAACTCCGCCCTCTTTTGTGCGTTCTCAGCCTCTGCTTTTTTCATGGGCGTAAATAAATAGAAGTTATAAATGAAATCCACTTCATTTTTACAAATCAGTTAGCTATGTTCAAAATATGATTATTTCCATGGTTTGGGGTCAGATATTATTTTGGCTTGGCTTCACGGTATATTTAGGTGCAAACCATTTATCATTGCTTTATTATGTTTCGATTGGGATATAAAACTTTCCATTCATGTACGAGAACGAACAATTTCATATAAACAAGGGTCTATCTCGCCCCCTTATCTTCGCTTCGCTTCTTCTTCTTCACGCCTCCCCCGCCATCTTCCTCACTTGCGCCAGCCTCGTCTTCTCCCTCTCGGCGCCCTCCTCCAAGATCGTCCTCGCCTCCGATGCGGCGCGCTAGGGTTTTGCCAGAGCTCCGTGGCCACCGCCTTTTTTCCCTCCCCCTCCTTCTCCTGCGGTGAGCTCCGGCTATGAAGCTCCCCCGCCCCGACCTGGCCCAATCGC
The DNA here is from genome assembly GCA_904845875.1 of Miscanthus lutarioriparius. Lineage (NCBI taxonomy): Eukaryota > Viridiplantae > Streptophyta > Magnoliopsida > Poales > Poaceae > Miscanthus > Miscanthus lutarioriparius. The sequence goes on along the minus strand of CAJGYO010000003.1, from coordinate 50,665,417 downwards.
CTCCACCGTCACCAGGGCCCCTAAACCGCCCTGCTGCCATCCCCACCGCCTAGCTAGCCTTTGTCCCCCAAACCCTTCTCTTCTAAGTCCATTGGAGTTGGGGAAGAAGGGGGTGCGGTAGACGTGGCCGACGAGCGTGGGTGCGGGTGCGGGCGTTGGGCGGGAGCGGTGGGGTGCGGGCGTGGCCGCCCGAGAGCTCGCCAGAGTAAGGGCATGGGCACGGCCGCCGGGGAGGAGGTTGCCGGAGATGTGAGAGAGGCGTGGGCAAAGAGCGTGGGAGGCGGGTGACTGATGGATATGCTCCACGCCAGGCGACTGAGAAGGAGTAAATATGTATAAACAAAGCCCTTTTAATTTATTTTACGAGAGGAGTAAAAGGTCCTCATTGGTCTAATTTTCTTTTGGTCAATGTGATCTGTTCAGCCCGAACGCTGAACTGCTTTTTTTAGAAAAAAATGCTGAACTGCTGTGAGCAACTCATCATAGTTCAGCTAGGCAAAGTAGCCCATGCCTTCTCAAATTCTAGTTTGGGCCGTATTCAGCCGACGACTCGTGCATCAGTTCTTTCTGAGCTGAAATTGTTCGAGCCCATAACCTTAGCCTAGTCCATTTCACTTTGCAATACCCAACCCATTTTCAGTACAATTTGCCTACGGTTGACCTATGGCAGTATGGCTAACGAACCTGTAAAAGTTCTACTGTACTAGTAAATGTAGACTTGTCAGCTGTCATAGCACGGAGGCTCATCGGCCGTACTTTTTCAGCGAAGGAATAGTGTTTTCCTCTCACAACAAATCAACGAACAATACTTTTTAGCCTGACTTTTCAGCAAAGCGAACAGGTAAACTAGTGGCGGAGCTTAGCTTCACATGGATATTAGTGGGGACAATAGTGGTAAAATAGGTAAACTAGCAAAAGTTAAGCACTGAATAAGGGCTAGTTTGATACATGAGGTAATTGCCTGCTAGCTAAAAATTAGCTCTAATGCATTGAAAATGTAGAGCTAATTGGTAGGCTAATTGTTTAGCAAAATATTTAACTAGTTGTTAGCCAACCATAGTAAATTTAGGCTAATTTTAGCCCCAGGTAGTAACTAGTCACGTGTGTATCAATTATCAAACAGGCCCTAACACTAGAAATGAATATGCAAATTCGGTAGTTTCAATGTTTTGAATAATATGAAGTTCATGGCAGATTTTTGTTAAACTTCATATATTTAAAATAAAGGGAGTAACTAGAGTTTCAGTAGTTTCAGAGTCTCACAAAAATGCAAATGTGCAGGCTCCATAGAGAACAGCCAGGGCCCCCTGGATTGGCCGGCGCGCCTCCACATCGCCGCCAAGGTCGCCGACGTCATGGCGTTCATGCACACCACGCTGCGCGGCGGCGGCGCGGCCTCCAATTCCTCGTCAGGTGAGAAGGCCGCAGCCGACGGCCCCATCGCGCACGGCAACCTCAAGGCCTCCAACGTCCTCTTCACGGCCGGCATGGACCCGTGCATCAGCGAGTACGGCATCACCGCGCCGCCCTCGGCCGGGAGAGACAGCGCCGCGGCGTTCCGCGCCGACGTGTACGCGTTCGGCGTGCTGCTGCTGGAGCTGCTGACGGGGAAGGCGACGTCCGCGCAGGGCGACGGCGCGGAGCTGGCGCGGTGGGTGACCTCGGTGATCCGGGAGGAGTGGACCGCCGAGGTGTTCGACCGCGCGCTGCTCGCCGGCAGCGGCGCCGGGTCCACCGAGCAGCGCATGGTGCGGCTGCTGCAGGTCGCGATGCGGTGCGTCGACGCCTCCCCCGGCTCTGCCCAGCCGCCGACCATGCGGGAGGTCGCCAGCATGATCAATTCCATCCGCGACGAGGACGACAGGTCCTTCTCCTTGGAGGCCTGATGGATGCCATTGAACGCGCGCCTAGCACGGATCGGATAACTCGACCTCGACTCGATCGACCACAGCGGTGCAGTACTCTGCGAGAGAGATATACACTCGTCTTACAATCTCTGATGGTATTATTACACGTAAACATCTTTAGTTATTCACAAAGAGATGGCCGTTACATTAGTTGAAAATTCAGTAGAACACGTATGATGATGCATTTGAACATAGACACTTTGTACGTAACAAACTACGTACTGTTTGCTTCATTGTATTGATTCCGCCGATGAAACAAAGCCATCTCATAATATTTGGTTGCTGGTCCAAATTTTCATTAAACGGCACAATACAAAAGCCAATAATGTGTACAGATGTACATGATGGACAAGGTAGCTAGGAAGTATATCATGTCTTGAACTATACTCTACCTACATGATGGTTGTTCCTTAAATGTATGTCTTCTGGCGTAATTAGGTGCGTCTGTCCTTTCATGGACGTACGCAAACAGCGAAACGACATCGAGATGATCAATACGAAATGTTGTCCGGCTTTACTGAATATCGACTTGTTTTGCCTCCATATGATGTGACTGCCTTGCTACCATTGATCAACGAGGAATCTGAAAGGTGAAAGAAGACTTTAATTTGGTTGCTCGTTCACTAATAATATGAGCCTGTCTAACTCGGATTCGATTGTTTGAGAGGGAGGGAGCACCCGATTTTTTTTACTGGTCTTCTTCCTCCTCCCGCTGCCCGCCGCTGACGCTGGCCACCACCCCAGCCATAGGTACGGTTCATCTTCTTTTTTTTTTTGGCACAAGTCACAAATCACAAGAAACAATCTTTTTTCTATGAAAGGATAAGGACAAAAGTTGAGGGAGAGGCTCGCCGGAACCCTAGCCACCGTCGTCATCATTTTCGTCTCCGGTGGGCACAGATCCAGGAGGAGGGGGAGGAGCCCGCCTACCACTACTACAGAATAGCACTTCACTGTCGGAATTAGGAGAGCCGACAGTGTTGACCCTTTACTGTCGATTCTTTGCTCTGAAAATCAGAAATTGATTTGGGATATGACTCAACCGACAGTGATGACAACTATCACTGCCGGTTTATGTCTCTAACCGGCAGTGGCTTGATGGCCACATATTACTGCCGGTTCAAGCCAAAAGCCGACAGTGATTGGGCTCTATCACTGTCGGTTCTATCCATGAACCGACGGTGAGAAGCCTACAGCGCAAAAAGGCTACAGTCGTCGTCTTCTTCCTCCTCTCTTCCATGCCGAGAACAGAGGTGCGCGTTTGGGCTCTTCCCTCCATTGTTACGGCTGCTCTTCACCATGAAGCTAGCGCTTGGATTTTGAAGAATGGCTTGATATTTTTGCTTTAAGGTTAGTAACAAACATTTATTCCTTTGATTTTGTTGCTTAATTAGCTTCGTTTTGATGGCTACAATGCTTGATTCTCATTCTAGTTCTTTCTCCATTCTAGAGGGTATTTTTTCAATTGGACATTTGTGCAAGACTCAAATTATGGTGAATTCATCATCCAAAAGGTTGGTGTCTATGAACATATTTAAATTCCTAGCTAATTATTCCATGGTGGTCAAGATCATCATTGTTAGTATGTGATGCTATAATTAGTTCTTAGAAGTAGAGTAGATTCTTTTATAATTTGTTGAGAAAATTAATCTATGTGTCACATAACAACGCATTGTTTAGAGCTACATTGTTGTTCATGATCATGTCTCCAATTTTAGACTTATTTTTAAAATTAGTGTCTCTATTTTTTATGCGGCATAGAGTAGAATAATTGTTCTTCATTATTGTGCAATAATTTTTTTATGGGGTTATGTTTTTCAATTTATATGGGCATTGTTTAGAGCTATATTGTTGTTTATGATCATATCTCCAATTTTAGTCTTTTTTAAAATAAGTGTCTCCATTTTTATGTGGCATGGAGTAGAATAGTTGTTCTTCATTATTGTGCAATAATTGTTTTTTACTACGATTTTCAATTTACAGGGCCGGGGCTACCAATTTCAATTTTTCAATAATTAGTGTACAATAATGTTTTCCAAAAATGGTACTTTCGAGCTACAATTGTTGTTCATGAAGCTCGATTTCTTATTAATTCTTTATAATTATTGTCTCAATATTTTTTTGTGCAGAGATGGATTGAGAGTGGATTCATCTGTCCCGAACGGACAAGCGGTACATGCATGGCGTTAGCCAGTTTATCACCGATGCTAAAGTCCATGCTGGGAATGGGAACCCTGTCTTCTGCCCATGCAAAGATTGCAAGAATCAAAGAAACTTTCGTCAAATTGAGTCTATACGATCGCACTTGATTACCAGGGGTTCATGCCAAACTATACGATATGGACTATACATGGCGAGGTTAGTGTGAATGTTCCGTAGGAAACGATGATGATGTGGACATGTCTGACGTAGCCATCCACGATGCTGACGAGGAACCCGGTGTCAACATGGAACCTATGGCCACAGTTAATAATGTGTTTAGGAACACGCTAACGGACGACACCGAGGATAATAACGATGTCATTTTTCAGTTGCTACGTAATGTAGAGGCCGGATGTCCTAGTGAAAGATAGCTGAGAAAACTAGAGAAAATGAGACAAGATGGCAAAACACCATTGTATAAGAATTGTCCAATGAGCAAACTGGAAGACGACATCGTGCTATTAAAGTTCAAATAGACAAACGGATTGAGCGATAAAGGCTTCGATCAGTTATTAGGTATAATAAGGAAAATGCTCTTAGAAAAAATGAGTTGCCAGAAAAGACATACTTGGCCAAGCAAATGATCTGCCCCATCGGCATCGAGGTTGAAAAAATCTACGTGTGTTCCAATGATTGCATATTGTACCACGGAGAAAAATATAAAGACTTGGACATGTACCCCAAGTGTGAAGCTCCACGGTACAAGGAAGGGCCGTCAGATGAGTGTACTAAGACCAGAGGAGGTCATGTAAAGGTCGTTTGGTATTTTCTCTATAGCTGCCCGGGTGCATAGGCTGTTTGCATGTGCAAAGTCAGCCAAGCTGTTGTGCTGGCATGGGGAAGAGCGTAAGAAAGATACAATGATGAGGCACCCTGCCGATGGGCATGACTGAAGGACTGCCAACACTATGTTCTATAAGGACATCGATGGAGAGGTAAGGCACACCTTTGGTTTGCTTTGAGCATAGATGGGATGAATCCTTTTGACCAAGTTAGAAGCAATCATAGCACCTGGCCAATGACACTCTGTATATACAACCTTCCACCATGGGTCTGTATGAAGCGGTCGTACATCCAGATGCCACTACTGATCCAAGGGCCAAGGCAACCTGAAAATGACATCGATGTGTTTCTGGAACCAGTGATCGATGAACTAGTGGATATATTTGGAAAGGGTGTGCCGGATGTTTGAGACGAGTACAAAAAGGAACATGTCACGATCAAGGGAGTACTTATCGCTACAATCACCGACCTACCAGGTCGAGGTTCGTTGTCTAGAGAGAAGACAAAAGGCTATACTAGATGTGTCGAGTGCTTGGACGACACCGATGCGGTAAATCTGCCAAATAACTCAAAAATACTTTATATGGAACACTGTAGGTTCCTACCTAAGGATCACCCTTACCGTAGGAACAGAAAAGATTTCAATGGTACTATTGAGAAACGTTTAGCTCCAAAATATCGAGACGGGCCTGCGATACTTCGAGAATTCAACAAACTGGAGGTTGTCCTTGGGAAGAGGGACAATGCAGTAGCAGCGCCTGATGGGAGTGTTTGGGGAAAAAATAGTTTTCTAGAAACTACCTTACTGGCCATTTTTGAGTGTACACCACTGTCTTGATCCCATGCACATCACTAAAAATGTGTGCGCTAACACGCTTAACACCTTGATGGACACTGGGGGGACATCGAAGGATTCACTAGCCACACACCTAAACATGCAACACTTGGGAATCAGGAAGGAGCTGCATCCCATGGAGCTAGAGAATGGCCAGTTCAAACTTTCGGTTGCGTCATGGATATTGAAGAAGGAAGAAAACCGTGCGCTTATTTCTTTCTTCAATGAACTGAAAGTCCTGACGGGCTACTGTGCAAATCCGAAGAGGCTAGTGAACATGAGAGAACTCAAGTTCAACTATGGCCCTATGAAGGCCCATGACTGTCATGTCATTATGACTCAGCTGCTCCATATTGCCCTGCATGGTATCCTCCCCCAAAGGTCCGCACCCCAATCATAAAGTTGTGCTCGTTCTTCAACGCGGTCTAAAAAAAGGTTATTGATGTGTCCACGCTAGAGCAGTTGCAGCGAGACATAGCCGAAACTCTCGTTAGGCTTGAGATGCATTTCCCGCTAACTTACTTTGATATATCTTTGCATCTGCTCATTCATCTTGTTGACCAAATTAGAGCCATTGGCCTAATATACCTGCATCAGATATTCCCTTTCGAAAGATTGATAAAAGTTTTTAGGAGGTATGTTAGGAACGGATTCAGGCCAGAAGAGAACAAGGTTGAAGGATGGTCAACAGAGGAGGCCATTGAGTTCTGCACATATTATCTAGACATCAAAAGGGTCGCAGTTCCAGAATCTCATCATGGGGGAAGACTACGTGGCAAAGGAACGATTGGGGAGAAATCTGTTATAGTAGACGACCCTGTTTCTTTCAGATAGACATAGTTCACTGTTCTCCAGCAAGCTGAGGGTGTGATGCCATACATTGACGAGCATAGGCAATCGCTGCAAACTCTGTATCCAAGCAGGTCACAGGCTTGGCTGGATAAAAATCATAAGGAGGAATTTGTCAACTGGTTGAGACGCCGCTTGCTTGGAATAAAGTTGGGTAATCAACTGGATGCCTTAGCCAAGGGACCTTCGAGTACATATCTTAAGTACCAAGGGTATGAGATCAATGGATTCACATTTTACATAAAAAAACAAAATGGAAAGAACACATACCAAAATTGTGATGTTCATTTTGATGCTCACAACGAAAATGGCAACGTGCAGGCGACATACTATGGTTTCATAGAGGAGATATGGGAGCTAGCCTACGGTCCGTTGAAGGCGGCTCTTTTTCACTGCCAGTGGGTCCGGCTCGAGGAAATCAACACTGACAGCGAATGGTTCACTACCATTGATCTCACTAAGACCGCATACAGGGATGACCCCTTCATCCTTGCAAGAGATGTTATGCAAGTCTTCTATGCAAAGGACAATAAGATAAAAGGAAGGCTAAAAGTAGTCCTAAAAGTGAAAAAAAAGATTATCGGTGTCGATGGAGTGACAGACGAAGAAGACTACAGGGGCTATCAGGAAAAGCCTCCATTCGGGGCGAACGTACCCCTACCTATCCTTCAAGAGGGTGATGAACCTGCTTACGTACGGCTTGATCACAATGAGGCCCTCATTGTTGATGCACCTAAAGATAGTTAGATTATTGTTAACTATGTAATCATTATTCGGACGTTGTTCTCCAACTATGTAATCTAATTTATATTTTGTGCGCTTCTCTAAAATTAAATAATTGACTATGTAATCAAATATTGAGATGATGTTAAGAAACACTATTATTTGATAATTATAGACCATTAATTAATTATCATGGAATTGAATAACCGAGACATAAATATTTGTATTATTTTACAATAAATTCTATGTATTTACATGCACTAAACGGATAAAAGAAAAAACATAACCTAAACTAACGTAATCCCTAATGCTAGCGCAGCGGTTAAGGCCCGATAATCTAGACCTCGAATTAATTAACTCCCGTTCAGAGGATAAAACAAAAAAAAACGTACCTTGACGTACTCCCTATCATAGCGCAGCGGTAAAAGTCAGCTACTGTGAAGCCCATGCCCTTGGTTCGAATCCTAGGTGCTACAAACTTTTTTTTATATTTTTACAAAATTAAATGAACCTCAACTTAAATTATAAAAATGGTAACAAAACGTTTCGTAACGTAAATCATCCTTTAACACAACGGTTAAGCCACTAATCCCTCTTTCTCGCTCCCTTGGTTCGAAACCTAGGTGGGACAAATTTTTTTTATCCAGAGCCCGTGGCAATGGCTCTAATTTCAAAAAAAATAAAAGCTGAGCGCCTCCGGCAATGCCAGCTTTGCCCGGTCTATCACTGTCGGTTTTTTCATAAAAACGACAGTGATACATGAAATCATTGCCGGTTCTAAAAAACAGCACTAATGACCCCTATCACTTCCGGTTTTTTATCAAAACCAACAGTGATAAGAATATTCCCTCCACAGGCCAGTAGTGCTCCGGCTGATCACCACAGCAGGAGCGCTGCTCCCACCTACCACGACAGCTAGCCTATAAAATGGCGTCCTGCTAGGGAGCCTCTCCATGGCTTGTTGGTTTCAACTAGAGCTTATCAGCCATAATATAGTGTTTTTCTCTCACAACAAATCAGTACCAGCCGGGCTTATCAGCCCAAAAACCAACCAACGAATAGTCTGTCTGTTTATTTGTTGTTTATTTCTCTAGATCGTTCTCTTCTTGCTAGTTTCCATATACATGGCCTCTCTATGGGAGAAAGACCTCCTCGTACAGATATCGTTATGCGTCGTAGTCCACCAAAATGGTGCACACAAGAGGTACTAGAAGAATGTTACTGAAGATAGAGCAATGCCGAAGATTGGAGACACCGCGAGGTTCACAGAGCCATCCGCTGCGGTGCGCTATGGACTGTATGTCTAGAGAGACATGGCATCCTCCATGCTCAGCTACCTAGTGTGCTCTAGGCAATTTCCTGTCCCAGAGCGGCATTGGTTCATCGGTGCGGTGCAGAGCTGAATCCGGTGTGCTCTGCTCTAGACTGTATCGAGAAAAAAGCCATGTATAGTAGAGGCATAGATTCATCGATGCCACCTTGTCATCTCCAACCGGTATAGCTCGTAGACCACCTCGGTGCTGCTGTTTGACCCTAGTTGGTGCTAGAAGAATGCTACTAAGATAGTTAAATTATAATGTGTTGATACACATTGATTGTAACATTGACATGTACGTAAATAGGTCTTTGTTATCGTATATAGAATTTTAGTGTAAGGCCTTTGTTATCGTATATGTAATTTATTTCTAATTTTTTTATTTTTTTATGTATTTCTGTACACTATCTAAATAAATATATCGTTGTTGTTAAAACTTTTCCACGGTCCATTACATATATGCACCTTCAATGTCGGTTCTATTTAAAAATCGACAGTGATATTCATTTTCACTGTCGGTTGTAACTAAAAACCGACAGTGATGTTCATGCCCCCCTATATAAAACAAACCACTGGCCACATACATCGATCCCACCCACCCACGAACTCTCAGTCTCATTTCTCAAGTTTCACTCTCACTTCTCAAGAAATCCCCTCTCTCTACGTGATTTGGTCATGGCTCCTGCATTTTTCAATAGTATTGATATGTTGTCTTCTCCAATATTCTATTTATATTCATTTGATCTATATTTATATTCATGTTTCTTTGCATTCTATATTTATATATATTCTTATTCCTTGCATTCGGTCTATATTTAATTATGTTGCCACATTTTACTTGGAATATTTTTTTGTGCATATATTTTATGTTCATATTTTTTTGCATTTTATCGATCAGGTGGTATGAACAACGGACCTCCCCCACCACAAGAACCAGGTTTCCACCCTGGCAATGAGCCATTCGCTCCTAATATGGCCATTCCGCGATTCCCTGTTCCAGCTATTGTATGAAACATTTTCCAACATCTTTTGTTTTTTATGCTAACAAATAAGTGTAATTAGTTTAATATCATTGTTGCATACATATATGTCATAGACTATATTCCTAATAGATTGGCTGCGAACAGCACTTAGCTGGTTCTTTATCTCGGACATCATTGAGAACACGGCATCTAATGCAAGTGGTCGGCTATGGCCGTGTGAACTCAGTTTTTCCATCCATTTGAGGGGTGCAAATCATCGGAACCTTATCCACGAGACGGGAAGACAGAGCCCAGATGTGATAAGCGCCCAATTCAGTGCCATGCGCTTCTGTTTAGAGGCACTTCGACGTGTTTGCTATGATGTGCCTGATTTCTCGCACTTCAAGGCACTTGCTTTGAATGCTGGTGATATCCCCGTCCCGCAAGCAAGTGAATGGTTTTGCGAGCTACAACCGTACGGATGTGGTAAAATAGTCACTTGTACCTGAGTCATGGTTATTTGTTGTTTATTATTATAATAACATTCTCTAATTTTTTTCTTTTTCTCCGCATGCAAATTGTGCTCTAGGAACTTACCTATGATGCATGTGGCTTGTGGGTCGTTCTAGACCAAGCTACGGAGAACTTGGATATGATTGGGACTTCTGCAATGGAAACCTCGGCCAACTCACTATAGAACGACACCAGTACTGCATAAGGATTACTAACATGGGCAGTGGTCGTTCAGTAAGTTACATCTATGGCCAACCATTCTTTCGGTATTATGAGATACGAGAGAGTACACTCATACGGGCATTGACCTTTATCGATACAAGCGGATTCATAATCTATGACATCAATTACCATATATGGCTACAGAGGCATGTTAGTGTGCATGGCCCGATTGATCCCGACAGTGATTCCGATAGTAATTAATGTTTATTTAGCCAGGTTTGCAAGGTTGTAGTTTAATTGGGTTCTAATTTTAATTTGTACGGCTTGTGTGTTTAATTATTGTCATGCATGTAATTCGTGTAATATTTGTTGGGCAACTAGAAATATACATTCTGGTGTCGCATTGGTCTCAAAATTATTCTTAGGCTTGCACGTGACACGGGTGAAGGAAACATCAAGTTTGGGATTTTCTGGAGATGGTTTGCTACTTTATGAGGTTTAATTGAATTTCCGTGCGACGACACCGATTAACTATAGGTTGAACTGAGTATACCCACGAAAAGATATGGAATGGTGCCCAACTGTTACATAGGCTCTCATGTGCTCTAGGGATAAGAATTTTGTGGAGGTCGATAAAAAAATCTATTGGGTCCAAGATGTAATTCACCCTCTTGTGTCTCATTCAGCACAGAGAAAAATATATTAATAAAAAATAATAAAAAAGCCTAAGATCTTATGCGAGGCCTTAATTTGGGTATACATGTTTGCCAAAAAAAATTTAAGCCATTTCAACATAGACGGAGTATACATGCTTCACAGAGGAACATGAGCTCTTTCATCGAACCATGACTATACACATAGGTTATCAAGGTTTCTGTGGTTCATATGCATTTCGGTGTCGTATTGGTCTCAAACTTTTTCTTAAACTTGCATATGCCATGGGTGAAGGAAACACCAAGTTTTGGATTTTTCGGAGATGGTTTGCTACTTTCTAAGGTTTAATTGAATTTTTGCGCGACGTCACCGATTAATTATAGGTTGAACGGAGTCTACCATGAAAAGATCCAGAATGATGCCAAACTTTTACACAGACTCTCATGTGTCCTAGGGATAAGAATTTTGTGGAGCTCGATGAAAAAATCTATTGGGTCCTAGATGAAATTCACCCTCTTTTGTGTCAATCAGCACACAGAAAAATATAATATATAAAAAACTAATCAGAAAAACCTAAGATCCTATGTGGGGTCTTAATTTGGGTGTACATGCTTGCCAAAAAAAATTAAGCCATTTCGACATAGGAATACACATGCTTCTATTTATTCAGTATATAAAAGGAATTTTTTTATATATATAAACATCAATGTCGATTTCAAAAAACCGGCAGTGATGAGATAAAATCGACAGTGATGCTGGTTATCACTGTCGGTTTGTTTTGAAAACGGGCAGTGATTTATAAAAAATTTAAAAAAATTGTGTCAGCCCTCGGGTTCGAGCTCGGGTCTTAACCGCTTTGCTAGTATAGGAGGTGTGTCAAGGCTAATTTTCTTTTTTCTTTTTTGACCTTTTAGAGCACTTAATAATTTATAAAATTAAACCAAAAAATTAGGTCGCCTGGGACTCGAACACGGGTCTCGGGGGCTATATTGTGCAATCTTAACCGTTGAGCCAGTCGGAGGATTTCGAAAGAAAAGGAAAAGATATTCTACTTAACCTGTAACCGCTACACCCACATCACTAAAGGGTCCGGGAATGGCCCGGCAGTGATGTTGCCTCATCACTGTCGGTTTAGACCTTGCAACCGACAGTGATGAACCATTGGGATACAAGCAAGGCGTGGGGTGAAATTTTCCAAAGTCATTTCAACCCCGCGCCAACCCCTCCCCCCGCGCCGCTAGAGCACCACCCCGCTCCGATGGGCACCACCGCCCCCCGCGCACCCATCCACCGCCCCTCACACCGCCAGTCCCGCGCCAGCGCCCACGACGCCATCCACCGCCCCATGCCGGAGCACCGTGCTGTCCGTGCCCTCGTTCCTCGTCCACGATGTCAGTCGTGCCCCTCCTCCACGCCTGCACTCCCACCGCCGAGGCCTTCAAGAGAGCGCGGATAGCTGCTTCCCCACCCCCCACGGTGAGTGCGTGGCTCACTGCCTGCTATGTGTTTGATGAAATGCCCCACGGTGAGTGCGTGGCGGTGGCGACCAGGATTTGGTAGGTCCTCTCCTGCATTGACTCATGATCCGTGTGGCATTTGGCGTGTTGGGGCCAATGGGACTTTAGGGGTGGGCATTGGGAGGTTTTCAAGGTAAAATGATAGTATCATGGTTTACTAGTGTGGAACTGAGCATGCCGGTGTGATCTGTTTATCTGTACCGCTGACCTCAGTGTACATCGTCCTAGTTTTGGCAATGTCACTCTCATTGCTGTTTTTTGTTAGCTCTGTTTAGTTTGTTAGTAATGAGCTACTAAACGAGCACTGCAGCTGTAGCTAGTGGTGTAGCGACTATAACCTGTTTGTAGTTGAAGTAAATTTGGATGCATTAGAAAAGTTTGAGTTTAGAACGACAGGGGCCAAAAAATGCTTAGAAAGTCCTGTAAAGTATAGGAATGTCAATCCTGTATAAAATTATCTGCAAGCTTGATCAATACCTTTACGCCTGCTTTGCTAGTATTAATTTTTTTTGAGAGCCAACTTATGAGAAGAACTACAGTTACTAAGTGGGGAAAAACGTTAGGCCAATCCATTGCAGGAGTACTAGCAAAAGTACCTAATGTGGTTAAACTTTGTACATTCATTGTCATATACTTATAATCATGTTGTATAATTTATCATTCAGATATGAGGGTTCAATAAGATGGCACAATTACTCTACACATAAATGTCGTTCTTATTGTGGTATTGCAATGTTTAAGAGTGCCAGTTTTTGCTTGGCAACTTAACTTGATAGCATGATCTAGCCTTTAGGAAGCAACTGTTTAAATTGGCCATGTTGAGTGGTATGTGCTTGGTATTTGGTAACTCCACTTTTAGTGTGATATTTGCTGGAACTATGGTAGCATTTCACTCCATGGTTCCTATATAATTTTGGTATTGTGCATCAGTATACAACCTATAAAGGCTTGCAATTAGAATGAGCTTAACCAGATGTTGGTATCTACATTTATGCTTGCATTTAGTAGCCTGCCATGATTGCATTGTTAGAAATCATACTTAATCATATTGGTGGGTGAATCATTATTGGTCATATATGATCTCTGATTTTTTTCAATAGTTGCTAAGTTGCTACAACAGTTGCCCCTTATGTTCATGAATCATTTTCTGTGTTGAATGTTGGCATTTTAAACAACTATTTTAACTTTTTAGACGAGAAAGTATTTGTTACAACAACAACAACAACAAAGCCTTTAAGTCCCAAACAAGTTGGGGTAGGCTAGAGTTGAAACCCAGCAGAAGCAATCAAGGTCCAGGCATATGACTAGCTATTTTTCATGCACTCATATCTAAGGCTAAGTCTTTGGGTATATTCCATCCTTTCAAGTCTCCTTTTATTGCCTCTACCCAAGTCAACTTCGGTCTTCCTCTACCTCTCTTCACGTTACTATCCTGGCTTAGGATTCCACTACGCACCGGTGCCTCTGGAGGTCTTCGTTGGATATGTCCAAACTATCTCAACCGGTGTTGGACAAGCTTTTTCATGCTAAAATCATGAAGAACAATTTAATTTGTTAGATGCTGCAAGTACCTCCTCTCACAATGTAGCTTGCTCTATGCCTCTTTATCTAGATAATATTTATTCATTAGCTATATGTGAACTTAATATTGTGATACATCATGTTTGAATGACAACCTAATTTACTTAAATGTATAGGCAACCATGGCATGGTATGTAGTACATGTTGGTAATGTGCCTGGGATTTATCGAACCTGGAAAGATTGCTATGCTCAAGTCAATCGCTACCCTGGTAATTTGCACAAAAAATACAACACAGAAGCTGAAGCTTTGAGGGCCTACTATAGTCATCCGGCCTACCTTAGAAACCATGGGCAACCGGCCTACTATGGTCCAATGAATGCAAACCATGGCCATCCGCCGGTACTGGAGATTGAAGAGAAGCCACCCACCGGAGATTGAAGATTAGGAGAATTGCTCCTTGGTCTTGGAAAGATGTCATGCTTTTATTTATGGCTATGGTCATTGCTTTTCTTATTTGGAAGTTGATGTAGGCTTAGTTTCGTAGAACAGTAGGTGGACTTTGTTGTATGTGGTCAATCAAACAATGAATTTGTTCTAGGTGAACATATGCTATTATTAGACTTTGTTGTATGTGGACTTATTATTAGACTTTGCATTAAACATATTATATATATATAATATGAACATATGCTATTAGTAGTTGTCCGCAGCCAAAACTAACCACGATCATGTCACAGCCATGACTCGTCGTCGCCTGTTACCCCATCGCCGAAGAATAGATCGGCAACAAGAAGTGGCTGATATAGCTGGGGCGGGAGAGCCGCATGATCCGACAAACGGTGACAATGTCAATCAGGAGGGTGAGAACGAGCAGCCATGGACCCGGCCGGCCTGCTCAAGCTAGGTCAAAATGACCAAGATGGCTAGGTAACTTTGGTATCATATGACTATGTAGCCACACATGCTAATCAATTGAGATGGTCATAGCTTACTTGGAGTCTCCAGCAGGAGCCTCCGCCGGCCAAGGAGCCAGAGGGTTCGGGTAGCAGGAAGGCCAGATCCAAGCGAGGCATGTTAAAGCTTCCTATTGGTAGGAATGCACACTGGCACATCACTGAGTTCAATGAATTCGGGGATATACTCTCACCGCCTATAGCTTTGACCAAATACAAGACTATCCTTGGGTTACTTGTAAGGGACTTCATCCTGATTAGGTACAGAAAGTGGATTGGGAAAGATAATGACCCGTAGAGGGTTCTCGAAAGTGAGAAGGATTACATATGGGATATCAAGATCCTAGAGTATTTCACTTTCCCAATGGAGTATGACAAGGAGGTAGTCAAGAAAAAAGCAAAAGAAATCATGGGGACATGCTTCAAGAATTTCAAGGGGACATTGTACAAGCATTTTGTCCTCCAAAATAAAGAGCCAGATTTCGATGGTGGACAGTTTAGCAAGCAAAAGGACTTATGGCAGGATTTCAAGGAATACAGGTTATCCGAGGAGTACTTAGAACTGAGCAGCAAGAATAAGGAGAACTCGCAGAAAGGGACGAATCCTCATCATCTCGGCTCTCGTGGCTACGCCAAAAAGATGCCAGAATATGAAGCAGAACTTGAAAAGATGGATCGCCTTGCTGAGGAAGGCGTTTAGGTTGAGACCGCCCATTGGGAGCCAAGATCGATAATATATTGTATGGGGAGAAATGTACGCCATGCCAAGGACGGGAGCTTTAGCTCCACAAATCCACCCATGAGCGAACTCATCCAGACGATCTCCCAGGTAACTGAGGAGGTGAGGCAAGGGACTCATACTTCTAATAGGGAGAAAGACGTGCTCACCCAAGCACTCAGAACCAAGGAGCACCCTGGTCGCACTAGAGGAACCGGTGTTGTTTCTTGGAAACTAGCATTCCCCAAAGAATCTCACACTTACCGGAGCCGCTCGAGGGGTAGAACGGAACAGGAGGCAGCGTGTTTGAGGCGACTAAAAGAGATGGAAGATAGAATGGTCGCACAGATTGGGGCAACTGTTGAAGCACGAGTCCAGCAAATTTTGCTGTCCAAGGGGTCAGGAGTACCACAAAACCCTACTCCTACTGCCTTTAGCCCACAGTTGAGGGGTCGCAGCAACTGTGGATCGATGAAGATGTGAATGTGCCTCATCCGATGGACGACATCACTGAACCCATCAATGTCAAGTTGTACATCCATCAGGAATGGACAAAGGACACGGTGGTGCTCGGCCAGGACTGGCCTGCGGGAGACGGGACCATTAATGGCCGCCCAATTTCACAGGGGTACGCTCGCGTCACCATTGATAGAATACTTGATAAGAAGTATAACAAGATACACATTGAGTACCCCGCAGTGAAAGACAGGCCAAAACTTGGTCATAACAAGGGCTCTCAAGTGGCTTGGCGCAAGCACTTCATTAAGCTTGACCACCAATTGTCCTCTGATGATGAGGACGACTATGAGTCTTTGTCCACCCGCGATGATCACTCACCATCTCCCAACAGATATCACTCCCCTCCTCATCCCTTGCCATCACCCCTGAGAAGACAGAGGTCTCCTTCTATTCCTCCTCGTTCGACTCCATCTTCATCAGCCCCGAGAAAAGATAAGACTCCTCCTCCTCCTCCTCCATCTTCATCAGCCCTGGGAAAATAGAATTCTCGTCGTCATCATCCTCCTCCTCCACCTCAGCCCAAAACAAGATCAAAGGCACCCTCGCAGTCGAAGAAAACGTCCATGGATTCGGTCGCTAATGCTCCTAAAGTGGACCAACAAAAAAACAAAAGGTCGTTCCGTGGTAGCGTTACAAACTTGATGAAAGAAAAATTTACAGCACACATCTCGAAGGAAGATTGTGTTAGTTTCTTCAATCTCTGTGCCTCACTGCCTCAGTGTTTGTTGAAGTCCGAATTCAAAAGACAAACACAGAATTAGTACGCTACAATAAGAGCTAAAGAAATACACAATAAAGATTTAAGGAAGATGCAGAAGTACGTCGAAGACAACCCTGAATTAACCATGGAAGAGGCCGCGAACATCTATTATGATGTACAAGGGATGGGAATACCGGCAATGAAGTATGAAAGGGGCAATCTTTTAGTTCTCGATGACGAGAATAAAAATTTGACAACATATATGCTCCAATTGCATAAATATTACATGGCTCAAGCAACAGAGACGGAAGACTTTGGTTTTGAGGTTATTATCCGTTCGCCACATGTTTTTCAATATCCTAAAGAAGAGAAGTTCGATGTCGAGTGGGAGTGCTTGTTCCGGCTATACCAGAAACGCTCTCTCGATTCACAAATGTTGACACTGTGGACTATGTAAGTACCCTACACGCACGATATTACAATTAACTACTCTCTCGAGACACAAATTATTACCTTTTGAGCACTTTCCATGATTTTATGTAGGTGTATAGCAAAATTTTGCATACAAAAAAGCAAATGGGATAACATAAGCTTCTTAGACCCCTTGCGAGTCAATGAGAAGACATTTTTAGGCCTCCATGGATGTGACGTGGAAGACCTGAAAGAGAGATTGATTGTTGTTTTCGATGAATTCAAGATAAAGAACAAAACCCACATACTTCTAGCCTACAACTACGAGTATGTGTTCTCGGTTTTTAATATTATGCTTCTTTTTTCATTAAGATTATTCGATAATTAGGATTCTATGATTGCAGCAACCATTTCGTCTTCATTTATGTCAATCTTGCTAAACATCTGATCGAGGTGTGGGACTCGAAAAAAAACCATTTCATCATCTGGATGCACCGGTGGCAGTACTGAATTAGTAAGCGATCCTAATAACATATTATTTTCTAATCACACATACCATTTCTAATGTTTCTCCTTTTAATGTTGCACAGTGTCCGAAGAAGACATATTGGTGGGACGCAGGTCCCATTCAAGGTTGTCGAAATAGAGGGGAAGTACCTAAAACAGCCGGCGGGAAACAATGAATGCGGGTTTTATGTAATGTGGGCAATGCTTCGCTACATCGGCAGGAAATCGGAAGAAGCAGATAAGTTGGTGTGTATAATCCCCATTTCATTTATGTCTGTTAATAATTCAACAAAATAAATTTCTGATTCCTCTTTAGATATCATCTTTTTTGAACGACAGCGCAAGAAATATAACCACGAAAGGTTGTTAGACATGGAGATCGTCGCACTGCAATCGTCGCTGCCAAAATTCATCTTACTCGAGGTATTGGAAAAAGATGGAGTATTTTCCATTACACAATCCGTGAAGTTCAAGGACCAGTATGGCCCAGAGCGGCTCACTAGATTATTGTAAGAAGTCCGAGAAGCAAGCTTCATCTTATCGAATAATTTCTTTTTTTTATTTTGAGGGATCGAGATCTTGATAAAAACATTTGAACCGTAACCGTAACATTTGTAATGTTTAATATTGATGGACCTGTCGTCTACGTAGCGTATATAAAGCGAAACCCGATTCCACGAAAAAATATAAATTAAAATAAATTATAAAATAATAAAATAAGAACGGGCCATCACTGCCGGTTAGCAACAAACCGACAGTGATGGCCAAGATGGCACTGCCGGCTTGAGCCACAAACCGGCAGCGTTGACTTAGCCATCACTGTCGGGTCTTGTCACAAACCGGTAGTGCTGGTTACGATAACACTGCCGGCTAAAAACACAAACCGACAGTGATGTTCAAGGTTACACTGCCGGGTGGTCTCATGAACCGGCAGTGTTGGTGGAACTAAACTCTGCCGGGTTGTGTAAAGGACTGGCAGTGAAGTTGAAGAACACTGCCAGTTTGTAGAAACCAACAGTGATAGCTAACCCTCATCACTGCCGGTATGGTTGTGCCGGTTCAAAATCCAGCAGTGATGGGGTGTTTTGAACCGGCAGTGAAGTGCTATTCTGTAGTAGTGTACCTTGTCTGCACCGGCGTCGTCGGAACCCGCCACCGCCAGAGGGCAGGGAGGGAGGAGCTACGTGGGGGCTAGGATGGGCGGAGAGCAAGGTGGCCATGGCAGCACGAGAGTGGAGGGGAGGCGGTCATAGTCTTCGGGACCATCCGGGAGAGGGGAGGGGAGGAGAGATCGGACGTCCCAGTGAGCTGTATGCGTCAATCGCACGGCCAGAAGATCGCGCATGGGATGGAGGGGAAACGCGCGAGTGTTGTTTAGCATTCTTCAATAATATATACTCCTCAATTCTAAATTATAGTTTACTTAAGATTTATCCTAGGTCAAACTTTAATAAATTTGGCAAACTATTTTTACTAAATATGTTAACATAAGTTGCAATACGTACACTATCAAGATATATTTCATGGAGAATTTAATAAAGCTAATTTGAAATTTAAAGTTATAGATGTTGATACATTTCTATCTAAATCCAGTAAAAACTTGTGAAGTTTAACTTCAAACAAAAATAAAGTGATCTAAAATTTCGAATAGAGAGTATCAACGGTGCCTCCGGACTCTCCCAATCTACACGACATTTGATCTAATGCCTGCGAAGGACCAACGGGAGTAAATCTGTGGCTCTTTTTGAATCTTTATATTTGGTTTTTTTATTGTGCAAAGTAGTTGATTGGCTTTGATGTGGTGATTTCGATCTCTTCTTTCGATCAGTTACACACAAGGTCTGGTTTTTCTAATACTCTGTTTTGGTGGTGAAGGATTGTAAATCTATGTTTTGGTTTACTCTACCAAATATTCTTTCAATTGTACTGTATCTTGTTGCTAGTAACAAGTGGTTCTGCGGCCATTAAATCTTGAATGGCAAGGGTGTTAATAGGTGCCCACTTCCCCTGATGTCTTTCAATATGACTTTCAAGCTCCAACGGCTAGTGGACGAACGAAGGAATCTGAAATAATAATATATACTCCTCAATTCTGAAAGGTGAAAGAAGAGTTTAATTTGGTCGCTAGTTTACACTGTAATAATAATATATACTCCTCAATTCTAAATTATAGTTACTTAAGTTTTATCCTAGGTCAAACTTTAATGAATTTGGCTAACTATTTTTACTAAATACATTAACGTAAGTTTCAATACGTACACTATCAAGATATATTTCATGGAGAATTTAATAAAGCTAACTTGAAATTTAAAGTTATAGATTTTGATACATTCCTATGTAAATCTAGTAAAAACTAGAGAAGTTTAACTTAAAACAAAAAATAAAGTGATCTATAATTTTGAATAGAGTATCAACAGTGCCTCCTGATTCTCACTATCTAGACAGCATTTGATCTAATGCCTGCGAAGGGCCCACGAGAGTAGATCTTTGGCTCTTTTCAGATCTTTACATTTGTTTTTTTTTTTACTAAGGAAAGCAGTTGGTTGGCTTTTGATCTGATTTCAATCTCTTCTTTCGGTCAGTTATACAACATGGTTTGGTTTTTTCAATACTCTGTTCTGGTGGTGAAGGATTTTAAACCTATGTTTGGGTTTCCTCTAGCAAATATTCTTTGAATTGTACTATATCTTGTTGCTAGTAATAAGTGGTTTTTGCGGTATTTAAAATCTTCTATGGCAAGGGTGATAACAGGTGCCCATTTCCCCTGATGTAATGTACTTTTATCTTTTTAGTGGGCGTTTTATATAAGTGGTCCTCTTCTGTAATACCCTCTCCGTTCTAAATTAAATCAACTTCTAGAGTTGTTCTTAGTTAAATTATTTTAGGTTTAACTAAATTCATAGAAAAGAGCTGATATTTACGACACCAAATTAGTATCACTAGATACATCATAAAATATAATTTCATAACATATTTAGTGTCATAAAAGTTTTTACCCTTTTCTATAAAGTTTATTAGACTTAAGATAGTTTGAATTAAGATTATTCTTAGAAATTGATTTATTTTGAGATGGAGGCAGCACTTTTGTTTGATAAATAGAAGATATGATGCACTCTCAAAATTTCCTAAATATTCAAGTTAATAAACTGAGTATTAAAATTGATATCATTTGCCAAGTTGAGATAGATTCACGGCATCAGTTGACTTAAAGGTCGGTGCACGTAATTTAATGGAGCTGTCCTTGCTTGGCATGCATTCATTACAACATGTGTGATATGTAAATAAAAAAAAGTTAAAAAAGTTAAAATTAAAAAATAGTGTGAGTTGTTGGCTTGTGTTCCGTGCAACTTCTACCGATCATAGCGAATGCTATATGATGACTATTGTCAAAAGTCCAAACTGGTTCATTGAGTTTGTTCTCTGAAAGAAACATTTTTTAGAGAGAATAATTTTGAATCTCACGAGAAACGGGTTTTCTCTGGTTTCTGGGTTTTAGGAGAGTACGAGAAACATTTTTGGTTTGGCATGCGTTCTCATGTTTCTCTCCGAAAACAGTTTCCTGTAGCAAAGGGATCCGCACTTGAGTGTTTCAGAGACCAAAAACACTCTATTATTTTCTTCATAGCTTCTTTTTCCTCAAGCCCGACGTATCGTCGCCGCCCACCGCCCCGCCCTGCCACATTAAGGTTTCGCTGGAGCTCCACAGCCACGGGTCCCCTCCGCTGTTACGGCCATGGTCGCCCCCGCCTCGACCTGGCCCGGGCGCCTCCTCCGCTGCCAGAACCCTAACCGCTGCCCTCCCGCCGCCCCCATTGCCTGGCTGGCCTGCCTCCCTCGAGCCCCTTCTAAGCCTGCCGGAGTTCTGGAAGAAGAGGGGGAGAGGCCGGAGATGGAGAAGAATAATGAGATTGAGAGGAATCGAGTGTTGAGAGGGAGCGGAACACTCGAGTGTCATTTAGCATTTCTCTTAGCAAATTAATGCATCTGGATTAAACAATTTCACTCAAAAGTTTGACGAAGCAAAGATACTGACATTATCTTTTTCTAGTACTCCCTAGTCCCCTATTCAAGAGTGATAGTTACATAATCTTTTTGCAACTTTTAACCAATAATTAGATAAATTATATGCAGGTTTAGGACGTTAAACTTGCATCAATACATTTGTGCTCAAAGTGACTCTAAGATAATATTAATATTTTAGCAATTGACTACATATTTAAGGGAAATTTTAAAGACTAAATCTACTTTACATGAGCTTTCCTCATCATTTCTAGACGGGCGTAATATGCTAAACACGCACTTGGCCAAAAGTACGTAGGTGCGTACTTTGCCACTGAACGTGCAGGAATTAATGTACGTACTCTTAAAATTGGCTTACATCAGCACGTACTCTAATACTTGAACTTGACTCGCTAGTAGAGAGACTCCCGTAATACTTGGCATCCTTTGAAACGGCATAGATACAAACAAATATGCATGTTTTGGTCAAAAGAACATTCCAAGAATCTCTCAAAACCAAATAAGACTTAGAACTAATACATTTTTAATCTTTACCCATACAGACTAATAACAATAAACCTTATTCTTGTGACCCAATTAAAAACACGTGTTAGTCTTAATAGTTATGGTGTTATTAATCATCCAAAACCGAATCAGAGAACTAGATGCTTTCCATTTTCCAATCACCATGCACCGCCAGCGCCCAGCAGGCACCGGCTGTCTCCGTGGCCAACGAACCATTGCACACTTATGGAATGACAAGCACGGTAAAGGAAGCTCCAGTCTTAAGTGTACAGTCGAACCATGGAGTCTAGCAAAATACGAACGGAAACAGGGTTTGACACCTCCAGAGTGAACAGCGATTCATGGCACACCCATAAACAATAATGGCATGTTTGGTTTGCAGCGTGAGGCGATCCGGAACGATCCGAACCTAGTACCGAAGCTGCCAATTCTGTTCGGTTTCTGGCATGGAACTGCCCTGTCTGTCATCAGTTGATTCCCCGTAGAATTAAATTGCAAGCGATCGTAGAGGACTGACTCACTCCGCAAAAAATGTCGGACGAACCCATTCTATTCTCAGCGGGTCCATCTGATGCCGGATGGAATGAATCAGCAAATTAACCAAACACGCTGTAATTTTCATGAGAGGGTCTTCTCGAGTGTGCTCCTCTCGCCGGTCGCCGTACGCTCATTGCGATAGTTTCAAACCGTCTTCTGGGTTTGATTTATGGAGATTTCGTGTACGCATTATTGAAAACCATGATGGCTTTTCTCTTTCCCTCAGTTTGCCAAGACTGCACTAGAGTTGCTCTAATGTTTGTTGGTGACTTATCTTCACTACTGAAAAGATATCCATATTACGTTAGAAACACATTGACTATTTGATAAAGAAGTAAAAAGAGTAAAATGCACAAGCAGTCCTTAAACTTGTCTTATAGTGTCATCGGGTCCATGAACTCTTTAACATTATTTTTAGTTAGCCGAACTTGTCTTAGATGTCATTCAGGTCCAAAACTCAAAAAAAAATCATTTTAGGGCATCCAACTTGTCTTGTTGTGTCATCTAGATTCAAAATAGTTTCAACCTGCTCCCCATATTGGTCTGTAGCGCTCCAGCTACACTCTCCCTCTCTCTTCTAGCTCTCATCCTCTCTCTGTGTTCCAATATAGTGTGGCATCTGTCGCGAACTCACTATCCTCACCCCATGCCTTCATCATATCATTCTCCACATCAAAGGCCACAACGTCATTAGTAGTGGTGGTGATAAATCCAAAGATAGTGCTCCTTAGGTAGAAGAGTAGACGAACGATCACTTTGTCATTAAGTTCTTGCCCTGATCAAGAAAAGTTTGGAGCCTAGATACACAAAGACAAGTTTAATGAACTAATTAAAAATGCACTTTAAGAGTCGAGGACCTGCCGGAGACAACCACACAAAATTGATAGGGCCAGTCTAGCACTCGGACGTCCGGACGGGGCTAGCATCCGGACGCCCGCGCCTACTGCGCCTGCTTCACGTGGGGGCCCATGCTTCCCGCACCCACACACCGTGGCGTCCCCCTCCACACCCACGCGCATACAACCATATAGGCGGGCTTACCAGCTGCATCAAGTGGCTGCTGCAGATAGGTCACACTGCAACATGTGCACACCATATCAACTTTTGCAATATCTAAATGAAACACTTGCAACATATTTCTGAAACAATTGAAACACTTGCAAAATACGTCTGAAACACCTTAAATCATGTGTGTGTCCATTGCAAAACATATACAACATCCAGATAAAAACACTTACGACATATGTGTGAAACATATGCAACATCTGGATGAAACACTTGCAACATATGCGTGAAACATATGCAACACCCAGATAAAACACGTGCTACATACGTTTGAAACAGCTGAAACATTTGAAACAATACACTTGCAACATTCATCTAAAACACTTGCAACATATGAAACATCCCAATCTACTTTTGCAACATCCATATGAAGCACTTGCATTATACCTCTGAAACAGTTGAAACATACGCTTGCAACATGTGCTTTCAGCGCAGCGCAACACCTTCTTACTGCTTGGGAGAATGGAGGCACGTCAGCGTGTGGAGTTCGCCGGAGGTAGCGGCCCGACGGCACTTGGAGGTGGCAGCCTGGCAGCGGTGGCTACACGCGGAAGGAAGACATCAGGCGCACGACGTGAAAAGGGAGGCATTAGCCTCGCGACGCGGCTAGGAGGCAGCGCCCGCATGACTGGGAGAGGGCAGTCGCACGCCGCGCCTGGCAGGGCCGGCAATGGAGCGCCGAGCTCGTCGCGCCTGGCAGGGCCAGTGGTCAAGTGATGCGCCTCGAAAACGAACGCGCGCCTCACCTGGCAGGGTGGCGGCCGAACGCTGCACTCAGAGGCAGTAGGCGAGCAGATAGGAGCGATAGGAACGAGTGGATAGGAATGAGTGGATGAGCAGAGCGCTATCCTCGGAGGCAGCAGACGAGCGGATAGGAGCGTTAGGAATGAGTATAGTAATAAGTGGACGAGCAGTTTTTTTTGAGAAACGGAGGAGCGGAAGGTTGTTGGGCTGGTGTCGCGGCCCATCGTCGAAGCATTCGCGCAGACGGATGCCGGCTTCCCAGCTTTACCGAAATTGATATCTCTCGGTAGTGCGGATATGGTGATATACAAGATTCTTCGTGATGAAACTCTATCGAGCGTTTATAGTCAGCACCGCCCATATAAAAAGAAGAAATTTATCTAATCGAAAACCTTAACAGCACAAGACGAGCGAGGATCAATTTATCCATTAATTACGTACCAAGCGAACAGGGAAAAAATACATGTATGTACTCAGGGCGACGGCGCCTGGTCGTCGTTGATGACCCTATCCAATTATGAATGGCGCACACTACAAACCTAACGCGTTAGCATGTTACTTCATTCTATCTTGTGCATACCAGATAATCCAATCCCGAAGACAAAATTTAAAAAAAAAGATAAAACGAAAATGGCGCAACCTACAAATATGCACCAGCAAATCATATATGGGTGTGGGGGGTTACAGTTGACTTGCGATCGACAATTGGTCTCTCTCTCTCTCTCTCTCTCTCATCTCTATCCCTCACTTGTGTGTCCACACGCATGTTTCCATAGGCACCAAAACGTAATCATGCATGCATGGCTACCTGCGTCTGCGTGCCTACCGGCCAATAATGCAGGCACACGCGGATGCACGCAACAGGCTGCGGCGCAGGGGATTAACTAATAAACCAGACTGGGGGCAGCACTTAAACCTAACACACCATCCAGGCGCCCAGGCAGCCCGGATACATCCACAGTAAACAGTACACGACTCGGAGGGCCACTGGAACTGGAAGCTAGCTAGCCAACCACCCCTGGCACGGTACATGACGGGCACCCAATCCGCCGTGGGAAAACTCGAGAGGGGAGGAATGGAATGGAGGTTTGTCAAGGGTGGTCCCGTCCGTCCGTGCGGGTCAGGGGTCCCGGCGGCAGGATTGTCGCCAAAGCCCGTTCGGTTTTCCCGTCTGGAACAAGCTATTGAAATTCGAGAGCTGTTCGATGCGACGGGTGGGCAACGGCGACGCGACGGTGGCCACTCCCAGTCCCGTGGCGCCAGTGAGACCTAACCTACCCGTGGTCGTTGTCGCGGCCATTTATGGTAGGGATCGCCCCGAAATTCCAGCCACGGCGATGCACGGCGCGGTGTACAGGGGAAGGCAGGGGCGCCCATCAGCCGTCCATGATCCATCGGCCCAACCACCTCCAACGCTGACGTGCTGTTCCCTCTTAATTCCCTCGCGCTTTTCCGTGCATCCCAAGCGAGGACAGGAGCCCAACCCAACCCCAACCTGCCGAGCGCCGGCTGCCGCTGCGCACCACCAGCACAGGCACGAGACAGCGCTTCAGCTCAGGCCACATGCCGCGGCGGCACCGCATCTTGTTCCACTTCCAAAGCCCGGGGCCGCGCGCAATAGAAAACGACTCCGCAACCGCAGCACGATCAGCTAGCCTACCACGCACCAATACGGCTGCGTGCGACGAGCGAGTTGGTACCAGCGACTGCGAGCGCCATATATCATATCCATCCAAAGCTTCGGAGAAGCGCCAGCTTGATGCTTCCTACTCCTTCCATTGGCCATGGCTTCCTTGTCCCGATTTGGTGCCTGATTGCTCGACCTCACCTGATACATCGCTCCGCCGTCTATATAGCTGCCGCTGTCGCTGCCGCCCAGGCCGTGCAGCCGATGAGTGCGGCTGCACTGGTACTGGTGCCGAGGCAGGGACCGAGACCATCAGGAAGACCAAGATGGCGGCGGCGGAGGGACTGAGGAGGGCCGGCGGCCGGTTTCTTCTTGCGCGGGGAATCAGGAGCGGCGGCGGCAATGGCCACTTCTTGGGCCGCGGCGGCGTTACAATGCCGCGCGCGTTGCTGGAGGATTCGGCGCCGGCGCCGGCGATGGACGCCCCCGCGACGACGACAACTGGGAGGGGGCCGCCACCGTCCGCCGCCTCCGCCGCGGCTTCGAGGATCACGCCGGCGGTGCTGTTCGTCACGGTCGTCCTGGCCGTGGTGCTGCTCGTCTCCGGCCTGCTCCACGTCCTGCGCCGCCTCTTCCTCAAGAGCCACCACGCCAGTGCCAGCGCCGGGGAGCGCCACCAGCTGCAGCACATCTTCTTCCCCGCGCACGACGACGGCGCCGGCTCTGGCTCCGGCGGCGGCGGCGGCCTCGGCCAGGCCGCCATCGACGCGCTCCCGGAGTTCGCGTACGGCGAGCTGTCCGGGAGCGCTGCTGCCACCGCCGCCAGCAGGAAGGGCAAGGAGAAGGCGGCCCGGCCGTTCGACTGCGCCGTCTGCCTCTGCGAGTTCGCGGACCACGACCGGCTCCGCCTGCTCCCGCTGTGCGGCCACGCCTTCCACGTCGCCTGCATCGACGTCTGGCTCCGCTCCAGCGCCACCTGCCCGCTCTGCCGCACCAAGCTCTCCGCGCGCCACCTCGCCGTGGACGCGCAGCCATCATCCGTCGACCCGGACGTCGAGGAGCAAAAGCCGCAGCAGGACCAGGCGCCGCCAGACGCCGCCGAGGCCGCCAGCAGCAGCGTCGTGCTCCCGGTCAGGCTCGGCCGGTTCAAGAACGCCGACGACGACGCCGAGTCCAGCTCCAGCACCGGTGCCACCAGCCGCATCCACAGGCGGAGGTGCTACTCCATGGGCTCCTACCAGTACGTGCTCGCCGACGAGCACCTGCTGGTCTCCGTGCACCTGCGGCACGGCAATGCGGGAACCGCGTGCGGCACCAGCGCCGACGAGCAGCACCAGGGCAACAAGGTGTTCGCGCGCGGCGACAGCTTCTCCGTGTCCAAGATCTGGCAGTGGCGCGGCAGCAAGCGGCTGCCCGGCGGCCTCTGCGCCGACGACGGCCTGCCGTGGGCGCCGGCGGCCAAGGACGATCATGCCAGCACAAACACGAGGCAACACAGCGACACTTGATCATACGGTAGTAGACAGACAGCCGACACACACGCACACACACATGTTTTGTCTAGCTTCACCTTGTTGACTAGCGGCTTGGTAGAATTTTGCTGGTGAAATCACTCCACGAACAAAGCCCATAACTTTGTGGCATATATTTCAGTTTCATGACTGACGTTAATCCCAGCAGGCTGGCAGTGCAGAACACACACATAAAGCCCATAACTTTGTACTTGCACCGGAATATTCTCGTGTTTACTCTTCTCGTGCTTGTTTGTGTACTGCTGCGCAGCAAAAAGATGGCAGTTCAGTTCCAGTCAGATTACTGTGGCACCCTTCCCCACTGCGAGACAGGTGTCCTCTCACCTGTCATGTTCATGCCCCTTGAAGTAACCGGTGATGCTCAGTAAACTAGGGAAGGTGGGGAGAACATGGTTAGTAGTAGTAACCTCTTAATGATTGATGGAAAGTAGATGGCCAGCTAACCCATCTACTACCAATAAAACTCTGCAACTGCTGGCCATTTTGCAGAAGACTGAGCTCCGTGCTCTGGGCAGTGGGAGTTTAAGAGGTGTCACATCGGATGTCACGTGAGGTGTCGTATAGGGTATTTGAATACTAAAGTAATTCATGAGACTAATTTATTGAGCCTAACTAATCTGTCATTAACATATGTTTACTGTAGCACACCGTTGTGAAACTGTGGACTAATTAGGCTTAATAAATTCGTCTAGCAAATTAGTCTTAATTTGTACATTTAGTTTCGTAAACAGTCTATATTTAATACTCCATGCATGTGTCTAAACATCCGATGAGACAACGACTAAAGTTTAGAAGATGGAACCAAACACAACAGTATACTGTCACTTAACTGGACCACACCAACCTTTGGAGAAAAAGAAGAAGATGCATGATGAATACTGGGAGTATTCAAGTGGGGGCTGCTTGCTTGCAGCTACCTCAGCAACTCGCAAGTTGCAGCAATGCAATTCATACTGCAGTGTAGGCTCTACAGTGGAGTGATGGTACAGTGGTTAGTTTCTCCATCAATCAGAACTTCCTTATTGTTTGTGTCTTCTAGGCAAGTACATGGGACAACTGAAACGAAAGTAATTGTATTGATCGATCTTGTATTACCGTTGAAATGATGATGATGATTGGAGATTCCTTTCTGCTAGTTACTAGGCCGGTTTAGTTTGACCTGGCAGGATTATAGTGTTGATTAATCTGCTGGTCAAGGAGACAGGAAATGCACGCAGCTGTTTGTTTAGGGGTTTCGAGGTAAACGGCAAGGCCAAGCTCTTACTGAATCCTGACTCCAATTGGTACTTGTGTATGTTTCACTGAGACGAGAGCACGTGTGACTGCACAAAAGGATGAAGAATCTCACTAGCAGACTTGAGATCAGGATAAACTATAGTATCAACGTGGCAGTTGTAGCAGAGACTGTAGATACTTAATGTGTTTAGAGGCACAGACACCACGGGTGATAGGTCATTAGCTTGACAGTCATCAGATCTAATGGCCTCTGCCTCTTTTAGCGAGATTTATCACATGGCCTGACCCTGCAGCTTGTCAGACACTCGACACACTCGGACTTGTTTTCAGTGAGGCAGGAGGATAGGTATCATGGCTCCATCGCAACGGCTCCTGCTCATGCAATGCAACCGAAAGGATCCAATCCAGCATTCGAGCTCAACAACTGTCCTTTGGACGGATCTGTGTGGATAGAGTAAGCACTAAGCAGGAGAAAATGTTGCATGGAGACCATGGGACAGTGGCTTTCTGTCGCGTTTGGGGGGGTCGATGCGTCGAGCTCAGCAAAGCTCGTCAGATAGCTCCTTCTGCAAGAAACTGTGCCCTGCCTTTTCATTGCATGCAAGTTTTTGCATTGCTTTTGCGGTCGTTATCGGTACCTGCCTGCTGCCGAACCGGTAGTTGTTAGGCCGGGATGGATTTCATGCTTCCTTGGTCAGATACTCAGACCCTGAATGGTTGAATTCTCTAGTTTCTCTCTCCGTATACTACTCCATCAGCCCCGACTGCGGGTTCACAATATTTTGAAGGCATAAGCCAAAGAAGTTCGTGTTTAGTACCTACAACTTAAAACATTACTTATCTTTACTCTCTTTTTATTTTCTAACACAATATGTATAGTCTTTTTACATAAAAGAATTGAATCTGGCTTCATCACTTGGAACTAAGTGAATCAGACCACTTATTACAGAAGATTAAACTAACATAAAATACGTTCAATTTAAAACTCAATTCTAACATTATTTGACCATCCAAAGGAAGCAAAGAGTTGTGTAGTCACGGCTTCTAGCTCTTGGCACACTTGGTGAATATGTTCTTTGTTGTTATCACACAGTTGTAGCTGCGCCCAATGTCGTAACCAGTGTGCTCTTCTAAACAAGACCTGTAATAAAGTTTTAGGTTAGCATTTGCCAAGAGTAACGTTATTCCTTGTAAGTCATATTGACCAACAAATGGCTGCACCTCCATGTTAACTTCCTTCGATAGTACTCAGTTTTTCTAAGTACCCCTTTAGGTACTCCAAAAAATGAGAGCATAAACTATGGTAAATTAGACAGAATACAATCAACACTGGTCGTCCCCTATAGATAACATTTTTCCTTCCCAACTAGACAACCTCTTTTCAATTCTTTCCTCAAGTCCTTTCCTATCTTTGTTATTCAGTTTTATGTAACGCATTGGCAGCCTGAGGTATCAGAAGAGATATGTGCCCACTTTACAGCCAAATAAATGTGAATATTGCAATTCACATTCTTTCGCTTTCCTAAAGCAGAAAACTTCGCTCTTGTGAAAGTTTATTTTGAGATCTGATAATTGCACAAATGTGCATATAGATACTTTGCAATATCTCTGGTCGTGATAAGTTTATCAGTTCATCTATATATTTCCTACATCCATATCCATAGTTTTTATTGCTCCGCAAAGCACAACCTTGTGTGTGTGTGTGTTTTCCAATGCATTTAGTTAAAATCTTTTTTTAGTTGGAAAACAAATAAAAGAAACAGTCTGAGAAAAAAATTCTTGGGCAGCTAGACCTCTCTCTAGACTCTGTCCACTAAGGCTCGTGTCGTGGGCAGACTAAAACCGGCGGGCCCGGGCCAGGCCGGGCTCAATTTGCCCAGGTTAAGTAACAGTTGCAGTTGCATTCGACCGTCAAGATTGAGGACCAAGTGCCGGAAGATGTTGGGCCCCGCATGGTAGAGTATGTGTATATAAGGGCATCCTCAACAATACGAGATAGTTATTAGCTCTAAGACAACTCCTCCAATGATATTACTTTCTCTGTTCTAAATTATTAAATGTTTTGCCTTTTGTAGATACATTTCTTTTACTGTGCATCTAGATATAGTGTATATCTAAGCACATAAAAAAAACTATATATCTAGAACAGTCAAATGCATCTTATAATTTGAAATTTAATGAGTAACTTTTAGCAATAGCTCATAATATAATTAGACCAACATCACAACCCACATGATCTTTAAGTTTGTGCATAAGACTAGATCTTGATCCAGAGCTAGTTTTTCTCTATCTCTTCTATTAAAATATGAAATAATATACTTAGGAGACAAGAGTTGGAAAGGAGACTAAGAACGTCTTAGGGGTTAGTTAGCTGCAGCTATCTTTACCCGGACATGCTCTTTACCCCGGACATGCTCTGATCACTTTCCAATCTCTAGCGAGTAGTTGTTCTCGTTTCTTTTGCGAAAAGATGTACGCGAAGGGCCAAGAGCTTTTCATTTCGTATAGAAAATAGCGAAAACTAGTCTCTAACCAAGTCTTACCCAAGATTTCGTGGAAGCACATGGTAGCGCTAACCACTCTGCTATTTTTATTTGTGACCATCTACTACAGCAACAGAACACCGAACTGACAGAAAACCCCGAATGCTGTCTCTCCTGCTCTGGTTTTCATCAACCAAATCCAAATGCGTCATATTTCGTCCTCTCTGTCAGTGTCAGCACCAGGCTTTTGGTTCTCGTCACTACTTTAGCGGTACCTTTTTGCGAATAAATAGTGTTTTTTTCTCACAACAAATCAGCATAAGCATCGGTATAAACCAAATTTCAGCAAAACAAACAGGGCTCTACCTCCGCAGGTTGCCAGGGACACATGAAGTTGAAGTTGCGAATGACCTTTCAGCCCAATCGGAAGTCTCTGAGCGACAAGCCCATCTGTTGGCAGCCCAGCCCAGCCCAGCGAATTGGCAAATCAGCGAAAGACTTATGGCCCTTCGCATATAAATATCGATGGTCCTTCTAAAAAGAAGAATGTTGATGGTTTTTATCTCTCCAACCAAGATAAGTGACATATTCGCATGGTCTAAATTATTAAAAATACTATTTGTTTCGAAAACTGCTCTACTAATCACTTCGCTCTGTTTCATTATATGCCAAAAGTTTTCGCCTAGTCTAAATTTCACTCAGCATTGTGGTTGTCCAAGTATTTCATTTCGAGCCTAGCAATATAATGGGATATCCGCAAGAAGCGATGATTCGCCCAGTTAATGAGTTCAATTAAGCGGAAATCATCAGGTCCGAACGTTCGGACCCGAGTCTTCGTCGAAACGACGCTGGAGAGCACTATTTTTCTTCTCAAGGCCGCAGCCCACAAAGAGCGTGGCCCACGATGCACCACCGCTTCTCCCTCGTCTCCATCTCCGGCAGCTCTCTTCCTCCCACGTCTCCATCTCCGCCGGCCTTAGAAGGAAGGGGCTCGGGGAGACAAGCCGACCAGCAAATGGGGATAGTGGCCGAGCGGTTAGGGGCCCCTGACGGGCGGTGGAGGAGACCAGCCAGTCAGTCGGGACAAGGGCATTGCTGACAAAGTGCTCACCGGCGCAGCATGGCCATGGCGGCAGCGACACGGGAGTCGAGGGCGGGGGGAGGGGGAGAAGGAGTCCACCATGGGCGCGGTAGGGGAGCTCCGGCGAGACCCTTTTTTGAGATTTGGAGAGAGTAAAACGTTCATACTAAATCTTGGTCGAATCAGGAAGTGAGGCTTCTAAGTGTTGTTAGTAGATTCAGAATTTAGGGTACAGTAAATTCTCTTTTATAGCAAATTGAGTATGCATAATAAGTAGTAGCATCTAGCCAAGCATGTGTAGTTACCCCTGATTTTAACTCCTATTAAACCCAGATATTTTCAGTAGTTGATACATAACCTAAAATCACACGATGATCTCTGCCACCCGAGGGTAACAAGTTTATCGGGAGAATTGCCATCTTAGTTTGCATCTGCAGTGTACGAGGTGAGTTCTATTTGGCCTGGTGGATAAATACAACTGCAATAGTTTTGAGCTTTGTAGTTTGATAATGATTATTAACTCGTAGCAATGATTTGGCTTGCACCTAATTGTTGTTGTCTTTCTTTCAGTTTGGTTGTGCCAAAGTTGGGGCGGTGGAGCATTGTGCTGGAAGAGCTAATGAAGATTGCTAATTAGATGCGTAGCATAGATATTTTTCTTGATAAGCATTTGGTGTTATGTGAACCAGTAGAGCTACATGTAATTGATGGGGATCAGTTCGTATGGACATGTTTATGTGTATGAAATCTAAATAAAACTAAATTTGTATTTGAATTGACATATAAATGTGTTCGGATGCTTGTTACAAGAGGGGGCAAATATATTGGAAAAAAAATTGTACAGTTTAAGACCTAGGGAAATCACCTTTCCACGTGGACACATCTAGCCATGTCAATATGGTTTCCTGCAGTTTCATGGGAAATTGTAGGGCACTTCAGCCTTTCCTGTCGAATATTTCCCTAGAAAGATTTCTCTACCAAATACCATAGGGAAACCCTTCCCCCTAGGGTTTTAGCTCTTTCCCTAGGAATTGAAACTATAGGGAAACATGCATATCTAGTAGTTATAGTTGAATTTTTTCATTTGAGTTTAATTAGTATCTAAAATATTCAATACAAGATTATGAAATATTTATAATTAAAGACAACATCTTAGATACACAAGTGAGACTGTAGTCTAGTGGTAGGGAAATGTTGTGTGAAGTGAAGGTTTGGTTTCAAGTCCTTGAATAGCACCTATTTTTGTAGGTTTTTTTGTTTTCTATAAATGGCTTGTGGGCCCACAATTAAACATGACACTAGTTCAGATCATTTTTTGTATTTCTTTTTTTTTGTACTTGTATAAAAAATAATTCATATTTTTTCTATATAAAGTTAGATGCAGATGAACTTTATATCAAAATTGTAACGGGGACATCATGATCGCTCGCCTGGTGGGCTGCCCTAACTCCTTTACTTTTGGCCCACGTGCACGATACGTAATGCCAACAGACAATTTTAATGGAAAAATATAGCCGCATAAAGTTGGTGGCAATAAAACCTTAATGGATGCAACGAATGACTTTTTTATGCAATCTAATAAAATCTTTTGCAATGCAAGGCAACATTCAGACAATAGAATTTCATCGTGACTATATTCATAACTACTTGCAACTAATCATTTTTTGGATGCAATATAGATCTGATCTATCACAACGCAAGTCAAAATTAAGACAACGTAAATACTTCGTGGCCATATGTGCGACTACTTGCAACCAACTTTACAATAGTGGCAACAAAACCTAGCTATTGCAACACAACAGCAATATTATCACAACTTAACACTAGCTGTGGCGATAGGCACCCATACTCGCAACCGCCTTTTTCCACCGTGGCATTAGTGTCTTACCTCTAGCAACGGAGCTTATGACTAACGCAATACACAATTTTGGTGGGCATAAGGCCCACATATCACTACCAATTATGACGTTAGTTGCCATAGAATCCAATATTGCAACCAAATATGTGGTGTTGTGAAAACAAGTGATGCTAAAAGGGTCAAATCCTTGTAGTGACATCAATTTCTTCAGTGAAGCTTTAGTTATGAAGAGAAGGTATTGAGGGCTCAAGGCCATGCAAAGGAGCAAGCTGCCAAAGACAAGGTCACAGAGGTTCAAGTGAAGATTGCCACCAAAGACTAGCCGAAGATAAATCATCTCTGACTATCTTTGTATATACGAGGGTCATGTGCAGGGACGGATCCAGGAAAATGGCTAGGGGGGCTTCTTCAACCTCCAGATAGCTTCAGGCTCTCCTCAAGGTGCATCCATGGCAAAAATTCCTAGGGGGCTCCATGGGTCCGGTGGCCATAGGGGGGCTAGAGCCCCACCCGCCCCACCGCTGGATCCATCCCTGGTCATGTGTATGCTTTTTTCTCCATACCCTTTTTTCCATTGGTTTTTATGGAGTTTTTAGTGAGGCGCATATGTACGGGTTGTGAAGAGGGATCCTCTCAGGTGGGCCTGAGATGTAATTGGGCCAGACTTGGTTGTATTTAGCTATTCGGTCCTGTACTTTAATCAAAACCGGATAGCTGATGTGCTAATGTTGGGGTGTATCTTATATTAGGGACCCTCATTAGTGTGTTCAAGGCCTAATTACTTAGCCTAGGGGCTTGTGAGACAATATTTGGGGCCCACTTGTAGCCCCTAATGACTCTTTTTGCAAATACAAGTTCCACTAGGAGAAATAATGAAAACCTCCACTTCCATCTCTCATAAAAAGGGGAGAGAGGGAAGGTGAAGGGGACTTTGTCCCTTGATTCATTGTCCATTCTCTTACTTGCTCTCAGACTCCCACCTCTCTATGTTTGTTAGTGTGAAGGGGCTATCTGGATGATCATATAGAAGTATTAGCTTACAAATAGATTCTTAGATTTTGGAATCAGCTAGTTTTGTATGTTCTAATTGTTTCTATGTCATCTAAATATTCTATGTTCGTGAGACATTTGTTTGTGTTACTTGATTCAATTTTTTTAAAAATGTCTAGGATATGCTGATGACCATATTGAAAGAGATTACATAAAAGCCACGAAATGCTTACAAATAGATCCTTAGGTTTTGGAATCGTTAGTTCTTTTTTATGTTGTTCCTCCACGAAATGCATGATCGCCGTAACGAGGAGGACAATCCTCACAATCAATCCTAGAAGGACCTCTCCCGTACCAACCCCGTCGCTGCCAAGCAGGCGGACACTGCCGTGAGTGGTGATGCCGAGCACCCCAAGACCACTGACGAAGAACTTCTCAAGAGCCTAAATAAGATGATCGAAGAACACAGGAAATTTTATGCAGCTGCTCTTTTTGTTTCTGTATACAGTAAGCGTCAAGAGATCAAGAGCCGGGTTGCTCGTCGCAACCAAACCTTCATCATACTTGGAGGAATGGTCTGTGAGATTTTCTTTATCGTCTTGGGCACAGTTGTGTTTGCAGGTCCTTTCATTTTCGAATATATGAAGGACAAGCTTCATGACACAATAACGGAGCAAGCTACAAGAGAGTCAATGTGGCACACAATGGACAACTTATTTGCCTATTTTGTCAAGAAGATCGCATCCCCGGCCATCATGGTAGGCCGTAGGGTGGCTGTGGCTGGGAACCACCTCCACAAGATGGGCGTATGGCTGCATCTAGTGAAGGAGGTTCCGGTTGAGACACTAGAGGAGTTGGAGGATACCAGCATGGATGAGGAGGCTGCTTTCAAGAGGTTCTGTGAGTTCTCCCTCTAGTGGCCATGATTGATCGGCCCTTGCTTTTTTCGGCACTTCAAACATGTGTCAATGGTGGATTGAGTTGTCAACTCTGTACATGTTTCGCATTTTAACCATGTTCCTGATAACTTCTTGAAACAGTAGTATATTTCTTGTTTGTTTCGCTACTCCTAGCTGCTAATGGCCTCTGAAGATTGGTTGTTGATTTTAAGCTGAAAAGGAGGCAGCAGCACTAGAAAGGCAGTCCTATTGCCACTTTAAGTACCTTGATAGTTTGTGAAAGTAGATAGCTTCCTAGTGATCATTGGGATGATCATACTTTGAATCTTTGTTGGTGCTCTTTTCATCGAAACAAACACACCATGATCTTTTTTCGCACAATATTTTATAGCATGTCGAGATCAACACCTGCAACCTAAATACATGAATGTAGCATCATTTGGTAGCTAAGTTACTAGTGTACATGTAGCTTCATATGTTGTACCATGCTGCTTTGAGTTGCATTTAGTCGAACATACAAGAATATCTTAGTGCCCTAAGACTTTGTGAAAGTTGATTAGTGATATCGCTAAAGATTGTTGAGTACATATAAACATATAGCAATATCTTAGTGCCCTAATACTGTAAACATGCTATAGTTTACAGTGACCATTGTTGGTGAAGTGCATCCGCGCTTGCCTCCGCCGCATAGTAGAGGATGTATAATTGCCGAAGTAAGAAAGTGCACACACATAAATATTCATCATTGTGACTACCCCACAAGCTTGTATATAGCTGACTACCCCCACAAGAATTTTCCTGTGGATAAAATTCTCTTTACTAATTTTTCTTTGAGTCGTTAATCATTTTCCGTAAAATAACAATTTACTAGAAAAGAAAAAAAGAAAAATTAGAAAAGAGGAAATGGACTCTCTTGAGATCGCTCCTTCGTCCCAACCCAAGCAAAGCGGACTGGGCCTAACTATGCTGCAGCCTCATAACGCCCCCTGAGCCACAACGGGCCTGGGGCAGCAAAGCTGACCAGTGCTCTGCCCACCAGGCTTAAACTCTGAGGGGCTTCAGGGTTCTTGGTAGGGTCCAAAGTGTGTCGAACCTCATGTGTCTAGCGCCCGGCCCCCACCTCTCTCTTATAGCGCTATGTGACAGGGCCCGCCAACAAATGGTCGGTTATGTGTCCCCGATCAGGACACGGTCAAGAGGTCCGATTTGCCGTTGGACCAATTGGTGGAGATCAAACTAACAGATTAGACCCTGACTCCACTGCGTTTGATCCACTACTCATTGTTCTACCATGTTCATTCGATCAAGATGAAATTGATCCGCAGATTTTGTTGCCGACTATCCAATCATCCCCAATGAAATTACACACTTGAACTCCTGCTATTGGCTGCCTTGTTCACCCAGCTATATGTGATCTTCGCATAGTTTACCAATGTGGCTGTCGTCAGAATTCAAATCGCGTTTCACGGTCATGAGTATCAATAAGGTAGAGTATCATTCCACAGTAGCAGACAAGATTAGTAGAAAATAACAAAGTCCGACGCTAACCTCCTATTTAAGACCTTGGTTCACAGAACACCGAACCTTAGGCCGTCGCTATTTCTCTGAAAAGCTGATCTATAGCCCAGAACACGCTCACGCTTATGCGCGGATAACTCGAAACCCTACATCGGAGCATGCAAAGCCTTAGCAATTCCCCCCAGACCACAAGTTACAATCGCCTAATCAGCTGAGCTATGCTCAATTTGTTGAACATTTTAAGAACGTGTGGACACGACATAAGCAAGATTAGGCACGGCAACAATAATCAAAACTACATTCTTTATTAAAAAATGGCTTACCATGACCGAACAAACCCTTAATCGTTCCATTTTCTTTCAAGTTCTCGTTCTATTTCATCATTTTTTAGCGAGAGCTAGTTCTATTTCATCTAGAAAGTCGCCTCATTTGGCGTCATAAACCAAACAGCCGCTTGAAAGGTCCTAAATGGCTAGAGAGGGTGAATAGCCTAATAAAAATTCTACAAATCACTAGAGCAAAATGATTACTACAACAAAAGGCGATAGCGAATCTTGCTCTAGCTCTACCAAGAGATGCAAGCCACTTATCCAATCAATTCTAGTGAATTATAATCTCTGTGTCAATCAATGTCTATGTCACTACTCTCTAAACTAGGGAGCTAGCAAGAACTAATTCTATACTACACAAGGGAGCTACTACTAGCAACTACAACTATCACCACACAAATATATATGAAAATAATGCAAGTGATAGAGATAGTTACAATGCCGACAAGAGACAATCAATCACAATATGAATACCAAATGAGTACCGTGGAGAAATCCAATGAGACAAGGGACACGATTTTTCTCCCGAGATTCACATGCTTGCTTAAGACGCTTAGTCCCCATTGTGTCAACCACACACTTGGTGGTTCGACGGCTAATAGGTGTTTCACAAACCTAGCCCAATAATTGAGCGCCGCAAGAACCTATCCACAAGTGCGGGTAACTCAATGACACGAGCAATTTACTAGAGTTGCTTTTTGTGAACCCCTCACAAGCACCTTTATTGGGGCGGACACAATCACCAAATCCCCTCACCAATCAATAAATCACCAACCGCCTAGGTGACGCCCAATCACCAAGAGTAATAAGAAATTCACAATCACAATCATCACCTAGTGCCACCAAATATGCAACTTCAAATGCACACACTAGGGTTTCTCCCAAATCCTCTCATGAATGAGCACCAAGCTTGGAGAGGAGAGGATGCTCTTGAAGCTCTCAAGATCAACACTAGAACTCGATCTCTCACTTGAATGGAGCACAAATCCTTGGGAGTGAGAGAGTTGAGAGAGGAGAGAGCTTGTTCTTCCTTTAGGGTTTCAAAGGAGCAAGTGAGGAAACAGAATGAGCAAGAGATGGGAAGAAAGGGGCAAAGAACACCCTAAAAGCACTCACTCAAGGCTCCAAATGGAGCTGAACCGAATATCGTGCTCGGGCCTAAAAAATATCTGGGCAAGCTCCTCTAGTTGCACGCACATGGAATATCCAGGTCGGGTAGGAAAAAAATCGAAGCGACCCTCTCTCTGTTTGGGCGTGACCAGCAGCTCCTTTTTTCCAACTTTTAACCCTTTTAAGGTGCTAACTCTCCCACAAAGTACCAAAACATTTTAGCACTTAAGTTAGCATTTTCACAAAAAAAAAAAAATTCAGGGCATTCTCATACATCTCACCACGATACTAAGCGCAATGCATAAGCAAATGAGACTCACACTTAGTGGCACTAGATAACCATTGCAATTAAAGATTTCCCTCTTTATAGTACGGTTATCTATCCTAAATCCGATCACGCACTCTATTGCATCTTGACCTACAAAACAAACACCCTATTTATACCTTTGCCTTAAGCCCATAGGGTTTTGTTGTCTTTCCTCTTTTCCAAGTTGGAGCACTAGAACACCATATTTTGGACATCTCCATCACTTGAGTGCCATCTAGCTCCACCATGGATGTGAACCAATCTATCTCATACATCACTTAGAGCAAGGATTAGTTCATATAGGTTTCATCAATTATCCAAAACCAAACTAGGGCTTTCACCGCTGCTTGCCCACAAAAGCTATCTCACTTTTATTCTATGCATGCCTGGCCTAGTCGGATAGTCCAGTCCTCTGGTCAGCACGTCGCTCTTGTGACCCCTCTTTGCCGACTACCTGGGACAGCGCTTGGGCCAAAGGCCTAGCAGCCAGTAGGCTAGAGGAAGCCTTTTGACCCGCAGGACGGTCAGCCAACACCACCACCCTAATCTCCTCATCCCTACACCTGGTTCCTTGTTGGTATTTATTAACTTGTCGCTTGTTTAAGTAGTCACCTAATGTTGTAAACATTTCTTAGCATCACTTTTACTAAGTTATCATCCCTAGCGATGGTGCCAGAAATGCTTGTTGGTACTACCTAGTGCCACTTCTAGAATGACACTAAGAAGTACTTTTAGTATTTCATGTGACTAGATATAGTATGTATAATAAGATGAAAGGGATCTGCAAGCGCACAGATAATATACCATTGTAGCACTTCACTCGGGAGTATTCTAGGTATCGTTATTTATATTTTTACCATAGGGAAGGATGGGCAGTTGGAATATATTGATAACTTATACACATGATGAAGAAATAAACCATAACTCAACTTCTACTCACAACAGGGGTAAGTCAAGAGATAAATGTATATGAATGATAGGTGATAACTAATCATTGATCACTTAGAGTACTCCTTTCTATGGCATTAGCATGGCTAAGTAGAATATTAGAGGAATAATTCCTAAGTCATTCTTAATTACAAGTCAAAACATACGTTGATTAGTGCAATTACACTTAGTAATCATGGTTAAGATCAACTTCATATCTACACATAAGGGATATTACTAAGGAA
Organism: Miscanthus lutarioriparius; assembly: GCA_904845875.1. Taxonomy (NCBI): domain Eukaryota; kingdom Viridiplantae; phylum Streptophyta; class Magnoliopsida; order Poales; family Poaceae; genus Miscanthus; species Miscanthus lutarioriparius. The sequence goes on along the minus strand of CAJGYO010000003.1, from coordinate 50,624,652 downwards.
GATTAAGAACAAATCTTATCTTCATTTGTAACTAGATCCTACGTGTCCTATATTCGGGGAGTGGACTACAAAGGACTCAACGGGAGTGTCACATCCATGATCTACCACATGGCCTGGAATATAGGGTGCATCCACAGGTTAACAACGTATAAGCACCACGCTTAAACAATGTTGACAACTCACCCCTGGATCCAAAGAGCGAGCGCTATACAAACTTATGCATGAACATGATGATAATCTAACTACACAATGTTGACTACTCACCCCTGGATCCAAAGTAGACGATGAACATTATAACTAGGAACATGAAAGATATGAAGAATAATGTCATAACAATTATAGCAAACATATAAAAGTAATGAGAGATACAAAAGAGAGGGGGTACAAAGGCTATACCAAGCCACGCAACTGAAAGCTCTAGTTTGGTTTTGGTGAATTGATGAAACCCTAAGTGCTAACCTAGTTTATGAAAGTGATCATGAGATAGATAGCACATTCCAAGTGGTGAAGCAAATGAAGATCATGACATGATGATGGTGATGTCATGGTGATGATCAAGTGCTTGGACTTGAAAAGAAGAAAGAGAAAAACAAAAGGCTCAAGGCAAAGGTATAAGTGGTAGGAGCCATTTTATTTCGAATCAAGACACTTAGCGAGTGTGATCACATTTAGGTTCGATAGCCGTACTATTAAGAGGGGTGAAACTCGTATCGAAATACGGTTATCAAAGTACCACTATATGCTCTAACTCATTGCATATGCATTTAGGATCTAGTGGAGTGCTAACACCCTTGAAAATGTTTGTGAAATATGCTAACACACATGCACAAAGGTGATACACATTGTGTTTAGCACTTAGGAGCAAGGGTAAGAAACTTCACCGGCGCCCTGTATAGAAAAGACAGGGTTTCATAGAGTGGATCGGACGCTGGACCGGTGCGTCCGGTCAGTGGAAGCAGTGAAGATGCTGGCGTCGGTCTTTGACCGGACACTGGGTCACTTCATGACCGGGCGCTGGCAGGGTGCGTCCAGTCCTGCTGATGTGGCAGCGCACATAGGAGACAGAGTGTGACTGGACGCTGGGTGAGTCCGGTCGGGCATGACCGGATGCGTCCGGTCGTGAGTGGAGGCTTACTGGAAGTGACCGGATGCTGGGGTCCTGCGTCCGATCATGAACAAACTGACGCGTCCGGTCATAGCTGGAACCTTACTGGAAGTGACCGGACGCTGGGGTCCTGCGTCCGGTCATGGCATTGTGCTACGTCCGGTCATCATTTGACCGTTGGGATCGGGCGCTCAATATTTGAAGAAATGGACAACGTGGCAGCCATCCGTTGACCAAACGCTGGCAGGGTGCGTCTAGTCGATCTGACCGGAGCGTTCGGTCACCCCGAGCAGTGCCCAGTGAAGGGGTACAACGGCTCTATTTCATGGGAGCTTCAATTTAAGCCCCATTGCTGGCTCTAGCTCACTCTCATGGCCATTAGCATTGACATAGCAACCTTGTGAGCTTAGTCAAAGCCCTCCCACTCATCTCCATCATTGATTCAACATCTTTGTGAGATTGGGAGTGAATCCAAGTGCATTGCTTGAGTGTTTGCATCTAGAGGCACTTGGTGTTCTTGTTTTGCTACGGGATTCGCTTGTTACTCTTGGTGGTTGCCGCCACCTAGATGGCTTGGAGCAGTGAGGATCATCGAGCGGAGGTTGGTGATTGTCTCCGGCTCCGATTATGGTGATTGTGAGGGGTTCTTGACCTTTCCCCGGCAGAGAGCCAAAAGGTACTCTAGTGGATTGCTCGTGGCTGGTGTGATCCTCATCTTGTGTTGGTTGTGCGGCACCCTATTGAGGGTTTGGTGTGTGATGTCAATTAGCGCGTGAACCTCCAAATGAGTGAATCGCCACAACGAGGACTAGCTTGTCGGCAAGCAAGTGAACCTTGGTAAAAAAATCATTGTGTCATCATTTGATTCCAAGGTGATTGGTCTTCATTGGTATTCATTCTTTTGATTGATTGGCTCCTTCCTCGATACGACAGTATAACCATCTTGCTCACTCTCTTTACATTACCACAAACTAGTTGTCAAGCTCTTTAGTGTAGCTAGTTGTGAGAGCTTGTTAGTTTGGTTAGTGTGGCTCTTTAGTTAGCATTTGAGAGCGCACTAACTTAGTGTAGTGACATAGCTATTGTGTGGATAGAAACTATATAAACTAGAATTGTGGTAGGTGGCTTGCAATTTTAGTAAGCTAGCGCAACATTTGCTTCGCCTCATAATTGTCTAACCGGTTTGCTAAGTGTTGTTGTAGAAATTTTTAATAGGCTATTCACCCCCCCCCTTCTAGACATTAGGACCTTTCAAGTGGTATCAGAGCCAAGGTCACCGTGATTTGAGGCTTAACAACCTTCGGTGTAAAATGGCTCAAATCAACAACAGCAAGAAGCCACCCCAATTTGATTGCTCAAACTATCCCTATTAGAAGGCCAAGGTGACAACTTATATCAAGTCAATCAATAGGAAGGTTTAAAAGGTGGTAGAGACCAAGATTGAGATTGATGATGAAGAGGCTCCCACCGCCGCCGAAGAAATACTACTCCAAAATAATGATATTGCTCTTAGTGCCATCCATGATGCTTTGGATGAGAGAACATTTGAGCAAATCAAGAACATTGAGAGAGCTCATGAGGCATGGAAGAAATTGGAGAAATCATTTAAGGGCACTCAAGCCGTGAAGGGTGCAAAGGCATACATTCTCAAAGAGAAGTTTGCAAGCTTCAAGATGAAGGAGGATGAGAGTGTGCCGGAGATGTTTCATAGGCTTCAAGTGCTTGTCAATGATCTCAAAGCACTTGAAGAAGAGGTGAAGGACAAGGACTTCTCCCACAAGTTCTTGAGATGCTTATCTTCAAGATTTGGCACATTGGTCACTATTCTAGTGAGGAGTGGTTTGGACACCATGACACCAAACCAAGTGTTGAGAGATATAATGACCGATGATACATATAGAGATAATAATGAGAAGGAAGAAAAGAAGGAGAAGAAAGATGACAAGAAGGATGACAAGAAGAAGAGTGTGGCATTCAAGGCCACATCATCCAAGGGCAAGGCAAAGCAAGAAACATCAAGTAAGATGATAGTTCATGGGATGATGATAATGATGAAAAGATGGCTCTCTTTGTTAAAAGATTTAGCAAGTTCATGATGAAAAAGGGCTACCGTGCTAGAAGAAAGAAGTCTTCATCCAAGAACAAGGAAGAGTCAAGAAGGTGCTTTAATTGTGGAAGCAAAGATCATCTTGTTGCTCAATGTCCATACAATAGTGACAAAGATGATGACAAGAAGAACAGGAAGAAGGACAAGAAGGAAAAGAAAGAGAAGAAGGACAAGATGACCTTCAAGAAGAAGAAGGGTGGTTCATATGTAGTCACTTGGGATAGTGATGCTTCCTCAAGTGATGATGATGACAAGACCACCAAGAAGAAGGCACTTGCAAGCATTGCTATCAATGAGAAGCTTTCTCTCTTCGACACTCCATCATGCTTCATGGCTAAGGCCACTAAGGTACAAATTTGTGATGATAGAAGTGATGAGGAACATGATAATGAAAATGAAAATGAAAATGTTAGTGATAGTGATGATGATGAACCTACTAAGGATGAACTATTTGACATGCTAGAAGATGTTAAAGAACACTTTGATATTAAGAGAAGGGAATGCAAAAGCTTGCGTAAGGAACTAAAAACCCTTAAGCAAGCCTTTGATGAGCTCAATGCATCTCATGAGAGGCTAGAGGAAGTCCATGAGAAGCTTGGCAAGGCTCACAAAAAGCTTGAAAAGGCTCATTCCTCTTTGCTTGATGAGCAAAATAAAAAGAAGCATGTTGAGACTTGCAATGTAAGTTTAACTTGTGACCTAATTGATGAATCATTATCTATGCCTATCATTGTTGCTCCTACTAATCCTTCTTGTAGCATTTCTACTTCCACCTCATCTAGTAGTGATGGTTTCACTTGTGATGCCTCACTAATGGTTGAGAATGGAAACCTCAAGGAGGTCAATAAGCTCACTCACACCTTGGCTAAGGCCTATGGTGGTGAGGACCGCTTGCTTATGTGCTTGGGTAGTCAAAGAGCTTCTCTCTATAAAGAGGGATTGGGCTATACCCCCAAGAAAGGCAAGGCGGCCTTTGCTCCTCACAAGACTAGTTTTGTAAAGAACAATGGTCGGTTTTGCACTAGTTGCAAGCAAGTTGGTCATGTAGAGCAAAATTGTATGAACAAGAAGTCACAAGCTAATGTATCCTCCATTAAGCTTGATTCTTTCTATATGCTTACCAAGGGTGCAAATGGTGTAAAGGCTAAGTTCATTGGTAAACCATGGATGGGCTCAAAGATGAAAGCCATTTGGGTACCAAAGAGCTTGGTCACTAACCTTCAAGGACCCAAGCAAGTTTGAATACCTAAAAAGAATTGATTTTCTTTTGTAGGTCAATTACAAAGCCAGAGGAAGGCATTTGGTTCTTGATAGTGGGTGTACTCAACACATAACCGGTGATGCAAGAATGTTCAACTCAATCAACACCAATGGCAATGATGGTTATGATAGTATTACATTTGGTGACAATGGTAAAGGCAAGGTCAAAGGGCTTGGTAAGATTGCAATATCCAATGATATGAGCATATCCAATGTATTGCTAGTAGAGAGCTTGAACTTCAATTTGCTATCCGTGGCTCAATTGTGTGATCTTGGATTCAAATGCATATTTGGGGTAGATGATGTAGAGATCATAAGTGTAGATGGCTCTAACTTAATCTTCAAAGGCTTTAGATATGAGAATCTATACTTGGTTGATTTCAATGCTAGTGAAGCTAGATTATCTATATGTTTGTTCACTAAGTCTAGCATGGGTTGGTTATGGCATAGAAGGCTTGGTCATGTTAAAATGAAACAATTGAATAGATTGGTTAAGCATGACTTGGTTAGAGGCTTGAAGGATGTTGTGTTTGAAAAGGGTAAGCTTTGTAGCTCTTGTCAAGCCGACAAACAAGTTGTTAATACCCATCCTAAGAAAAGTATGATGAGCACTATTAAAGCATTTGAGTTATTGCACATGAACTTATTTGGACCAACACAATACACTAGCATCGGTGGTAACAAATATGGCTTTGTGATATTGGATGATTACACTAGATACACATGGGTATCTTTCTAGTGGACAAAAGAAATGTGTTTGTAACATTCAAATCATTTGTCAAGGACATTCACAATGAGTTTGAAACAACCATCAAGAGAGTTAGAAGTGACAATAGTAGTGAGTTCAAGAACACTAGAATTGATGAGTTATGTGATGAATTTGGAATTAGACATCAATTCTCGGCTAAGTACACCCCATAATCAAATGGTCTTGTTGAGAGGAAGAATAGAACACTCATTGATATGGCAAGGTCTATGCTTAGTGAGTACAATGTGAGTCAATCCTTTTGGGCCGAAGCTATCAACATGGCTTGCTATTGTAGCAACCGCCTCTATTATCACCCATTGAAAGAGAAGATACCATATGAGCTCTTGAATGGTAGAAAGCCCAACATTGCATATTTTTGGGTCTTTGGTTGCAAATGCTATATCTTGAAGAAAGGCACTAGATTGGGCAAGTTTGATAAGAAATGTGATGAAGGATTCCTACTTGGATACTCCACTACAAGCAAAGCATATAGAGTTTGGAATTTGTATAGTGGTACTCTTGAGGAAGTTCATGACGTTGAATTTGATGAAACCAAGGGTTCACAAGAAGAGAATGAGAACTTAGAAGATGTTAGAGGCATTCAACTTTCAAATGCCATGAAGAACATGGATGTTGGTGAATTAAGGCCTAGGCAAGTGAATGATGATGAAGATGATCAAGTGCAAGTGCTCTCTAACTCAAATGTGCAAGATGATACAAATCAAGCTAGCACAAGTGGCTCTCATGATAATGAACAAAATCAAGTGTCTAGTACATCATCTCAACCCAATGATCAAGTAAATACAAGCAATCAAGTTCCAATGCTCCAACCAACAAATATTGTAAGGGACAATCCATTGGACACTATAATTGGTGATATTTCTATAGGTGTACAAGTAAGATAAAGATTGGCTTTATTTTGTGAGCATTTTTCATTTGTGTCATCCATTAAACCAAAGAAGATAGATGAAGCAATGAAGGATGTTGATTGGGTGAATGCTATGCATGAAGAATTGAATAACTTCACAAGAAATCAAGTATGGAAATTAGTAGAGAGACCAAAGGGACACAATGTGATTGGAACCAAATGGGTCTTTAGAAACAAGCAAGATCAAGATAGGATAGTAGTAAGGAACAAAGCAAGATTGGTAGCACAAGGCTATACATAAGTTGAAGGTCTTGACTTTGGAGAAACATATGCCACGGTTGCTAGATTGAAATCAATTAGAATCTTGCTAGCCTATGCTTGTGCCCACAACATCAAACTCTATCAAATGGATGTTAAGCGTGCATTTCTCAATGGTTATATCAATGAAGAAGTATATGTTAAGCAACCTCCTGATTTTGAAGATGACAAGAAGCCCGACCATGTGTACAAGTTGAAGAAGGCATTGTATGGCTTGAAGCAAGCACCTAGAGAATGGTATGAGAGATTGAGGGACTTCCTACTCTCTAAAGGGTTCATGATGGGCAAGGTTGACACCACTCTTTTCATCAAGAAGATTGAAAAAGATTTATTTGTATTGCAAATCTATGTTGATGACATCATATTTGGATCAACCAATCAAGACTTTTGTGAAGAATTTAGAAAGATGATGGCTAATGAGTTTGAAATGTCCATGATTGGAGAATTAAGTTACTTCCTTGGTCTTCAAATCAAGCAATTGAAGAATGGTACATTTGTGAGTCAAGGCAAGTATATCAAGGACATGATCAAGAAGTTTGGCATGAGTGATAGCAAAGCCATTAGTACACCAATAGAAACAAATGGCAACTTGGATAGTAATGCAAGTGGAAATATGCTGGATCAAAAATTATATCGGTCTATGATTGGAAGCCTACTCTATGTGACCGCATCAAGGCCGGATGTCATGTTTAGTGTATGCATGTGTGCAAAATTTCAAGCCTCACCAAGAGAAAGTCATTTGAAGGCTACAAAGAGAATATTGAGGTACTTGAAGCATACACAAAATGTTGGTTTGTAGTATTCCAAAGGAGCAAAGTTTGAGCTAGTTGGTTACTCCAACTCGGATTATGCAGGATGCAAGGTTGAAAGGAAAAGCACCTCGGGCACATGTCAATTGTTGGGAAGATCACTTGTTTCATGGTCATCAAAGAAGCAAAATAGTGCTGCATTATCAACCATCGAAGCCGAATACATATCTGCCGGTAGTTGTGCACAAATACTTTGGATGAAGGCCACCTTGAATGACTTTGGAATCAAGTTTAAGAAAGTGCCATTGCTATGTGACAATGAGAGTGCAATCAAGTTGACCAACAATCCGGTTCAACATGCAAGAACAAAGCACATTAATGTCCGCCACCATTTCATAAGAGATCACCAACAAAAAGGGGACATTTGCATTGAGAGTATAGGCACCGAGGATCAACTTGCCGATATATTCACCAAGCCATTGGATAAGAAAAGATTTTGCAAGCTAAGGAATGAGTTGAACATATTGGATTTCTCAAATATGTGTTGATGCACCCCCCCCCCCACTTATATGACATGCCTCTCCTTCGAGCAATCCAAGGTAAAAGTTGATTGGCATGGCATACATCCTTGCTAAGGACATGTTTAGTGCATCTAAACATCTTTCACATTTAATAGTCTCATTCATGAAAATCAAATAAATTTGATGATTATATGGTACCACTATTGCTTCTATGCTTATTTTGATCTAATGGTAGCATATGACATGTTTCTGGGCTTGTAAATCTAGTGTTTGATCTAGAAAATGAGCTCTAAGTGTTTAACTCAACATGGTACAAGATAACCCTTATTTGGAGGTGTGAAGAAGCTTGTCCTTGGATCAAACCGAGTTAAATGTCTTTGGCAAGTATTCTAGATTGGACCAAATTTGGGAATATGATACTCACCCCATTGATTGACATTGATAATCTCAACCTATCTATATTTTGAACCTTTATGGTTATTGATGACAAAGGGGGAGAAAAATAAGGATATTAGTGATATTAGTACATGGGGAGAAAAACAAAGATATTAGTGTACTAAGATGGTGAAAAGACAACAAAGGGGGGAGAATTTAACATAGGGGAGAGATATGACAAAGAAAGGGGTCAATTAAAATTTTGAGCACACAAGTAGGGGAGCAAGCTCATGAACTTGTATGGTGCATTTAAATGTGCATTTCATATGTTTGCTTGCATGGCACAAGTTCTTAAATTTCAATATCCATGCTTGTGTGGTGTATGCTAGTTGTAGGTTTGGATGATGAAATGAAAAACTAGCATGCATAGGTTATCTAGTGATTTCATTTCCAAGTGGTATCGAGCTAACCATGATCAAAGTGCCACTAGATGCTCTAACTCATTGCATATGCATTTAGGATCTAGTGGAGTGCTAACACCCTTGAAAATGTTTATGAAAATATGCTAATACACATGCACAAAGGTGATACATATTGTGTTTAGCACTTAGGAGCAAGGGTAAGAAACTTCACCGGCGCCTGGTACAGAAAAGACAGGTTTTCATAGAGTGGACCGGACGCTTGACCGGCGCGTCCGGTCAGTGGAAGCAGTGAAGATGCTGGCATCAGTCTTTGACCGGACACTGGGTCACTTCATGACCGAATGACGTGGCGAGTCTTGCCGGTCTTCTTGACGTGGCGTGGCAGCGAGGAGGAGACAAGTAGTGTGATCGGGACGCCTGTCAGACTGGTGCAGTCATGAACAAACCGGCGCGGTCGGTCATAGCTGGAACCTTCTTGGAAGTGACCGGACGCTAGGGTCCTCGTCCGTCTCGTGGTAACCCTTTAATCTTGCGTTCGGTCATCATTTGACCGTTAGGATCGAGGCGCTCAATATTTGAAGAAATGGATGGCGTGGCAGCCATCCGTTGACCGGACACTGGCAGGGTGCGTCCAGTTGATCTGACCGGAGCGTCCGGTCACCCCGAGCAGTGCCCAGTGAAGGGGTACAACCGCTCTATTTCATGGGGGGCTTCTATTTAAGCCTCATTGCCGGCTCTAGCTCACTCTCTTAGCCATTAGCATTGACATAGCAATCTTATGAGCTTATCCAAAGCCCTCCCACTCATCTCCATTATTGATTCAACATCTTTGTGAGATTAGGAGTGAATCAAGTGCATTGCTTGAGTGTTTGCATCTAGAGGCACTTGGTGTTAAGTGTTTCGCTTCTTGAGGATTAAACATTACTCTTGGTGGTTGCCGCCACCTAGATGGCTTGGAGAAGCGAGGATCGTCGAGCGGAGGTTGGTGATTGTCTCCGCTCTAATCCACGGTGATTGTGAGGGGTTCTTGACCTTCTCGGCCGGAGAGCCAAAAGGTACTCTAGTGGATTGCTCGTGGCTTGTGTGATCCTCATCTTGTGTTGGTTGTGTGGCACCCTATTGAGGGTTTGGTGTGTGATGCCAATTAGCGTGTGAACCTCCAAGTGAGTGAATCGCCACAACGAGGACTAGCTTGCCGACTACAAGTGAACCTTAGTAAAAATCATTGTGTCATCATTTTGATTCTAAGGTGATTAGTCTCATTGATATTCATTCTTGTGATTGATTGTCTCCTTCCTTGACACGTGTGGTATAACCATCTTGCTCACTCTCTTTACATTACCAAGAAATTAGTTGTCAAGCTCTTTAGTGTAGCTAGTTGTGAGAGCTTATTAGTTTGGTTAGTGTGGCTCTTTAGTTAGCATTTTAGGCGCACTAACTTAGTGTAGTGACATAGCTATTGTATGGATAGAAACTATATAAACTAGAATTGTGGTAGGTGGTTTGCAATTTTAGTAGGCTAGCGCAACACTTGCTTCGCCTCATAATTGTCTCAACGGTTTGCTAGAGTGTTGTAGAAATTTTTTAATAGGCTATTCACCCCCCCCTCTAGACATTAGGACCTTTCACGCTCTTGACACGATCAGAATCCAAGCGAAGCTTGCCCCTCTAGACCTAGCCTAGCTAGCTATGCCCTAGAATATGGTGGAGCTACGAGGATGATTAGGGTTTCATCTTCTCAAATGACTTGATCGGGGTTTTGATTGTTGATTCCTTTTAGGGGGTGGCGAGGGCTGGTATATATAAGACGAGCGTCAATCCCGAGCCCTTGGATCAAAGCCGACTTGAATAAACGTCATAGATGCAATCTAGGAGGCGGTGAGAGCCGGACATAACGGTGACGCAGGAGGGCGGCGAGGTGGGGGCCCCAGATCAGCCACCACAGCCAGGTGGGACCGGCCCCTCGCCCTTCGCCGGTGTGGTGTCCTCTGGAACCTTCTAGAGTTGTTTATCACGACGATTAAAGCCGATTAATTTCACGACATCTATGTCCACTTTGATGGCTTTCTGGATAAACCTGCCAAAAATACTGATTCACCAAAACTCGTGGAATTTGTTAGTTTAAACCCTAAACCTATGTTGGTGATTGTATTCATGCCCCCTATACATGTTACATTAACGGTTTATAATGTTCGTTAACTACTGTCAACATTCCCCATACATACAGACGACTCCACAAGAACCCGTTTCACCGTGAGCCATCCTATACGAACTTCGTGGACCAACTCGGTGGAGTACCATGAACCATGGCCCATCGGGCTAAACACGGCCAGTAGTAACTAGTCACATGGTGGACTTGGTCCATGCCCAAGCCCGTAGTGGCCCTACCCAAGCCCCATCTAGCCCGACTAGGTCAAGTCAATGGTCAACTTTGAGTTGACCATGAGACTCACATGTCAAGTGACCGGAAATTGAGTTCCGTGGTATAATCTCGATGGAGCACATGGCACTTTCTCACTCTCTACCACATCACCCCTTTCTTTTCTATTTCCTAAAAATGAATAAAACATGTTTTAATCTTTGAAAATTCATAGCCAATTCATCTTAGCTCAAAACATATGAAACCAGCTTTCTAATTTTCTCTAAAACATGAACTATCTTTTGGTGCCCCTTGTTGGGATCATTTGGATCTTATAAATTATTGTTTATTGGATTTTATTAACCTTAGTCACTTGTATTTATTTCCCAGTATATACGCTTTTTTATGTAGCTTTGTATGCGAGGAAGCTCTTGAAGGTGGAGACGAATCCTGCTAAGTACAACTCATCGACCACTTGAAGCTTACCATCCCAACAATACAAGTGTCATGGATGCACCATTCTCTTAGTAGCCTACTTAGACATTGCAGTAGTCATAGTAGCGTTTTATATTTTGTTGCTTACTTCCTAAATCGATTGCATTGATTGAGCCCCTACCTTGATTGAAACCCATGTACGCCGCCAACGTCTTTGGCATACCGCTCTTATTTATATCCACGTATTGATGCTATACCTTGCTTTATGCATATTTATCACTACACTACTTCATTATTGAGACGTGATGTTGGACGTTAGATGGTTGTAGTGAGTAGAGGCTTTCAAGCCGAAACGGCCATGTGGCCAATGCCTTGTGTAGTGATACTTGGGATGAGTGATTCTCATTTTCTTGAGAGCGAGGTGTTGGGACCTGAGGTACGAGGGTGAACTTCGGCTAGAGTGACTGATATGACTTGCAGGTGGAGTACTTGGGGCTCCCTAAGGGTACATGTGGCGGATGCAACTTGTGGACATGAAGGAGCCGAGGTATGAGGGTGAACTTGATTGGAGTGATTGATATGACTTGAAGGTGGAGTACTTGGGCTCTTTAAACTTGTAAGGCAGATAAAACTTGTGGACATCAAAGTGTCATGGATGAGCTATCGAGGCACAAAGTCTTTTAGCAACCGATGGGAGGAGATGGTTGCTCTAACTATATAAGAGGACACGATATGTTGGTATGATCATGTTTCATAGGACTTTTACGTGCACAACACATCGTCCTATGGGAAGGTTCCCATAC